>BGKB01000210.1:0-307628 GCA_003116975.1 Aurantiochytrium sp. KH105
CAAAAAAATTGTCCAAATTGAGGCCTATTTGTAATTTTTTTTTACAACCTTCAAGTGTTCATGTTCTATTGCCCCCCTCTGGCGAAAGGGTTCATGTTTTGTTGCCCCCGGCCCGGAAGGGAAGAAAGTGAGAGGGACGTCTAAGAGTTATGGGGAAACCGACCCCAGGGCCGCCATGTGACCCTTTGACTGCTAAGAAGGCAGCACGTCAAGTGCAAGCGAGTCCAGTCTTGCCTACAGTGGCAATGCCAGTGCTCACGCTAATGGCTCAGGTGGTCTGACGCTTGCTATACGTGCTGCGCCACAAAATCAACTCCGGTGGCGGAGCCACGGCGCCACACACACAGAGAGAGAGAGGCCTGTGCAGAGCTTCGCGCCCGCTCGCTTCGCTTCCGGAGACTGCTTGCTTGCTTGCTTTTGCATTTGGTGCTTGATGAAAAAGTTTCCTCTGGGTGTTGGAGCGAGCATAAAAAGTTTAGTCAATCATGCTTGACCACAAGGAGAGCATGACTTCAATAGCAAACCAAGCACGTAGTGAGCATTGATAATTGAGGTCTAAAAAGTTTCTTTACCCAATTTCGTCGGTCGTGACATCCGCCAGCCGTTGAAGTATAATTTTCGAAAAGAAACGGGCCCTCCCTACTACGGTCAGAGGTGTGGGTAGGCGTTAGAATGTTGTGGTTATGCCTTCTTTGATGAATTTTGAACAAAAAAATTGTCGAAATTACCGTTGAAAAATTGAGGCCTATTCGTAATATTTTTTTCCAACCTTCAAGTGTTCATGTTCTATTGCCCCCCCTCTGGCAAAAGGGTTCATGTTTTGTTGCCCCCGGCCTGGAAGGGAAGAAGGTGAGAGGGGCGTCTAGGAGCCATGGGGGAGAACGACCCCATGGGCCGCCATGTGACCCTTTGACTGCGAAGAAGGCAGCACGTCAATATTCGGCAGGCACGCAATACGCACGAGGTCGGGAGTGCAACGGAAGGGGGCCCTTCCGAGCACAGTGAATCTTGTTGTCTGCCAAAAGAACAAGTCGAGGAAGAGAACAATCACCGCTCCAGTCTTCCTCTCAAGCGTCCACCATGTCCCAACGCACAAGCATGGCCGGAGGCGGTTAAAGGTAGGGTTCCAAGAACCTTGGCTGACAGACATGACCGCGCAACAATCCAATTCCTCGACTACATCTCTCAAAGCTAGACCTACACACATTTTGCAAGGACTCTCCGACAGTCCTTGCGATATCAACAACACTGAGCACGCACACACGCTCGCTCGCTCTCGCACTCACACGAGCCCAGAACCTAGCGCGTGATAGTTTCACTGTCAGCTGCAACATTGTGCATTTTCGGCGAGCAGCGCAATGATTAAAGCTAAACACGCATGCGCAGCGCTCTGCGCTGCACAAGTGAAGCGAATATGCCTGACCACCGTAGTCTAAGCACGTGTAATGAAGCTCGAAACGCACGCCACGAGCAGCAAGTTCGCGATGGATCGGTCGACACTTGCACGCTGGTCCTCAGTCCGTGAGCTCGGCTCCGGGGGGGGGGGGAAGGAAAGCAAAAATGATGCGAATTTCTTCCAAGGTGCAGCATAGGCATGCTACCTGCCTCGTAGCTTCTCTCGTACTCGAAGGCAGACGAAAATCGCTTATGAAGGCCATAAAAGCGAAAGAAGAAGAAGAAGAAGAAGATGATGATGAAGAGACTGTCGTCTGCAGGCAAGTTTTTCAATTTCGGAAAAGCTTCCCGACTCCTTGCTCGATATCTAAAACATCTACCATCGAATCAAACTCCATCTCGAGGGTGCAGAGAGGCTCAAGATCAATTCTCTTTCCATTTCTCGCCAAGGCAATTTCCGCAATACCTTTTTTTTTTAAATTTTAAAAACACATGGTCGTCCAACTTCCACTTCTTTACCGGTGAGCTGTATCATTTGTGTTCAAGACCGATCTGCGCACCCCTCGACGACAAGTACCAGGAACGAGGCGCTCTACATGATTAACGAGCTTAGCGCCAAGATGGTCGAGATAACATCGTCGTGGCACTGCAGGTCTGCCATGGACCCTGACTAGAACGGAAACCTGAGCGTCCCAGAGGGCGCGCCTTCTTAGGCGACAGCGGAAGAGTTTCTCGACCGCGATGTCAAAAAAAGGAGGGAACTTTCAATCAATAGCAACGGCATGAACGATGCACTTTACGCAAGGCGGTGAACACCCATGCCATCGTCGATCCGCATGCGGTTTCCCTCAAGCGTTCTGGCGTTGGAGCGCGCCGAAATTGGCACCTCTTTGCGGCAATAACTCTTGCTCATTTTCGTTTCAGAAGCCGCTCGTTGCGCTCGGTGCACATTGATCAAATTCATTTGTTGAGGTGACTCATCGTGCAAGCGCGAGCAAGAAGAATGAAAACAACAGGAGAAACACATTATTCCATTGTTCAGGACTTGGCGTTGCACATTTTGAACGAGAGTTCCGCACACGGTTAAAATCAGGCTTGCTGGGGTGCTGGCAGTTGTTACGCATTGGCCTCGGCTTTTCTCGCTTGCATCTCCTGCAACTCGCGTTGCGAGGGTGGGGGGGGCGGCGTGCTTGGAATGCGCGGCTTTACGCTAACGCCTGACGGACTGGTGTTGGTGGGGCCTTGTGGATTCACGGCGGAAAAGTATGATCCCGGCGCGTCTGCAGGGAGCGCAGAGGCGCGGCGGCGGGGCAAGCATGGAAGAAAGACAAAGAAGGAGAGTAGAGCAGCGAAAGGTGGGAAATTTGCAGCCGGCGGCACCGAAATTGTCTCCATAGGTGCAGAGGACAGAGGTGCACGAGGCGAAGGAGAGAAAGGAGCTGCAGGAGTCACCGAGGCAGCGAGTGTGGCGTTGCACATGGCAAAGATGAATGTTTCTTGAAGCGAGGTCACAAGAGCGATCCCAGAGGAGCCGAGCACGAGAGCAGCCCCAAATCCAGGGCTTTCACTTTCAAGAGTTGCTTGCAAGGTCCATGCTGGTCGCGGCGTGAAAGACTCTCGCTCATAGACGAAGACTTTGCGACTTTTGGGGGCACTTACAAGAGCCTTGCCTTGCACAGAAAGCGAGACGGCGCTCCCAAACTCCCGGTCCATTCCGCTTGGTGGTCTGAGAATTGCTTCGAGAGACCAGGTTTTTTGGAACTCTGCAAAAACTTGGGCTTGGCCCGCCGTATGATAACCTACCAAGAGCTTGTTGGCGGCGCCAAAGGAAATAGACGACCCGAAGGAGATGGAGGGTGAAAGAGGATCCCGTATTGGGTGCTGGTCTGCGTCCCACGCCATGGGCTCAAGTCTCTGCTCGATCTTCCAGGTTTCATGACTCGTTTTGCGATAAACAAAGACGGCCGCCGCTTCCGGTCCGGTGCTCTTGAGACTCGTGTTTTGACTGCATATACCTGGCGCGGCCACAGCGGCGACCTGACTGCGGATGTCTACCGCGGTTCCAAAGTTCTCTACGCCGGGAGGCGCATTCAATATGGCCTCTGGGACCCAAATCTTGTGTTTTTGACGGTAAATGACGGCAAAACTTTGCTCATTGCGATCCGATGGGCTGCCGACGATGAGAACGTCTCCGTAGATCGCCACGGATGTGCCAAAGCGAGACCCCGCAAATCCTTGCGGGTCTTTGAGGGTCTGATGCAAGGTATTGTTCGCAAAAGCGTGCACCGAGGCGCTCTCGGGCTGGCCGGCGAGCAACCACTTGCCATCAACAGCGACGACCGTTCCTCTCACAGGATCTGACGTATGATACGCCGAGAGGTCGAGATCATGAATCGTGCTTGTGGCCAGCTCGCTGGAAATGCCGCTCGCCGACGTGACGAGCGCGAGGTTGACGCCGTCGGTCGCAACGTCTTGCGCCACTATGGGGGCGTTATGGAGCAAGATGGGCGCGGCGCTGCAGTTCTCTGCGCGGGCGCACCTGACGAGCAGGGTGGCGGCGACGAAGACTGCGGCGAGCCAAGGGCGGCGAGACGCGTCGCAGACCATGGTCATCCCCCCCCCCCGGTGCTTACGCGGCACAAGCCGGCAAGGGCTCTGGCGTTTTCGGCTTATCGTCTCGTCTGAAAAAATCCCTCGCTGGGCACTTGTGGGCGTGGGCCAAGTTTTGTAGACATTCACTCAATCGTTCGTTCAATCGATCACCACTGCCTGCAACCTTTGAAGCGTGTGCGCGCGCGGGTGCGAGGGGAAGGGAGCCAAACACCCATTCAAGCCGAGTCGGGCAAGTCGAGGAAGAGAGAATGTTAAAACTTATACATTGTTGAGCGGCCAAGTGTCGCAAGCAACTTTTATTGTTTTCTCCGGTTTTCTCCTTTCGAATTAGACTCTTGTCTGTAAAATTCTAAATGCTGCAAATGGTGTGGCTTTATTGCCGCATCAGGACTGTCGAGGGGTCAAGTGTCGCACGCATTTACGTTGGCGCTAAAACTGAGGAGTGCGCAAGGCAACCCAAGGCTAGTCTACTTTTTCAAAAAATTAAAATAGTGCAAGAAAGAGATGGTTTTGGAGAAATCAAAT
Source organism: Aurantiochytrium sp. KH105 (assembly GCA_003116975.1). NCBI lineage: Eukaryota > Bigyra > Thraustochytrida > Thraustochytriidae > Aurantiochytrium > Aurantiochytrium sp. KH105. The sequence continues at coordinate 4,534 of BGKB01000210.1, forward strand.
GCTACAGTATTCTTTCAAGAGACGCGTCTTCGTTGCTAGACCAAGATTGTTAAACGATGAAGAGTCGCGCGCATCTATGTTAGTGAGGAACTAAATTGATGTATTGGAATGGACCGGATGTCAGGCGGGAAGTTGCTCTGCAAGAGACAAGTTACTGATGATGAATATCGAAGAGGCATGACGCGGGAACAACGCACCGACCCGCGCCGTGGGAAAGTGGGAAAACGCGGAGTTGGGGACCAGCACAAGGCCGCGCCATAAGTCCGCGCCGAGCTTGGTCCACGCCCGAAATAACTTTAGTACAATCTTAGACCTACTTATTGATAGTAAAGTCAGACCGGGGTCGCGACCTGGGACCACTGAGCCGAAAGACATGGGGGAGACCAAAGTCGATGCCAGAAGCCGGCAGAATCGAAACCTATTCAAGTACACCAAAACATTGAGGCTAACTCCGAACAGCAGCGTGAGAAGCTCCCAACCTAGTTTCCCGTTTCGTGCCAACCACGAAGCGGAATGTCTTTTACGTTTCGTAAATTCAACTTCTTCTGATCTTACGTAAACAATGATGAGCCCAATACTACTTTTCCTATTTTATGTGAATGCAAAAGCAGATGGTTCAAGATTACATTTTTCAATCAAAATTCGACAACGAAGACGACGACGCCCACCAACGGGGGTGACTATAGTCTTATGACTTTGTTGACACAACATCATACCTTCCGCACCATCATTTCTCGCGTAAAAGCTAGCTTTATGGCCAAGACCATGTGATATGTCCAAGACTGGAGCCCACTTTCGATACGAAACAAGACGGTCCAAGGAAAGATGGTATAATTTCCGGAAGGACAATCGGGTCTTGCGGGTCATCTTGCAAGGCAACTCGGAGACTTGCAAACAACTTGACATCATAAATACCTGCCGAAAATGACTTGGCCAAGCAAGATGAGGGGACAAGCCCTCATTCTCACAAGCCACCCCCAACAGAGATCTAATTCCGGGATGGGGAAGGGGCTGAGGCTCCAGGTATTGGGTGCAGTCTCCGCGTCTCTGCCATTGCGCCTCGACTCCCTCCATAGCCTCTCCCAGAACCCCTCCCGGCCCCTTGTCCCTTTCGCACACAGGGGCACGTCGCGTCTCCCCAGCGCCGCTCGATCGCAGCGGCCCGGCCAGCACGTGCCGCAGGGGCACGTGCAAGGAAGCCGCGCGGCCCGCCACCGCTGGCGATGCGACGTCTGCGCGGCCCGGCCGTACGCGGCGGCCTCCGCGCGCCTACGCCTCGTGCCGGCGCGCGGGGCTCGCCACGCCGCCTTTGACATCAGTGGTGTGGCAGGCGATCAGGATGTACGTGGCTGCAGGCCTCGCGTTGTAAAAGTTGCGTCAGGACTCTCCTGGCCGCAGCCGCTGCCGGCCAGGCATCCACCATGGCCAGCCAGCCAGCCAGCCAGGTCCCGGGGCCGGGAGCGGCCGCACGTCAGCGTGCCGCCTGCGGGCCCCATTTCTCCCGCAGTGCGCGGATGGGGAAGATCGCGTGGCGGTTCGCGCGCGTTCTCCTCTCTGGTCGGGAACAAGGCCGCTCGGAGCGTCTCAACAAAGAGGTCTGCTCTACCGCCCGGGAGGAGCTGAGGATCAAGGTCAGGTAGGAGGACTCGGATGCGGAGGGGGCGAGCGCGAACGTCGCGCCTCGAATCGGCTCGCGACCCCCCTCTGGCTCCTCGCCTTCGCAATTACAGTCGCTGTCGACGGCGCACACGGAGGCACCTTGCGGGGCCGGCTCCGGAGGGGCGGCAGTCTTGTGCCTCGTGCCCCCTTGCAGGACCCTCGTCTCCCGTCTTTGCGAATCTGCGGCGTCCGGTAAAGGGGCATTTCCGAAGTCAGCCTTCCGGCCGGTTCTGCGCCAACAGCCAGGCCGGCGATCTTTCAGCTCCTCCCACAGCGCGGCGGCCTCGGCTCGGCGACCGGCCGCTGTGGGCTCGCTCGTCAGCGCAGTGCAGCTCTGTTGGCTGCTGCTCTGCTAATGCACTGCTCCCCCTTCGTTGTCTAGGGCAAGGCTGGACCGCGCAGCGACGGTTAGACCTGCGGGCCCGCTGCGGGTTCGTTGTGAGACGGGCAGTCACGGCGGCCGATCCGATCCGTCCCGGCTCAGGGCGCCACAGCGCTTCGCTCTCTGTCTGTTTGTGTGTGCCGCCACGCCCACCATCCGTCCCCTTTTCGTTGCTTGGGCTGTTCGCCTTTCTTGGCATCGCAGCTTCTTTCTGCAGCTGTGCTGCCAGCTGCACTGACGGTCAGCACGTGTCTTTCTCTCTGTCTGTCTCCAAGCAGGAGGATTCCGGCGCCTCTTTGCTTGTCGTTGTTGCTCTTGCTCCTTCTTGCGTGACTCGCCCTTGTTCGCCTTTCTCCGCGCCGCGCGTGCTGGCTGGTGCTGCTTTTGACAGTGATCAGAGTGCAAGATCGCTCGACCCTTCTTTGGTTCGTTCGTTGGTTTGTTTCGTTGTTCGGATCGAGTGCGCTCGTGCGCTCGTGCACGGGATGCACGGCCGGGCCTCGACGCGTCTGCCGTAGCGAGCCTCCCACCCTCACATTATGAAGCAGAAAAACCCGAACAACCGGCCACCGACAGCGCAACGAAGTTGAGCACTCGTGCGGACAAGAACGCGAACGAGGCCCGCCCGCCCAGTCACTGCCGGCGCGTGCCGCTCGCACCGCCCGCCCCTTCACTGCGCGAGGGAGGCCCCGCCCGTCACGCTCACCCAGCCAGCCCCTGCCCTCGACAACCACGAGCCAAGCCAACCTGCGCGTCCGGACCGCGCGTGCCGCCCTCCCCTTCCTCCCCTCCGCCCCGCCCCGCCGCGTCGCAGCGCAGCGCATCGCATCGCGCCGCAGCGCATCGCAGGCGCATTTGGGTGGTCGCCAGACAGGGCAGACAGCGCGGCCGCAGCCCTGCGGACGGTGAAAGACAGCGCCTCTCCAAAAAAAATGGAAAGCAAAGGAAAGGAAAGCAGCAGCAGCGGCAGCCCTTGCTTCCTTGCTTCGCGAGCGCGACTTGCCCTCGCTACCTTCTCCTTCTCCGCTCACAGTGGGGTGGGCTCTTTCTTTGCGTGCCTCAGCAGCGCAGCTTTACTCGCTCGGCTGCGCGATGCCGAACGCCTCGCTGGCCCTGCCGCTCGCTCGCTGGCTCCGCGCCGCCGCCGCGGGTAGGTAGGTACGCGGCCGGCGAGATCTTCGGCGCGCCTCGGCAGCCGCAGCAGCTGCAGCAACAGCAACCAGGCAAGCCGGCGAGCTGCAGCTGCATGGCTGCTGCCAGCTGCTTGCATTCTAGCGTCCCCCGCTCTCGCTTCCTCGCCCACCATTAGAAATCAACAAGAGCTGGCAGCCGTTCGACTCGACTCGACTCGACTCGCCTCGCCTCGGCCCGACTCGGCCCGGCCTCTGACTGACACGGACAGCACGCACGCGTGGTTGCATAACGAGAGAAGGCAGCGCGAGTCGGTCGGCCATGGCGGCCGGCCGGACGGTCAGCCTTCCTTTCCTTCGTTGGCCGCAGCCGCCCTGGCCGCTGCCGGCGGTTCGATCGTCCGTGGATCCAAGGATCGGCCGGCCGCTCGCGCGCCTCGCACCGGCCGGCCAGTGGACCGACGCGGCCCGGCCCGAACGGTCGCCCGCCGCCTTGGGCCGACGCGGGTCCAGGCCGACGCAGCTGGCCATTGGCAGCAGCCCAGCGCAGCCGGCAGGCAGCAGCAGTAACACGCACGCAGCGGGCGGGCGGGGCGTGCAGGCTCGCAGGGTTTCCTGCAGCGAGGCGGAAGGCGGCGCGGGGCAGAGGTGCAGCAGGAAGCAGGGCGCGAGCGAGGGGAAGGAGGAGGGGAAGGAAGAAGGGGAGACAGGAAGGAAGGAAGGGAGGAACAGGGAGAACCGCCTTGCTCAGCTGGGTGTGGCTGCTGGCTGGAAGACGAGGGAAAGGACAGCGAGAGCGCTGGGCTGATTTCGTTATAGGTTATAGAGTATAGTATAGTCCTCTCTTGTGCAACGGCAGGGCTCGCCCCTCGAGTTGCAGTTGTTGGTCGCCGAGTCGACTCATGTGAGTCACAAGCATCACCCCTGCGTCTCTCCCTCGGAGTCCCGCTCCAAGTCCCTCGCCTCGGTTCTTCCTCCCTGACTCCCTCCCTCCCGGTCCATTTCGTCCATTCTCGCGTGCGTCTGCGTGCCTATATTCTGTCAACTCGCCGCCACACCTCCAGCCAGCCGCGCGTCCAGCGCCGCCGCCGCCGCGTGTCGACTGCCGGAGCGAGCTCTTGTTGGGCGAGAGCGCGTGAGCCGCAGCCTCTGCTCAGCTCTGCTCTGCCCCGCCAGGCAGGCGCAGCAACGCTTCGCGCGCCCTGCATTGCTTTGCATCGCATTGCTCGCACCGCATCGCAGTCGCTCGCAGGCCCTCTCCCAGCCCAGCACGCAGGGCAGCCCGAGCCAGCCCAGGCTGGCCCAGACGCCGCCCGCAGTGCACTCGCCCCGCAGCACCGCGCAGCCCGCGCAGGCTTGTGGGTCGGCGAGTGGGGCGCGCCTCGCACCGAGTCAGAGCTCGCAATGCAAGCAAGGCTGCAGGGCAAGGCAAGGCAAGGCAAGGAAGGCGATGCATGCAAGATCGGGTACCCGGCGCGTTCGCACTCCAGGCTGCGTGCCGTGAGCCTGCTCTGCTCTGCAGCTGCTCTGCTCTACTCTACCAGCGTCTGGACCGGCGATGGATCCCACGACGCGACCGGTGGATCGATCGATCGATCGATCGATCGATCGAACAAGCGCTCGACCGATCGATCGATCATTCGATCGAAGGCGATCGGTCCAAGTCTGCCAGGCCTCATGCACCTTTATGTTAGGATGAAGTATAGTATAACACTGACACTGCAAAAGGTAATAGAGGCAGCGGAATGTGGACTCGCAATGTATCACTCATTGTCAATGCTTGCAAGTTAGATGTAAATGTCGCAGCTTGCAAGGGAAAATAGAGTGAGACAGAGCCGGAGAGGAAGACTCAGAAGGTCAGCGTCAGAAGCAGACCCGCGCAGTGTGCGAACAGCTCCCGCAGAGAGCGCTGCGGGGCGTTCTTGTCCTCCGAGCGCCACTGTTTTTCGGCACGGCGATAGATGACTGCCGCGCGGCACGCTCAGCGCGCTCGGAAACCGCTTTTCGCGCCTCGCAAGTGCAGAATGCTGCCGCGGGCTGCGCGCAGTTCCCACAGCGTTCGTGCGGCCCCAATCCTTGCCGGGCCAGAGTTTTCCTCAGGCGCCGGATGCGCAGTGGAGATTAAAGGAGTGCTGCGGGACGCGACCGGTTCCGGTTCGCGTCCGTGCCGCTTCCAGCGAACAGGCCCAAAAAGCCAGATCGTCTGCGGGCTCGACTCGCGTTGTGCCCCCTCCGTTTCCACCTCGTATCCATCCTGCAGCTGTGCCACGCACGCCCTACCCCCCTCCCCGCCGCCGGCCCTCCCCGCATAGTCTCCCGTATGGTGTCTCCCCGCAGCCAACGCTGTGTGCGGGGTATTTCGGAAGCCAGACGAGGAGGAAGTAGCCGCAAGCGGCCTGCCTTCCTTTCTTCCTTCCCTTCTTCCCCTCCCCCTCTGGCCGCTGCTTCCCAGCCAGCCTCCTCGCCCGCCTCTGCAACCAGGCCTCTGTCCCCTCAACCTACCTACTCGCCTTCCACTCTTTCTGTCTGTCTGTCTGTCTGTCTGTCTGTCTGTCTGTCTGTCTGTCTGTCTGTCTGTCTGACTTTCTCTCCGAGGCGGGGCGAGTCCATCCCTCCCGGCACGGGCGGCGCAAGATTGACTCGCTCGCTCGCTCGCTCGCTCGCTCGCCTGGCTGCCTCGGATCCGCTCCCGCCTCGCCTCGCCGTTCGCCACGCGCCGCTCCGGCTCTGGCAGCTTGCCTGGCCGCCCGGCCGCTGGCATCATCTGCGCGCGCCAGCGTCAGCGCCGCGCGCGAGCAAGCCCAGGCCGGCTTGGCACGTCCATCTCTACATATGGAGAAGAAGGCAAGCCGGCCTGCTCTGCTCTGCTCCGCTCTGCTCTGCTGCGCTCTGCCTCCTTTTTTTCCCTTTTTTCCCCTCCCCCTCTCGGCTTCCCCCCCCGCCCCTCCCTCTGCAGCCACTGCGCCCCGCAGTCCTCCGGCCCCTCTGGCGCGGCTAGGCTACCTCCTCCCAGCGCGCTCCGAGGGAAAAAAGAAAGGGAAGGAGGAGGAGGAGGCCGAGGGAGGGAGGGAGGGCGGCGGCGGAGTCCATTTCCGGATTCCATTTCGCAAACGAACGAGACCGGCCCAGCGAAGTGGAGTCGCGTGGATTCGAGGCAGGCAGGCAGGCAAACAAGCAGCAAAAGCAGGCAGCGGAAGCAGCCAAAGCAGCAGTCGCGTGCACGAGCCCAGATAGGCAGCCAGACAGCAGGGAGGGAAGGAGGGAGGGAGGGAGTCAAGTTGTCGGCGAGCGGGCGAGCCTGGCCGCAAGGACTTGACCGAGAAGCTGGACTCAAGCAAGGAAGGGCCTATCCAGGCGGCCTAGCTAGCTAGCAGCCGCGGCAAAAGTGGAAAAACAGGACTCGCAGCCAGCAGGGTTGATTATATACTATATTATATAGTAGCACGAGCCAGCAGGCAAGCAGCGCAGCAGGCGGGCTGGACCGCCGCCGCGCAGCAAAACTAGAAACAACATCGCAGACGCCGCCGGGAAACGCGCGCAGAGGTGGATGCGACGCGTGGCGTCCAAGGCTAACAACCTCGCAAGACAAGCAGGCGCAGGCGCGAGGAGCAGCAGCAGCAGCAGCAGCAGCGCGAACGCGAACGCGAACTCCCCTGCCGCTGCAGCAGCAGCAGCAACGAGCGCGGCCAGCAAGAAACAGCCCTCGCACGCACAAGCGGCCATGATCCGTCCGGGAGCCCACCCGACCACGATCGAGACCGGCGCCACGCGCAGCTACTCCCACAACGCGAGCGCGAGGGCCGGCGCGCAGGACAGCTCCCTGCCCCCCGTTAATGGACACCGCAACGTCTCGACAGACGCCAAGTCCGCCGCTGCAGCCAACGCCGCCAACGGGCCCAATCGCCGCAGGCGCCAGCCCCATGGACCCGGCGCAGCCACAGGCATCAACGCAAACGGCGTCGAGAAACCCTACACCAGCGCCAGACTCAACGCCGTGCGCAACAGCACCCTCTCCAGCCGACCGGCCATCCCGCCCCAGGCACCCCAGGACAAGGGAAAGCTCACGGTTGTCCTCGATGTCGACGAAACACTCATTCACAGCCGCCTCTCCGCCCACCAGGAGCAGTTCCGCCAGGCCGAAGAGCGAAAAGAGGCAACCGTAGCCGTCGAAGAGTTCACAATCACACTCGCCGACGGAGAAATCGTCCGCGTCAACAAGCGTCCCGGACTTGACAAGTTCCTCGCATACGCCTCGGAGCACTACGAGCTCTTTGCCTACACCGCAGGACTCGAAGAGTACGCCCGCCCTCTGCTCGACTGGCTCGACCCCAAGGGCACCATCTTCCGGGGAAGATTGTACCGCGACTCCTGCCTCTTCATGCGCGGATACTACCTCAAGGATCTCCAAAAGTTCGAGCGCCCGCTCTCGCGCGTGCTCCTCGTCGACAACAACGCCTTTTGCTTTTTGCCCCAGCTCTCCAATGGCGTACCCATCTCGAGCTGGTACGACGACCCCAACGACACTGCACTCAGTGTACTTGCCACCTTCCTCGAGCGCATTCGTGATGAGAAGGACGTCCGCCCATTCCTCCGCAAGAGCTTCAACCTCGAGACCCTCTTGCGCGAGCACCGTGAACAAATCGTTGGCTAAAACGACGTCGTCTCTATAGCGCGCGCAGCTCCGCCACCTCTTTTGCTCTCCCAGCTCCAGCCGTATGCGTTCGAAATGAACCGGTCGGGTCGGGAGGCCAAAGAGTGTCAACATCAAAAGAAAAACAACAGGGCTGCTGCCTGCGCAATGATGTTCAGGTCTTCTTCGAAAGACCCCTTTTCTGTATTTTAGAGGCCGCCCGAGCTTTCCACAATTCATGTACCAGTCTCGGCCCGCACCTAACTAACCATCATACATATTTTTTTGCTTACTTTTGTTTTTGGTTTGTTTGTTTTAGCCATGGTTGCTGTCTGCTCTGCGGCATTTGCCGACAAGAACAAAAGAGGACAGCAAGCCCCGCTGCCCTTGCAATGATGTTCCAGTCTTCTTCACAAGACGTCCGAGGTTTTTTTTTTGTTTTTGTTTTTCTTCAAAGTGGCTGCTTGAATTTTCCACAAGCCAGACTCAGCCTGTTTTTGCAAGCCCGCTGCCCTTGCAATGATGTTCCTGTCTTCTTCACAAGACGTCAGAGGTTTTCTGTTTTTTTGTTTTTTTCAAAGTGGCTGCTTGAATTTTCCACAAGCCAGACTCAGCCTGTATTTGCTTTCTTTACAATTTGCTTCACAACGCTGCCATATTTGTTTCGTTCATTGTTACGACAAATTCCTTCGATTTCTCCCCTTCAGTGGTCAACCATAACCTCCTCTCCCCCCCCCCCCAAAAAAAATTTAAGTAAGCTCGAATCTGGCTGGTATTCAGGCTGATTCGTGTCCCCAACGATCTGCAATCTGTCGCCTGGCTTGCACTCATAGAGATAAGTTGATCCATGTCCCCAACGGCGGAAAACTTCTCCCATGATCTCTCTCCCTCTCTCTACTTGACCGCGGTCTGCGCAACCCAATATGGAAGCCAATCGCTGATGCAGACAGGAGGCTGCTACTTTTGCTATGGCTGTGGCTGTCGTAGAACGTAGAGTTGCCCTCCTCACACCCACGCACGCGCAAACACCGCATTGGAGCTGCTGTTGGTGCGACGGGTTCAGGAACGCGCGTAAGGCACGAAGCCTTAGTCAAGACGCCCAGAAAGAAACGCGCAAGACGCCCTTTACATACACGCTTAGCGAAAAATGGCAATTGACGACAGTGGCGAGCGCGCTGTCACTCGCGAGCTCGACGCCGCACTCGATGAAGCTGCACTCGATGACGCGACGCGACTACTCGCGGCGGACTCCGAAGCTTTTGCTCATGAACTGCGCGTCCAAGAGTCAGTAGACATTGTTCGCGACCACGGCTTCCGTCGCGTCGCGCTGCAAATTCCAGACGAACTCTTCCCCATCGCACTACGCCTCGCCCAAACTCTTCGCGACCGCATCAATGACCCAGAAGTACATCTCTTTGTGCTTGGAGATACCTCCTTTGGAAGCTGCTGTGTGGATGAGGTCGCCGCAGAACACAACACTGCCGACTTTGTCATTCATTTCGGCCACTCTTGTCTCTCCCGCACAAGCCGTCTCCCTGTCCAGCTCGTCTTTGGCGACAGGCCACTTGCTGTAGATCAGGTTGCCGCAGCAATTGCTACAGCCCTAGAGAACAACAAGGGCCAAGACGAGGCAACACCACTGCCTTCTCGCGTTGTCATCATTCGCGACGTTCGATATGAGCATGCTATCCCCGACCTCGCCAGCGCACTCACAAACGATCATGGCCTCGAAGCCGTTGTCCCTGTCGTTAACCAAGGATTTCAACCCGTCGAGACCTTTGCGCCCAAGACAGCCGAAAACGAAGACCTTTCCCAGGACGAAAAGAAAGACGTTGTTGCCGTCGCCCTCGGTCAAGAGGTGCGCGAGTCCCGAGACTTTGTCGCCATTTACCTTGGCGCAAACGACGACCACTTTGCGCAAATCGCCCTCACGCTCGGCATTGAGCCCTGCAAATGTCTTCTCGCTTGCGATCCGGCCACTGGATTGTGCGCGCCCCCGACCCGAAGGGTTACCAATCTTATCGCCAAGCGTTTTCTCAAAGTGCAGCAAACGCGCGACGCGCCCATGATTGGCTTGCTCGTTGGTACCATGGGTGTTCAAGGCTACGCCACCGTCATCCAAAGCCTTTCGCGTCTTGCGCAGAGCGCAGGGAAAAAAACCTATACCTTTCTCATGGGCAAAATTAATCCCCAAAAGCTCGCAAACTTTGCCCACATTGACGCCTACGTCCTCGTCGCATGCCCTTTAAACAGTCTGCTTGATTCCAAAGACTTTTTCAAACCCGTCGTCACGCCCTTTGAGCTCGAAGTCGCTCTCAATGCGCGCTCTTGGTCCACACGCTTCGAGCTCGCCTTTTCCAACCTCGCATCCATTCAGCCTTCTTCCACAGACCAAGACGCTGCACAGCATGAAGCAGAAAATGACGATGATGCGGACGCACCGCACTTCTCGCTTGCCACAGGAAGTTTTGTTCGCGCCGCCGTCGCTCAGCCTCTTCCCGCCCACGCTGCAGCCCCAGCCGCTGCATCAGCTCCCGACGCTCTCGTAGAACACGGCAACGACCGGCACATTACCATCCGCTACGCAAGCCCCGCAGCCGATGCGCTCGCAAGTCAGACGTTCCGTGGACTTGATCCCGCCAAAGGTGACAAGGCCCCACAAGCGGCGCAAAAAGGGCAATCCGGAACGGCTTCTGGACTTCATGCGCTCGACGATCCGCACAAAAAGGTTTGATTGATCCTGTCAGTCAAACATCGTAAATATTTGAGTCCAGTCCAGCACACAACACAACAACGAGACAAAAAGTAGACAAGTAAAAAAGTGAGCACAACATGTTCGTTAATAGTCACAGATCTTTCTCTTCTTCAGCACCGATGTTTGTTGTCCGTTTCCCTTTTGAGCGGGGACAGAGTTTAGCATTTTTGGCGTTGGACGCAACAAATTTGGCACGGCATAATTCTTCATACGAATAACCAGGAGAAACGAGTAAGAACATCAGAGGTATTGTGAATAATTTACAGGAGGTGTGTGGGGGGGGGGCTATTGACACGGGGTATTACAGAAAAAAGCAAATCAGCGAAAAGGGATCTCTTCCATTCAGTGCTTCTCCTTTTTTGCCTTCTTTTCCTTCTTGGCCTTCTTTTCTTTCTTGGCCTTCTTCTCTTTCTTGACTTTCTTTTCCTTCTTGACCTTCTTCGTTGAAGGCTCGGCCTCGTCCGCATCCGCGTCCGCAAAACGAGAGGCCAAATCACTCTCGCGGACAGGGCCCAAGTCGGCATCTGCCATGGTACCTTCAATGAACCAGTCCGTCGGACTCGTTGTATCGACAGCATGCACTCGAAACGAGACACTTACGTCCGGAGCAAGAATATCCTCACTGTCTGACGAAGATACATAGTTGCCTGTCGCGCCCGAGAACTGATACTTGGACTGCAGCCGCTCTCGGATAATCGACACAGGAAAGGCGCCAAACACAAGCAAGCCAATGTGTCCGGCCGACACTTGATTGATCCGGCCAGTCAAGCGAGACCCCTTTGAAGCCATGAACAGCAGTGCACGGTACTTGATACGATACCGAATCTCAGGACAGTCCTCGAAGACCGCTCCATGACTGCCTTCCACGCGGAGGCTCGAATAGGAAAGCATCACGCCACCAAAACGAGCGTCATACTTGAGAAGTCGGTCGTTCAAAAGCTCAGTCGCACCCAGATGCGCGCGACCCAAATAGGCCGGCGGCAAGCTCACAGTCGACTCAAGCTTGGCGATACGAAAGGGTGAATCGGTTGCGGGCACGCTGCTCACAGAATCGGAACGTGCGCGCTTCCGCCCTGCAGTCGCAGGCCCGGAAGAAATCACATCTGCTACAGCACTAGAGAGCATCTGTGCATTATGTTATAAACGTTGTCAGTCAATCCCATTTCTTCTTTTGAAACATAACGAACACAAACGTCGAGCGGAAAAAACTATCTCTCTCTCACGCACTCTCTCCCTCTTGCCTCTCGCTTCCTCGCACCGTGCACACGCAGGTAGATCGGCTGTCAGGGGTCATAGGACCGCGTCGCTACCGGCAGACGTGAGCCTGCCAGCGACACGGCCAGACAATATGGACGCATCCTCATTCCTGTGGCCCAATTTTGACGCTGTGCACATCGATGGGTAGGGTTCGAGAGGCACAGATAACACGGTTGGGCGGCCCTTGCTCTTGCTCCTCTCTCTTTCTCTCTCTTTCTTTTGCGCGTGCCATGTTGTGCACTTGCATCATCACGGTCAGCCCATGATCTATATCTTTCGGAATCGACAGGTCGTCAGCGAGACGTAGGATAATTGTCACGCGGACGGTTTATGACTCCGGACTTCGATCTTAGCTGAAAGACGACATAATCGATGGCCATCGTCCGCGCATCGTCCTGTTTGACAAAAGCCAAACAAGCCGTACCGCGAACCGCGCACAGACCAGTTCATCAGCTGTCCACCACTTTCTGCTTCTCTTGCCCCTCCATGCATGCTCTTGCAATCTCTCTATCCATCATACAAATGCCTCGAAGTATTCTCAATGGTCGTGAACGGAAGGCATAACGCTCCCCGCCCACGTTCAATCTCGTCATCTATTTTTTGTAATCAGCTGGACAGCGCGATGTTTTCGCTCGCTTCATTCGCTGCTGCATGGCCTGCCCTTTCTTTGCAAACACGTCTCGCGCGTCTGCTCACCCGAACAGAACGTTGCCTATCACGTCCATCCTCGTCCAAGTCCTGCCGCCAACCAATTTTTTCCCTCGCCATCCAGCCCCAGCCAACCAAACAGCCAGTCGGAAAAGCTTTCGACGTTGGTGCACAGCGGCGACGATAGCCGCCATACTCTATTCGACTCTTCTGAGCAACGGAGCGGCCAAGCCAGCTCTCGCGCGCTCCTCGCGTCCGCGCTCACAAAGAAGTCCTCCGCGCCTCTGGAGCTACGCCTCTTGGCGCGCGTTCACAAACACCTACCGTCATGCTCCCTGCCTCGAATCAGGATTTGCTGGTTGCCTCCAGCTTTGCCGGCCGCCTCGCCTGCCTCGCGACCAACAAAACCTCACAACCAACAAATCCGCGCGACCTCCAACTTGCGCTTTTGCGTGCCCTCCTCGCCATTGATCTTCTGCGCCCTGCTCTCGGCCACCCATCTCTTTTGAGTCCCTTTGTAAGTTGCGCGCCCTCCCATTTAGGTCTCTTTTCAATTTAGAACCCTTGGGCGGAACACTTGCAGATCCAACATGGAACCAAGTTGCTCCTTAATCTTTCCTCGTGTGCACCTGCTGTAGAACGCACGGAATAAGGTGGAACGGGTCACGAGAAGAGCAAAAAGCTTGACAAAGCGAGAGCTCGGCGAGAGCGTACGAGCGAGCGAGCGAGCAAACGAGCAAGCAGGTTGGCAGCAGGCAGGCAGGCAGGCAGGCCGGCAAGCAGGCCTGCAGGAGCGGCGCGACTCGTAGACTCCTTGGCGTATCTCTGTTCTGCCGCGTCTGCTCGTTTCGCAACTCTGATCGCCCCGGAAGGGCCTTTCCATCCAGAGCGAGCGGGGCCTAACCATCGGCAGCGGCGTCGTGACGTCCTGACTGACAGCTGTATCAGAGGTCGACATTGCGCACGTTCAGGCGTGTTGACCACAAGGGCGTTGAAGCTTCGGCATGAAAAGGACGCGGGTACGTTCCACGTTAGGAAGGACTTGCTCTCCGAAACCCGATTGGCACCAAACCTGAGTTTCTCACAACGACGAACCCATCGCAGCGCCAAGCATCGACTTCGTCAAACGACAACATGGGTCGTCGAGTTCGCGCGTCACGTCGAACAAAGGACGTCGACCACGCCGAGGACCATGAGGAAGACGAAGAAGAAGAGCATCAAGAAGATGATGAGAACGAGGGCAGTGAGGGCGACGATGATGAGAACGACGAGGACGAGGACGAGGAGCTCGGCAGAGGCCAAAAGCGAAAGGCACTCGGCCTCGGTGATTGGGACGGCGGCGAATGGGAGGTGGAGGCCATCGTCAAGGGTGCTGCTGCGAAACAGCAAAAAATCCTCCGCGAGACGGTCCCAGATACGGTCCCGGATAAAATCAAGGGACTCGAGGACGCAGACAGCCGAAAACTCATCAGCGAAGTCATGCGCTATATCCTCTTTAGGAATCTAGCGCGCAAGCAATGCCGGACGTCCCACATCATCGAACACGTCATCACGCCCAGCAACATCAAGGTCACTGCCAACCAGCGCAAAACCCTCCTCGCCATCATCCAGCATCGCTTCGCCGACGTGTTTGGTTACCATCTCGTGAGTACATCGGACGCGCCAGCGGAAAAAATCCAAGATGAAAACTGGATGCTTCTCAGCCTCAACGAGTCGCCTGAATTGCGAGAGGACAAAGGTAAAGAAAATGAAGCCAACACCGTTCGCGGCATGGCCATGGTCATCCTTTCGCTCATCATGCTCAACGATGGGGCCATCTCCGAAAAGAAGCTCACACAAGAGCTTGGTAAGCTCGGAGTTCCGGCAACATCGGAAAAGTCTGGGAAAAGCAAACTCGTCTTTCCCGATGTAGCCAAGGCCACGAAGCAGGTCCGAGATCTCGGCTTCATTTCCAGAAGAAAATCTGATCGCGTCAACGATGACAACAGCACTATTTTCGAATACGTTTTTGGGCCCAACGCAAAGCTGGAAATCGGCCTGCCCAATATCATTCGCTTCATGGAGTCTATGACCAACACCAAACTCAAGCAAAAGGATGTGGATAGGTTCCTTAAACCTGAAACCTGACTCTGCTCGTTGACAACAGAAATGGGTTTCGCTCACGTAGCGAAGAAACGTATCGTTTGTGAGCGACCAACAGACTGGCGTATCTGCGCAGCTTTTCCGATCTCTACAACTGTCCACACCAACATTAATCTCATTTTTTTTTACCTTGGGCCTATTTGCTTTGCTGCTCACGAAAAAAAAAAAAAAAAAAGACACTCAAAAGGAAATAAACAAAGGAAACAAAAATTCTAACATGATTGACAAACGATCTCCAGGCATCCTAACTATTTACCATCATCCAACACCCAGCTGGCGGATCCATATCCATACTTATCTCCCCGCCTTTTAGTATACATTATGCTCTTGTCGAGTCTTCGAACGAGGCATCTGTTGTGCAGGCACCGCTCGAACTCGCTGCAGCATCGCCTACGATCGTCTCGAGCTCGTTCGCAGGGAGCTTGTGCGGCCAATTGGAAGGGTTGCTCACAGACTGCCGCCGGTAACCAACGTCCGCCATCGCTCTACGCTGGAAAAACAAGAGATATGCGTTGCGATCCTGCACGTTGGACTCACTCGCCGTTGACCGTCTCGCATCGTCAAAGAGAGTCCACTGGTGCGCCGACCGTCCGCGCACAATGGCATTATAGTGCCCGCTCCCAGCACCCCCCATGTGGCGGGAAACTGCGTACAGGTCGTACGTAGGATGATCGCGTTGTGCTGCAAAGGTTTGACCTTCGAGATCCCAATTTTGCAGAGGAAACCGCACGAGCGTGTTGAGTTTTTGCGTGCGAATACCCAGGCGACTGTACTTGAACCGCTTCAAGTGAATAATCAACACGGGCGGAAGCTTCCACAAATCGAACTTCTTCACTGCGTCGACGTGCTTTTTACATTTGCTGCAAAACCATTGCTCGTCACCCGTCAGCTCCTCGGGTTCGAGGAAGGCCTCGAGCAGAGCGTCCAAGTCCACCTCCGCTGCGTCGCCACCGGTCTTCTCCGCCGATGTCGCTGCCGCCGACACTGGTAAAGAGAGATACATGAATGGATCGAATTTGACCGATACGAATCCACACGTCTGGCACGTCAGGGTCGACTTGAGCTGGCCTTGCATGATGTCCACAATAATGCTACGATTCCGCAAAAGATGTAACTTCCACTGCTCGGCAGCAACAACTTCATCGGGCCGGCCGTTTGCGTCCGGGATCTCATTGTACGGTTTTTTCGAGACGCGATTCAGGTCCTCGTGCAAGCCATCCAGGAGATAAGACATGAATTCTTGGCAATCGTGCTGTCTCGTGCCCGAGAACTGGGGCGCAAAGCGGCTTACCGTGTTCTTAAAGGCGCGAGGGTTGATGGCCTGCTTGTTGGACGATTCGGCGAATAGGTCGCTCAGCAACGCCGCGAACGCCTCGGCAAGCTTGCCTCCCGTGCCATTCGGGTTCTCTCGGTGCACGTCCTTTTGCCACAAGAGCGTTCCCACAAAAAAGTCCGTCAGCGGAGCCGTGTGTGAAAGGCATTGCAGCGCTGCGTTCATGAAGCACGTGTTGCCCAAATTCCGTAGGCCCGCTCCAAGTTCGTTTCCAGGCGTCCACAGGCTTTCTTTGCGCAGACGAATGAACTCTTTGGTCAGCCCTGGCTGAAATTGGTTTTCCCAAGACGACGACCGGTGCCTGAGGGTCGGTGCCAGATTCTTGGAGGACGAGGCCTCCCCGCCATTCTTCTTTTTCTCCTCCTTCTCCTCCTCCTCCTCCTCCTCCTCTGCGCCCTCGCCCTGGCCCTCGGCCTCGTCCAAGCCGGCCTCGAAGGTGCGGTACCGCCGCTTCTCGCCCGCGCGTCGAGGCTCTCCTCTGCGGAATCTCGCCGCCGCTTGCGCCACCGCGCGGTGCCTGCGAGCGAGCTCCTTCTCCTCCCGGGCCTCCCGCCGCGCCTCGAGCTCCTCGGGCTCCAGGTCCTTCTCCTCGTCGTCGTCGCCGTCCGCCGAGGTCTGCGAGGGCGCGCGCAGCAGCGTCGACATCGGCCGCGACGCCAGCGCCGACGAGACCACGCCCATCTCCGCGCGCGGGTCCGCCGCGAGCCCTCCCTCCTCCCTGCGCGCGGCGAGCGAGCGTCCTCGGCCGCGACTCGAATCGCGCGCGCTCGCGCGAGGTCGCGGGAATGGACTTTGCTTTCTCGCCCGCCTCGTCCACCTCGACCAGGTGCCGGGGAGGCAGGACTTGGTACAGAACGCAAAGCGCTCTGCTCTGCAGTGCGGGTCACTCACGGTCGCTGCGCGAGGACTCAGACTCGGACGCGAGCGCCCGCGGCGTCTTCGCGGAGCGGGGGACTCGTGCGAGCGAGCACGAAGCGACTCGGGTGCGGAGCTCCGGCGAGTGCAAGCGGGAGCAGCAACTCCGTCTGCTGCCGGTCGCCAGAATGGATGCCGCCGCATCTTGGACGGGAACGCGAACGTAAGGACATGTGACACTGTGAATGAATGTTGGTTGTGCAAACTTTGACATGTGAATGCGTGCATGCACAACTGGCGGGAAACATGCACACACACACCCACATGGCCGGACTTCAAGTTTCGGCTGCAGCGCGCAAGTCGGGAATGGGCCCGCGCTCAGTGGCCGAAAGCCGCGGGACTTGAGTGGACCTCGGCCGCGGTCGCGCGCAGTTCTTGCTTGCTTGCTTTTATCGGCCTGGGAGTGAGCAGTGGTCGCGGCGCTGCGGCAGCAGAGCGCAAGGCGAGCTTGCGAGCTCGGAGTGGAGGAGATGCGCGCGGTCGAGGCCGCGAAGACCATGGGCGGGAAAAGACGAAGACCCCAGCAGCAAGAGCAAGAGCTGGAGCTAGAGCAAGAGCAAGAGCAAGAGCTAGAGCAAGTGGAAAGGACAGCGGAAACAGCAGAGGCGCCACCACCGCGAGAACCAGACCAACCGCGCAAGAAGAAACGCAAGAGGCCAAAAAAGACCGCGGCAGGTGCAAGCGTCCCGCTGCAAGGATGGAGGCCGCTCACTTCGCAAAAGGAGGCACGCAAGGTGACGTCCAAGTTTCACGACCTCACGCGCCAACTTGAGCAACTCGACGAGGGACCTGCCAATGCGCAGACCAAGGCCGAACGTGCAAAGGTCCAAGCGCAGCTCGACAATCTTGGCGGCAGAAAGAGATACCAAGAGGCATCGATGCTGCTAACTTCACTCAACAAGAGCTCATCCAAATGGGTCTTCCAAAACATTACCAGACTTGGTATGCGACCGGCCCGAGGCGAACCTCTGCTCCGCGTACTCGAGGTCGGCGCCATTAATACTCAGCTGTTGTCATGTCCTTGGCTTGATGTCATGGCCATTGATCTCAAATCCCGGAATCCTGCCATCAAGGAGCTCGATTTCTTTGACGTCTCCGTAAAGGAACCCGCGCGATTTGACGTCATCTGCAATGCCATGGTTGTCAACTGCGTCCCAACAGAGACGGCAAGGGGTGACATGCTCGTGCGGTGTGCAAGGTTGCTCAAAGCGGACGGCCTCTTCTGTCTTGTTCTTCCTTTACGTTGTGTCGGTGCCCCTTCGAAGAGCGCCATGTCGCGCATGCTCGAGTGTCTTGGGCTTAGCGTTGTGCACACAAGCGAGAGCCCCAAGATTGCCTTTTTTGCAGCACGAAAAACACGTCCATGCTGGCACCTCTCCTCTGATGATGGTGCTTGTCCGTCGACTCGCCTCAATGCCATCAAGCTTCGCGCGCAAGATGCTTCCTTTACGGTACGCTTTTCGCCCCAAACATTATCTGACCTGTGCTGCTGTGAAAAAGACTAAAACTGTTTGAAAAGAGGAAAGACTTGCAATTCTCAAACCCTGAGCAACAAATAGACCGTCATAGGCCTGAGCTGAGCAAGAAGCCTTCAGAAAACTATGCTAGAGACCTCCATAGGCCTGAGCCAGAGAGGCCTGTGCTAGAGAGACCTCCATAGTTTTTCCTTTTCGCATGAATCACGTAATGATTGATAGAGTGCTCAGCAGACGTTCGAAGAAGATCTCATTTTCCTCCCCCAAAATTTTGCAAGTGCAAATATACGAAAATTACATGCATGAGCCTGAACAGGTCAGATTCTACCATTTTATGAACTGATGTCGGAACCACCCACAAAGTCCTGGCGCTGTTTCTCGAGGAGTTCGTCATACGTGGCAAAACGTGCCTCCATGTCCTCGATCTGCGCGCGCATAGCCCGAATCGTCTCGTCTTTGCGCGCCAACGTCGCGCGCACTCTGCGGTGAATTTCGGCAGTTTCCTCCTCAAAGTTCGCCTCCAGCTCAGTTTCTGCTTTTTTACGCGCTGCGCGCTCTCGAGCAAGCTCATCGTGGGCTGCCTCCACTCTGTCCTGTAGCTCCGCCTGTCTTCGAATCTGGTTCGCATTTCTCTCGGCATACTCGGCACGAATCTGCTGCTCCCGCTCGGCAAGCAAGTCGTTCGTGGAGGCCGTCTTTGCACTCAGCTCAACGATACGTCGCTCGCGGGCCTCCGCTTGCCGCTCCAGATCGCGAACACGCGCCTCGGCAGAGGAAAATGTCTGCTTCTCCGCTTGGCGCGTGTCTCGCAGCCGCTCAAACTTGGCGCGCCACTCGGCCGCTTCCGCCTCCGCCTCACGCGCAGCCGCCTCGGCGCGTGCTTCAGCGGCGCGAATCGATTCCCGCAGCTCAGAGTCCTTTTCCGCGGCCTTGGACTCCTGTTCCGCGTACAGCTTGCCAATGACGGCGTCGATTTGCTTGTCGCGCTGAGCAGTCAGCTTCTCGCGGAGCTTCCTCTCTTCTGTGGCAGCCTTTTCCTCGAGCTTGCGCACCACGCGAGCTTGCCACTGTTCCTTTTCCAAGGCCCACTTTTGCTCAAGGCCCTCGAGCTGCGCTTCGAGACGACGCTTTTCCACTTCGAGCTCGGACTCCCGCTGCCGCGCGGCGTCTGCTACGCGTTGCTTCAGAGCGTCTTGCGCCTCGCGCAGTTCCTCGCGATGTCTTTTGCGAAGGTCTTCGAACTCGCCCTCGAGACGCGCTCGCTGTGCCTGCAGATCCTCTTGGTGTCGCTCTTCCATTTGTCGCAATTTGCCTAGCATGGAGGTTCGCTCGCCACTTCGAACCTCCTCAAGGTCGCTCAGGTGTCGCGCACGCAATTCCGCCAGTGCACGTTCCTTTTCACGCTCCTGGGCGTCCCGTATGGCCCGAGCCTCATCCTTGAAGCGATCTTCAATAACGCGTAAATCATCCTTGTGCTTGGCCAAAATGCTCTGTACCTCGGGCTCGAGGCCTTTAATAGTGAGCTCCTTGAGCTCTTTGGTCTTTTCTTTTTGCCATCGCTGCCGTTTCGCTGCGTCCGCAGCAGCCATAGTATCCTTGAGACGCGATAACTCGCGCGCATGTTTCTCTTCGGTATCGCGCAACTTGCGTGCCATGTCTTCCTCGCCACGCTTGATACGACTCGCGAGTTCCTCGACTTTTGCAGCAAGTTGCTTCTTGTCCGCGAGGAGCTTGTCTATGAAACCGAGATGCCGCGCAACTGCTTGCTCGTGCTCGGCACGTTGTCGTTCCATGCCCTCCTTCGTTGCTGCAGCTGCTTTGTGAGCGGCTTCTGCTTTCTCTCGTCGAGTCCTTTCAAGAGCCTGTTTGAGAGCCTCAATCGTCTTGCGTTTGTCCTCGAGCTCGAGCTTGAGTGAGCTGTACCTTGCCGACGTTGACGAGGTTCCCATCGAAGATGCTGACGCAGACCGCATGCCTCCCGTGGCCAAGGTCGCTCGCGACATGGGCGAGTCCTCCGCAAAATGCGAACGTGTTTCGTCGTCCTCGTCAAGCTGAGCAGGGATGCGTCGAACGCCTTCGCGCATTTTTCGCGATCGAGATGGCCCATGTGATCCATGATTTCTGTTGCTGGACTGCGCTCGCATGTGCTTCGAGATTGGATGACTCTCGATGGACGGCGTGAGCCCCCTGGAGACCTCGGCGATATCGTTTGCGGCGTCGACGCTATCGTCATTTCCAGACAAGTCCAGTGCATGCTCTTCTTCCTCGTTCTCTTCGTCAACTTCCCAATCGTACCGTTTGGCGCCTTCCTTGTACCCTAGTCTTGAGATTGTGGCGTCACGTTCGCCTGCGGCGGAGGCGGCGGCCTCGTCCAAGAACGAGAAAAGCTCGTCTTTGATGCCCGTTTCCGTGGCACGAACCACCTTGGGTGGCTTTTCTGCAAAAGCAATGCGCGGTTTGGAGTGATTTTCGCGGGAACCAAGATTCTCTGCGTCGTCCTCATACTTGCTCTCGCGCATGCTATTTTCGTTCTTGCTTCGCGCCGACATCGTCTTGACACGGTCTACATCATCATGACGCGGCGTGCTCGCGAGTCGCTCACGGTTCAACTTGAGCGAGTCCGTGAGGTTCTCCTTGCGTAGTTTTCGCGACACCATCTCAGCGTAGCGTGCCTCACGCGCAAGCTTGCACGCACTTGTCAACACGCATACACGAGCGCGTACGCACGCAGACGATGCAAGCAAAGAGGTCTCAGCGTGGGTGGACGTATGTATGCTTGGCTCCGTAGGCAGTCAGTCAGCCCGTCAGTCAGACAGACAGACACGCACCTCTCTAAATCACGTGCAGCGAAAAGGTTCGAGCACCAAGCGCCCCAATTCCAATGTAGCAGAATAATTCTGGGCTTCAACGGTCATATTTTTCTTTCCTGAACTTGCGGTCTACCACTCTCTCCACCATCTCTCTCTCTCTCTCTCTCTCTCTCTCTGTGCGATCCAGTCCTTCTTGTTAACGAGCCCGAGGGATGGATGTTTATTCATTCGACGACTTTAAGGGCTAGTACATGTGCAGCGTGTCGATCACTTGCAATCTCATTCTCGTTCTCTCTTACGTCATTATCGACGAGAAAGAGAGAGAAAGAAATCCTATGCTTCTTCAGAAGATCTAAAACAACAACCCAGCCATCCCTGTTCCGCCAGTGAGCTTGCAAACCATAAGCGTGTCCAGTTCATTTCCAGACCGACGAGAGTCTCCGTTCCCCCAAAACATGAAAATGCACGAAGTGGAGTTCAACATCCATCATTCAGTTGGGTGCCCGAACTGGCACTAAAAATAAAAACAAAAGTTGACCTAACCGTAGCCGCCATCGAAACGAGCTCATTTCGCCAATCCAATCGGAGGCGGAGTCCCGGCGCGAGGAAAAGGAGCAGAGAGGGGGCATTACGGCGCGGGCAGCGTCCATCGAGCAAAGACGTTGTAGCGACAGACATTACGTCAGGCGACGCGGAGAAAAAGCATAAAAACGCCATGAAGCGCGGCAGGCCTCGCGTGTACCTTGAGGACAGCGACAACAGCGACTCCAGAGACAGCGCAAGTGGCAGCGACGGAGAATACGAAGCAGATGCGCGGGGTTGGGCCCCAAGCGAAGACGAGAGCGCCCAACTCTTGTATTGGTTGAGTAATCTCGCCGAGTTCATCCCCCCGAATGAGTGGAACATTGATGGCCTCGCACGCCATCTGGCCGTACGCATCGTTGACATGCACACGCGACGGGATGACTACCGACCGCGTCAAGGAAGACTTTCCAGCCTATTCCGTGACCTGGTTAATCTTGAAGAAGACCCGAGAGCACTGGTCATTCGGCCATGGCTCATCAAAACCTTGCGTGCCGATAAGATCGAGCCAAGGCATGAGCTTTGGGCTGCGCCAGATCCTGAGCGCCATTACACGTATCCAAATATCGCTGCGACGCCAGAGGAGAGAATCAATCAACTCGAAATGGTGCTCACTTCCGTGCCCGCGGGCGCCCAAAAGGCGTTTTGTAGGACGCAGGAATGGTTTGATCTGCTCGAAGCTTTTATTGCAACGTCCGACGTCAGGCTTTTGGACTTTATCATCGTGCAGCATCCCCCGTTATGGGTGGAATTTGACATTATTTTTGGAGCGAAACGGTGCAGCGCGGACGTCAAAGCGGAATCATCCAACGCCAAGCTGCCCGAAGTAGCCAGCGTTTCATCGAAAGACAAAGTGAAAAATGAAGCGCAAACCCCACATGACGCCTCGAAAGACAACGCGCCCGACACGTCCAAGAATGGTGACAAAGATCACGGCAAAGAGACCAGCCAAAATGAGGCTCCCTCCATGGCGTCAAAGGACAAAAAAGAGATTACAAAGACTGATTCGAAAGCCACGGATACGATCAAGGTAGAAAAGTCGCTGCAAGAAATTCTTGACATCTGCCATCAGCGTGCGCGTCCCGGGCAAGGCATCATTCCGCCCGACGCAAGAGAGCTGCACGCGCAAGGCCTTTGGCCCGCGCTAGCACGCGATGTTGAGTCTGTCTCGCAGTTCATGTCAGAGCTAGACAAAGCAAAAGCCGACGGTGCTCTTGTCAGCGAGCTCCATGCGCGTACTCTTCAGGTTACGGATGGAAACTTTGATTTTTTGACCAAAGAATGGGCGATTCTCGATGAAATTGCAGCGAAAGCAGACTTGCCTCAAGTTGTGCATTGGCAGCGCCTCTCGAATGGATTTGTGCCACTGCAGGACTGGTGGGCACGCAAATTGCGGCAAGTGAGCGCGGGCCTTCGCCAGATGGATGCGCTCGATGCGGGCCAGCAGAATACTGTGCTACTTCGCAGCGACCGCATATCGTGGATTCGGCGCATTCTTTTTGAAGACCCGGCTCCTTCCGCAGAAGACCTTGCCAAGGATTACAAGACTCGCGCCATCAACGCGTACCATGCGCACATTTTGGCATCACTCCTCGAACCCATTGAGGCTGATCCCGTTGTACTTGGCGCCCTGCGTCACAGCGTGCCGCTTTCGCAAATTATACCTGCCTCCAAGAAGCACCGGGCGCTTGGCATTCTTTTTGCTCTTGCAAAAGGTCTTACTTCCAAGCTGCAATCTCGAAAGGAGACATTTTGGCCATCACTATCCTCACGAGCCCTTGTACCAGTCATTGCACGACTGCTCGACAAAGGAGAGGCCGTGACAGAGACAGCCTTAGAAGCAGCCTCGGTGCGCGTGAATCGCCTAATCCGTAACAGGGTACGCAAGCTCCGCGATAATGCTTTCGTGGAACAAGCTGAGGAAAGTGTGGCGCGAAAAAAGGGAGCTTGGGCCGAGCAACGTGATCAGGTTGCCATGGTGTACAGATGTGCTGACCAGGGAATGTTGGATGAGGACGTCTTGCTCGCATTCTTGGCGCAAGATGCGCGCGAAATGTCCTTTATAAGCAAGGAGTCACCTGAATCGACGATTGCTACGGAAAAGGCTTCAACTGTTGATGTACTGCCTTCAATTTGGGCCAGTCTCGAGGCGATAGAGCCGAGCACGAGTGCTACTGCCCCAGACGACGACGAGCCAACCTTGAGCGCGCAAAATCTTGCAAGCGTCGCTCTCACGGCCCAGACGCGCGTGGTTAAGACGTACGAGATCGGAAAAGACGTGCGTTGTATTCTTCGCAAATACCCGGCGTCGATTCGTTGGCGCGAGTGCCTTGTCCTGGAGGAGCTCGCGTATTTAGAAGCCATGTTGAAAAGTGAATGAAATGACACAAGGAGAAAACGAAGTCAAGTTGATTGTTATATTCTTTTTTTGGTATGATTAGTGATGATTAGACGAAAAAGGATGCGGCATAGAGGGACGGGCCGAGAGACTCTTGGGAAAAAGGTGCGCGCCAGAGCCCTGCGTGGACGCCGTAGGAGGCGAAAATATCCAAGGGGTTGCGCAAGGCGACCTCTGGGTTAGCCGGGCTCTTCTTGTCCACAAGATCGTGCACTAGCAAAAGAGCCATCATGCTGCGCGCTGTGGCCGGGTCGAACGAGGTGAGTGGCGGGAAGGCCTCAAATCCACGCACACCGCGTGCCACGGCTGGCACATGCATGACCGAGTCTGTGCGACTGGAGGGCGCCATGTTGACCGAGACAAGGGCCTTGTTCACCTCACGCGCGACCATGGCGCGCCAATTTTGTAGCGTCTTGGCAAGAAGATAGTTGGGTCCCTGCATGTTGACGATTCCGTTGAACATGTAAATCTCCTTTGAAGCGTCAGCAGCGTCGGTGTTGACGCTCTCGGCAACGACAGGGTCTTCATTGTTCGGAGCATAAGACCGGAGAAAGAGGCCAAGCGCGTTTTGCCAAAAGGTGGGGCCCTTTTTAAAGTTTGACATGGAAACTTCCCAGGAGGCTTGCGGAATCGGATATGCGACGGCAGGCGACCCGAGGTATGCCAATGCGGTATCGGGCCTCTTTTCGAGCACGCGCTGGAGCACAGCGTCCATGGCTACCGAGGCACGCACGTGATTGGCTCCATCGAGGTAGATGTAGGAGCCAATGACGAGACGCTTGCCTGGGTAGAGACTCACGAGCCAGTTGGCCACTTCCGGCATATTCTCGACAATATCAACGCCGACAATATCTGCGGCCTTGGACGGGTCGGTGAGATCCGCCGGATCGTCAACTGCACCCATGACCGGAAAGCTGAGCGAGGCGCCTTCGGGTGCGTTTTGGGCGAGCGCGACGAGCTTGGCTTGACGCGCAGGGCTTGGGCGCGATACAGCCACGACATTGAGGCCCATCTCCAGCAGAGGCTCGAGCGGACACAGCTCCGAGGTGGCACCGAGAATGACAAAGTAGGTGTTCGCAAGCGCGGAAAAACAGTCCTCGCCCGAGGCATTGAGTTCCTTGATGGCCTCGAGCACGTCGGGCTCGACGTGATCGTTCGCAACGAGCTCCTCCACGCGCTTTTCGAGCGCATCGCCCGAGGCGATCTCACCCTTGGAAAAGGGAACGCTGAGTGCTGCAGCCTCGACAACGGGGCGTTTGGCCTCGGACTTGACGACCGCCGTCTTGGGCACATTCGAAAAGGTATCAAGAGCTTCGGGAATGGAGTATGACTTTCCGTCGCGCACAAACTCAAAGGTGTCCTGCACGGCCTCGAGACCCTGCTGCGCGACCTTGAGCGTGAGCTCCGGCGCGCGCGCGCTCTTGCGTGTCAGCTCATAGACGTGGCCGGCGTAGGCCTTGCGCCAGTTCTTCTCGGCGACGAGCGCTTTCACGCCGTCGTCATCGACGCCGGCGAAGGCGCGCTCCCAGATCTTCTTGGCGGGCGCTGTCGTGCTGCGTCGCCCCTCGGCGTCCGCGGGAAACTGCACGCCAGACATGTTGCGCGCGTTGGGTCCTCTCTTGCGGCTCTTCGTCCGTCCGCAGCAAATTCTTGGACTGGATTCGGATATCTCCACCATTTGAGCTTCTTCGCCGCGTCTGTGCCTGACGACTGAGCTCAGCTACTTTACTTTATTATAAGGCGGGCTTCTTTTCCACGAACTCACTCTGATCACTGTCACAAGTGAGCGCAAGCCAACTAGCCTTGCCAGAGTTCCACGTATAAGCAACGAACGCAGCACGAACGAACGAACGAACGCCGCCACGCCAGCCAGATCGCGTCGTCAGCTGCAGGAGAGAGAGGGTTACAGGTCTGCTGCTGGTTGCGCGAGACAGGGGACACGGACCGTCGCTCTTTCTGTGTGGATATGAATACCATGAGACAAGCCTTGTTCGTCGCTCCTAATTATTAGGAGATTGACAAAGCTTGGCTTGAAGGGAAGTACCATGGTATTGTCGGATCGGATGCGCTCAACAAGGTTGGCGTAAAAAGTGGGTTCATCATAGAAGAAGTAGTACGTAGTAGTAAGTGTGTGTTAATTGCCAAAACAGCCGCAGCCAAAAATGCCGCCAGAAGACTTGGGGCGCTTGCGGGGCGAGATGGGCCTGGGCCCTCCGTCCGAGACAGCATCCGGATCTTCGTCTTCGACGTCGCGTGCGGCCTCCTTCTTGAGACGTGCCTCGATAGCCTCCTTCTTGGCGCGCTCAAAATCGGCGAGCTCGGTAAAGTAAGCCATATCGCGGTTATGCTCGAGAAACTTGAGACTGTGCAAAAAGCTCTCTGGGTTGAGCAAATGCGTGGAGCCAACGACGACGTCCCTGTTGAACGTACGCATGACCTTGTGAATGGCAGCGAGCTCGGCGTGAGTGGCGCCACCGGCAACAAAGACAATCACGCGCGACCCGCGAGGATTGCGTTTTTCTGTGACGGCCTTGCGAAGGCCGGCGCTCTCGGCCTCCTCCTTTTTACGCGCAGTGGCAGCTCCGCCATTTTTAGGTCGTGTGCGGGCCGAAAGTGGAGCGCCTTCGGGCGGCGTGGGCGGTGAGGGCGGTGAAGGCGTCGACGACGGCTCGTCTGTCTTGCGCGTGGCACGAAACGCCTTGACAAAGGCTGAGCCAAAAGAGGACTTGGGCTCCTCCATGCCGGCGGTCATTGACCCGCTACTCGAGGGCGCAATGATGCCGTCATCCACAGAGACGGGCGGGTCCATGACGTACGGATAGTCTTCGCGAGGAAGCTGTTTGCTGCACAGCTTGGCGAGAATCTCGGCAAGGAGAGGCGTGTGTCGGCTGCGTGCGTCCGTCGTGGTCTCGGCGAGTTGCTTGGCAGCCTTGATGCGCTCCTTGCGCGCCGCATCCTTGACCTTGCGCGAGCTCGTGCTGGTGCTTAGCTGCACGCCTAGGTACGAGAGATTGAGCAGCATGGTCTGCACCGCGAGCGGAAGCGGGGGATTGGCCGATTCAAGAATGTGCCTGCGGTCGTCCTCGCGAATGCCCGCCTGGGTAATCATGTAGATTCCAACCAATCGCGCAGTCTCCATGTGGCCCACCGTAGGATCGCGCACGAGCGTCATAATCTCCGTGGCCAATGCAGATCCGGAGAGCTCTCGGGCGTTCTCTGTGACGCCTGTGAGCATGGTTTGCTCCAAAAGAGCAAGATCAAGAATGCGGCGCATGGTGATCTTGTGCATACATAGCCGCACGAGTTGCAAGTGCGTGCCGTGACGCGCAATGAGCTCTTTGTATTCAGGTAGCTCACGTACAGCGCGTTGGAGGTCCTCGACGCTGAGCTCTCCGTTGGGCTCTGCGCCCGAGCGATTCATCTTGTGCACCGACGTGCCCATGTAAGTTTGAAGGTCAGCGTTGAGGTTTTCAATAACTTGGCGAATGTGCAGGTGGCGAAAGTCGACCCAAAGTGGGTCATCCTCGTTGAGCAGGCACGCCCCAATTTCTGAATCCTTGTCTGGGATGGGTTCGAGCACGAGGCGCGGGTCCTCATCCTGGCCATTGTACCTGTCGACGGGGCCCTTAAAGTACCGACAAAGACCATCATGCACATTGAGCACGTCGTTGGCCAAGGCCTGGTACACGAAAGAATGGAGAAGGGGCGTGGCAGGGTCAGCGGCGCGATCGAGTACAATGAGGGTGGCGCGCATGGACTGGTTGCCATTGGCCCCGCTGCCGCGCCAGGTAAAATCGCTGTTGGAGTTGATAAAAGTCTTGAAGCGTTGATCAAAGGTGTTGGCCAACTCAACGCTGAGCGGACTGTCGGCATCGTATCTAACAAAGGGGTACTCGTTGAGCGTGGCGCAAAGCGTCACCAAATTCTCGGCCATGGACGAAATACAGGCAGAGCGGTAGGTGCGGCCCTCATTGTACAGCTCGACGAGCGCAGCTGGACGGTCAAAGTGAAAGACGTTTTCCTCGACGGCCATGTAGTTGAGATTGACCTCGCTGAGCGTGGCGAGACGACGCGTCAGCGCAGGCGTAGATTTGATCTTGGCCAGTTCTTCATCCCCGACAGTGCGAAGAAAAAACACGTGCACGCGACCATAGCGAGCCTTTTGCGCGTCCTCAAAGTCGCTACAGAGATGATCGACGGAGACCGCCGTGGGGTCGATGACGTAGACGGCCTCGAGTTCCGGGAAAGGTTGGCGCTTTTTTTCGAGCGACTCCACAAGGGCGATACCAGCGTCGGTAATGTCAAAGACGCGGACAGCCGCGCCCAGGACGCGCGTGGCGCGCTGGTCCAGCACGAGCACTCTGTAGGCCGCCTCTTTGGCCCCGCGGTTGAGCGACCGCAGCATATCGTCCAGGATGGCGCGCCTCGTAATCTCGCGCATACTCTGCCACTCGCCGCCCTGGCTCAGCTCTGACCCGGAGAAGGCCATCATGGACGCCGACGAGGCCGGCGCCGCAGAGTACGCCATCGCGCCTGCTCGCGTATCTTCGCGCCGCGTCGAGCAGCAGAGCGAGCGAAGCGCCTTTGTTTTCCTTCCTTCGTGCCGAGCCGGTGCCGCTGAAGCTCGCTCGAAGGACGGTCGACCTGGTTGAAATCAACCAACTCGACTCTGACCGTCGTCCTCGCTCCGCGTCGCTTCGTACGCGCGCCTCGAGGCCCGAGCTGCGCGCAACGAGCGAGCGAATGAGCGAGCGAGCGAGCGAGCTTTGCTCTGCTCCGCTGCGAGGCGTCGGATGAATGAGGATGATACTATGCGGTGTGACCGGAAATCTTTTTGCCACTCCCTTCATCCATCAACACAACGACACCAATAACAACAAAAACGAGGAGGAAGCAAGGAGGGATGAACCGAGGAAGGAGAAAATGCGAATGTGCGCAGAAGGCAGGCAGAACCAGCAAGCTTTTTGCGACGGTGGCCAGACCCGGAGAGTTTAGTGCAAGTGGTCGAAACGGGGAGAGCGAGTGGACGGAGAAGAAAGGAAGAGAAAAGAAATTACAAGTAGATGTTGAGATCGTCAAAGACTTCCTCGGGGAGGCGATAGTCCTGGAAAAGCTCGAGATCGCCGTCCAGCGTGGTCTTGAGAAGGTAGATGG
Organism: Aurantiochytrium sp. KH105; assembly: GCA_003116975.1. Classification (NCBI taxonomy): domain Eukaryota; class Bigyra; order Thraustochytrida; family Thraustochytriidae; genus Aurantiochytrium; species Aurantiochytrium sp. KH105. Next base: position 33,804 of record BGKB01000210.1, read on the forward strand.
GACTGGCGTTGATCGAAGAGCGAGGAATGTTGGGAATGAGACGAATGAGCCAGGCGAGAACGTGATCGAGGAATTTGATACACAAAACAGAATCCCAGTGCGGCTCCTTGAGCCCATTGGGAATGTCAAGCGTCTTGAGGAATTGCGTCTTGCGCAAGCTGCCATTATCATCCCGGAAGCCAACAAGAATATAAGGAACTCCGGAAAGAAAACTTTGGCAGTACCACTTGAGCAGCTTGAAGCGCTCAAAAGATCGCACGTTGGACGGCGTCTCGAGCAAGCGGGTGACCTTGAGTTCCACGTCGCTGCCACGTGGATCGCGGCAGTCCATCTCCGCCGCAGCAACGACGAGCTTATCGGCAACGCGTGTCTTGAAGACGCGGCAATAGCACTCGCTGGGATCGACAGCGCGTGCTTCGGTTTCCTTGCCCTGAGGCCGCGTCATGACCTCCTCGAACTTGTAGCCATAGTACATGAAGCGTTTGAGCTTGGAGGACATGTTCTTGTCATCTTCGACCTTGGACGGCGGTTCACGATTTGACAAGTAAAGAACCCCGTCGCATTTCCACACAGCCATCTCAAAGGTGTCGCGCCGTAGGAAAGGGGCACACATGAGCTTGGTGAGAATGCCGCGCCATGCCACGACTGCGGGTTTGCGCTCGAAGCCAGCCTTTTGGAGCGACCGCAAAATGTGGTCGAGTGAGTCGGGCACGGGTGGCGTCCACGCACGCTCAAAGTCATCAAAGCCTTCGTTGAGATCGCGACCGAATTTGCCTCCGAGCATATTGAGCAATCCGTACCCTGAATTGTCTCCGTATTGCCATTCGCGTTGGGCGTTTCGCGTCATGCACCCAACCTCGACCGGCTGCTGGAGGCCAACTTGGATCTGCGACCTGCGCAGGGCTTTAAGGCACTCTGCGACATCAAGTGTCTCCTTGTGCGCCGCCAGGGCTGGGCGTTTGGGCGTCTTGGGCGTCTTGGCTCGCTGCTGCTCGTCGTCGTCGTCATCTCTTTCGCCTGTCGTCGCCGCCGCCGTCGTCTGGGACCTGCTGCTCTTTGCGGCTGCGGTCGCTGCAGACGAGGCGGACGGGGCCGCGCGCGGCCGTTTGTTGGGCCGCGGCCGACCCGCCTCCATGGCGCCGCGGCGCGCGTGGGCTCTGCGCGGTCTTTTGTTGCTGTGCTGACGTTGTTATTGATGCCGTCAAATCAAAACTATACTATCCAAAAGATCCGTTCAATTTTTTTTGGTCGCCTTGGCACTGCGCTGCACTGCTGGCGCTGCCCGCCGGCTGGCCGAGGCGATAGATAACATGCGGACCGTGGGAAAGAACAGCAGCAGAGAGCGCTTGTTGTGTTTTGCCTCGCCTCGCCTCGCCTCGCCTCGTCTATCTGAGAAGCTACCGATTCGATGGTCACGCTGCTCCCGTATCGCAAAAGGTGCAACACGAGCTCGATCGATTTTTTATTTTTCTAGGAGTAGAACTACTACGCTATTGCTGCTTGTTTACATACATGTCTGGTGTTGCGAGGAAGCTGGGTGTTAGTTCTTGATCACATACAGATTGACGAAGTTCTCCGTCTCGGCCATTCGCGCAAAACCTCGTTTACTCAAAGCAAGGTTGGCACCATGAGCGACACGCAAGTCCAGCGGACGTACTGGGAGACCTCGAGAGTCGAGAAGCGGCGCAGCACGCTTGGAAGAGGTGTGTCTGCGCCTGTGGCGCAACGCAAGGGGGCACGCAAGAAGCCTTTGCATAACGCGCGAAGCGAAGACGCACAACATCACCGACAAGAGCAGCAGCAGCAGCGCAAGCCTGCACAGCAGGATGCGCTCAAACTCGTTCCAGAAAACACGTATTCACAACAAGCGCCATGGGAAAACGGCAGTCGAAACGTGACGGGTTCGCGAATGAAGAGTGCACCACGCATGGCGCCTTTGCTGGGTCCAATACATGCTTCGGCACGTCTGCAAGACGAAAGTGAAGGTGATTTGCCCTGTTATCGCTTGGGTACGGTCCTTCCTAAATTTGGACGAGCGCAAAGTCCGCCAAGACGTCACCCAGAAGCAAGCGCGCGAGCTACAGCTTCGCTGCGTTGCGTCACGCCGGATCCTTTCCGAGACTCCGAGTCTCGCTCGACATTGAGGTCGCCCTCGCCCATGCCTTTGGCCGGCAACAATCATGCCGCCGCCCGGCAAAACAAGGACCCTGCACAGCCTCAGCAACGTCGACCGTGGACCGCGGTGCGCGAGAGCGAGGGCTTGACGCTGGAGCAGGAAGTTCGCGTTCGCTCTCGCACAGTGAATTCAATCTGCAGAGACATTGAGCGTCGACGGCACGCCGCTCGACAGCAGCTCAAGATCCGTGACCTGACGGAACGCGTCCAGACGCAGGCCAAGGCCTCGATGGATCGCGAAATCGAGATGCGCGAGCGCCTTGCGCGCGAATTTCCAAATTTCCCCATTCCCCTGCAAAAGAGCTGGGAGCTCGCGCTGGAACGCCGTAGTCAGGGGGGTCCTTTGGGGTTCAAAGACCCTAGCGGCATGGAAGAAGCGAAAGGCGGGATGCCTCCCGCTCCTCGTTTTCACGATGAGTCGAGCAATACCACCGAAGAGCCTTTGTATCTGCGCTATCTGCGTGCGAAAAAGTATCATTGAGTTCCAATTGGACTCTCAAGAGGAAGAGGCGAAAGTTGGAGGGCGGGCGGTGACTGTGTTTTTGTCTGTCAATCTGTGTGGCCATCGATCGGTAAAGCATGATGTGGTGTGTTGTAGTCTAGATAATTCATGTTATTATGTGTTCATATGTTGCAGCGTCTTCCAGCGTGATGCGGGTCTTCACGACACGTGCAGAGCGAGCGCCCTTTTCTTTTATTCACTGATGATCAGTCGTACAATATTTGAGGGGAGATCTTGTCGGCAATGAGTTCCTGATTGACCGTGGGGCGCGCAAAAGGAAATGGTAGAGGAGTGTATGTGCTCACGAGTATTCGTTGACAATCTTTGTCCACGGGATAAAGAGTGTCTTGGAGAGCCTGTTCATCTTCCAGTTATTTTGCATAATGACTTTGTCGTGCGCGGACTCGGGGCCGTCGCGAATAGGTTGCAGTATGTAGTCAGAGTTCATTTGCGAGCGCAATGCCTCGCGGACGGCTTCGAGACCTGGGGATACAAAGACAATCCGCGTGCCGTCGGGAAGGACCTCGTCAAAGTGGGGCGCTTTAGATTCCACGACCTCGGGAACGCAGAGGCGCTCAGAGTGCAGCGCCTCGCGGAACTGCGAGAGGTGGCCGCTCTCCCAAATGAACTTTGCGAGACGGTCGAGGTCGGCGTACACCTCTCGATGGTGGTCCTCGAGCGCGACGACCTCTTGCGCGCGCAGCGAGAAAAGGAGGAAAAGCTCGACCCAGTTTCTCGGGTTCCGTCGCACCGTCCTGGTCACGCTGTCAAAGACGAAGCGAATGCAGGCGTCGTTTTGCGCCTGGTAGCGGAGGTCCGCCTCGCTCGCCTCGACGCCCATTGCCGCGCAGCGGTCCAGGAAGAGCTCGGTGTGCGACGCGAAGGCGAAGACCTCGCCCTTGGGGAAGTTCTCGCGCTCGGTCTCCAGCGCCAGGGGGGTCGCGGGCCGGCATCGTCGTCGTTCCGCCTTGGGCACGTCTGGAGGAGGCGTGAAGGCCGCCGCTGCGGCGACAGCGGCGGCCGTGGCGGGGATCTCCTTGGTCCTGCCGCTGAGGGCTGCTGCGCGGGACTGGGCTTCGAGGTAGTATCTGCCGCGGCTGAGGCGCTGCTCGCGTTTCGAGTGGCCGAGCTGCGGCTTCGCCTCGACCCATCCCGCCTGGCCTTGCGCGCGGCCCGACCCCGCGTCCGACTGCGCCGCGCCCATGCGTCCTCCGCGCCTGCGCTCAAGAACGAGAACGAGCAGAAGCAGAAGCAGAAGAAGAAGCAGCTGCAGAAGCAGAAGCAGAAGCGAGCTTCGCCGCGAGGATCGCCTTCCCAAGCAAGCAGGCAAGCAATCGCGCCGGGGATCGCCCGCCGCCTTCGCCTCCGCCGCCTCCGCCGCCTCCGCCCTCGCCGCCTCCGGCCTCCGCCGGCCTCCTCCTCCTCCTCCCGCGCCGCGCCCGCCGCTCCTCCGCCGGCGGCCTCGCGCGATCCGGGTCTGCGCGCCGCGCGTCGCCGCCGCGGATGGGATGGCGGGCACCCTATCCTAGCCTCGCCGCCTTCCTTCGCGGGCAGCGAGCGAGCGCCGCCGCGCAGATCAGATGCAGAGAGCGCGATGCCGTGCCGCCCGCACGGCCGCTCGCGACCCCGCGCCTCGGAGCCGCGCCTGCCCGCTGGCCCGCGCCTCCCGCGCCTCCTGGCTGCGGACGAGGCGCGGCCGCCGGGAGGGACGAGGCGGGAGGGACGAGGAGGGAGGGATGAGGAGGCAGGGATGAGGGATGAGGCGGGGCGTGTGCCGCGGCACGTGGCACACCGCGGGGCCTCGCTCCTCTGCGCGACGCCCCGCGGTGCGGAGGGCGAGCGAGGGAGGGAGGCGGGAGGGGGCGAGGCGAGGCGAGGCGCGGGTCTTGGCGCGGCTGGCTGGCGGGCGGGCGGGCGGGCGGGCTGGCTGGCCTGGGAGCGAGGGGCGAGGCGATCGATGTCTGGCGAGGGTGAAGGAAGAGCGCGTGGCCCACCCACCCACCCAACCACCCGCAGAATAAAGGGAGGGAGAAGAGAAGAGAAGAGCGGCAGAGCACGCGACGCTCCGGGAAGGGAGGCCGGGCCGGAGGCTGGCTGGCTGGCGGGCGCGAGAGGCGAGAGGCGAGAGGAGAGAGGAGAGGCGCCGAAGACCGGCCAACGCGCGGCGCGAGCTGCGCTGCGCCCAAGTTGCTTTCTCACTCACTCACTAACTCACTCACTCACTCACTCACTCACTCACTCACAGGCAGTCACTCATTCGCTCAAACGACGTGTGCACTTTTTCGAGCTCACCAAGCTTTGTTTACTCTACACAAGAGCGACTGGTGGCTGACGAACTGCCCGCCGAGAGACCATCCGCCCATTCAAGAACAGAGCTCGAGCAGACGGACGGACGACGACCGTCCGCAAGAGCAGCCCCGGGCGAGCGACCGACGATGGACCACGAGCACGAGGCCTGGGAGTGTGCGACTGCGGCTCTTTACTCGTGTTGACTGATGATGGGCTCGAGCTCTCGATCGACGGTGACGTGACGTCAAGCACGTCCGCAGAGAAACGAGTTGGAACTCGCTGGCCTAGAGGCGTGAGCGGCTGCGAGAGGCATCGGAGTCTAGCTTGCCGAGCTGCAGCGGCAATTCGTGTCCTGCAATCGGCGGCGACCACTACTGCCATCGCTGCTGCTGCTGCTGCTGCTACGTTCGAAGACTCTTTGTCGATGCCGCCCGTGTTGCTTGCCTCTGGCTCGCCGTGGTGGGCTCGCTCGCTGGCTGCGCGCGCCCTTGCTCGTCTCAAAGTCGCTGTCGACGCTGCCGCCAGACAAACGTCTCGCGGTCCGGTTCTAGCCGCGCCTCGCGCGCACCAGACCCGGCGGCATCCGCGTCGAGCGCGGAGAGCGAGCACGTGCCGGGCGCGCTCAGCGGCAACCAGCGACTGTGCAGATGCCGATCGATGCGCGGGCCTCGCGGGGGACGCGGCGCAGCCAGGAGACGGCCAAGTTTATGGAGTAGCCCGACGCCCCTGAAGGGACGGATTTGACGGCGAGAACGAGAAACAGGGCACGCCTGGGCGGTCCTTGCCTGCGCGAGACCGACGACAGCATGGCGGTCTGCGACAGGTGCGGGTGCACCAGGTACGTGAGAGAGCGCGCGCGCGCGCGCGCAAGGCAGAGGGGAGCTTAGCAGGGCAACAGGAAATGGAGGCTTAACAGACAGACTGACGGATTGATTGGCCGGCGAAACTCGGCTTGCGGCGGCTCCAGTCTGGGTGACGACTTCCCGTACGCCAAGCCGTGGCGAGACAGGACCGTAACCGCCGCGACGTGTTGCTCCCCATTCAGCAAAAATGCCATGCGCATGCAAGAGGAAAAGAACATTTGTGTCCAGGGTAACCATGAAGACTTTTCGCATAATGAAACCCTGGCACACGCCTATGACTTCGACATACCGGTTGGCACGGACGTCTTGGCAGCTCGAGAAGGTGTTGTTGTCGACGCGGCCTCATTCTTTCGACGCGGAGGACTTCAGCCAAAGTATAAATCCCGAGCCAACTTTGTCGTCATTCGCCACGATGACGGCACGTATGGTCGCTACTTTCATTTACAAGCACGCAGCATCGTCGTTGAGAAGGGCCAGCATGTTGCGCTAGGCGACATCCTGGCCAAGTCGGGTGCCACGGGCTATGTTGGTGGACCACATCTTCACTTTGACGTAACCGATTTGTATATAAAGGAGACCTCGCGACTATGCTGTTTCTTACGCCATGAATCCTCACGCGCGCTTGCACGACGTCTCGTGCAACGCTGCGAATCAGCGAACGTCGCATCGCCATCACCACGTCAGAATGATATAGGAACAAGGACCGATGACAGCGAGGCAAAGAATGACCAGGATTCTGACTCCGCGCAAAACCAGACAATCATAGAAATCGAGTCCGGATTCGCCACCTTTAGCGTTGACATGGTCGTGGGCGACAGCATTTGTGGGTCCTGCGTTTTTGCTGATCCGCCAACGGTGCCAGTAGGGCGCCAATTGCGAAACGCGCAGGACGTTGCCGGCAAGATTGCCTGTTGCAGGCGTGGGGGCGATTCGACTTTCATTGAAAAAGCAGCCGCGCTCGAAGCTGCAGGTGCTCTTGCAGTTGTAATTATTGATTCTGACAAAAGCATGCGCAGCGTACTTCGTCTCATCGGCACCACGCAATCCGACCAGACTTCGTGCGCGGTTCCTGTCGTGCTGGTCAGTTTCCAAGCGGGGACATTAATCGAACGAGCACTTCGCGAATCACTTAAAATCGATGCCGCGCTAGAGCTCGAGCTCGCACGCCATGAGCACTTTGCTTCATCAGAGCGGAAAAAAACTCAGAATCCATCTCTACCATTCGTCAAGCCCATGACCCAGCCCATTCACTTTGGCACCAATGTCTTTCTTTCCAAGGTCTCACGATGAGATAGCGTAAGCGAAGAAGATGATTTCTGTAACATCCAAACGCACTTTGCTCTGAAAAATCTAACTCTATCAGACGCCAGTCCATTTGCTTTGGCGCCAGGGTCTTTCTTTTGAAAAATCCATCCACATTAGACAAAGGGATCTTTTCATTCTCGCTGCTCCATTCCAACAACAATGCAAAAGGCAAAGGAAAGGAAAAAGAAAGAAAAAAGGTTTATTTGAAGCCAGGGACAAAGTTAGGATGCACGACGAGCATACGCTTTTCGTCGGGAAAAAGATCGTCGTCGGCGTCTGCCTCATCATGAGACGTATCGTTTTCCGGGTCTGCACTTGCTGCATCGTCAGCATCAACGTCGACCTGCATGAGAATATTATCCTTTTCAATGAGACGCCGGATAATCTGGTTAATGAGGCGGCGCTCCGTGACGAGCTGTTCCTCTGAAGTAATGTCGTTTCGCTGCATGAGGTAGAATCGGACAACCTCGCGCTGACGCACCGCCACGACCTGCGCCTTGGACGCACGCGCAGCGTCTTCTTTGTTTCGTAAAAAGGTTGCGAGCATGTTGGCAATGCGCATGTACTCTTCGTACGTCATCCGACGGCTCGCCCTTGTCGAAGATGCCTTGGGCCGCATGCGCTTGCGTGGTTTGCGCGATGCACGCTTACCGTTCCCATCGTTGTCCTCGTCGTCACCGCTCGATGCATTGTCGTCGTCGTTGTCGTCGCCATCGTTGTCGCTTTCGCTATCGTTGTCGCCACCCAGGCCGTTGTTGCGACGTCGACGGCTGCCGGCGCTACTCCTCGACGGATGACTCGCGCCCTCTCCCAGGTCCTCCGTGTCGCTATCTTCAGTATGCTGAAAGGCTTCGGCAGCATGCACGACTGCGCTTCCGGGCTGAGCTTCTGCACCTGGGTCATCGAAGCGAACGTCGGCAGAGTCTACATGGACGATGCTTGTCCGTAACAAGTGATACGCCCAGTCGACGTAGCGCGGACGCACGCATTCGTCAAGGTGTAGTCTGGCAAGGGCTTCGGCAAGGCGAATGAGAGCCTCGAGCTGGCGCACTGTGATGCGGTAGGCGCTTCGGTTCTGGCCTGCCGAGTCGCCCTGGCGCAATTTACGGTAGCACTCGACAAGTTTTGGCTGGACGTCGGGCGGGATGATGGGATCAATCGTCCGCGCAAAGCGAATGTACATTTGCAACTGCGTCTTGGAAAAGACGTGTTCCTGCTGGCGCTCCATTTGCGAGACTTCGTGATCATGGGAATCCGGGTCTTGCTGCAATAGCCTCGCCGTGGCTTCGAGCGTCTCTTCGCGCTCGTCCATGTCCTCCGGATCGCGATCTGCCAACAGTCTATGAATCCGGCGTTGGTGGACGCGGATGATGTGCTCTGCGATGATGCGGTCCTGGGCCTCATCGCATTCGTCGAGGACAACAAAAAACATGTCAAACCGACTCATAATGGGCGCCGACAGCTGAACGTTGGCGCGTAGGGTCTTGGAGCGGTCGTAGCGACCGTGGATCGGGTTGGCGGCGGCGAGGATGGACGTGCGCGCGTTGAGCGTGGCCTGGATACCGGCTTTGGTAATGGAGATGGTCTGCTGCTCCATGGCTTCGTGAATCGCCACTTGGTCCACATCGTCCATTTTGTCAAACTCGTCAATGCAGCAAATGCCGTTGTCGGCAAGCATCAGCGCGCCGGCCTCCACGCAATACTCCCCAGTTTCCGGGTCCTTGACAACGCTGGCCGTGAGACCTGCTGCGGAAGAGGCCTTACCGGAGGTGTAAATGGCGCGAGGGAGAAAAGAGCACACGTATTTGAGAAACTGCGACTTGGCCGTGGAAGGGTCGCCAACAATGCAAACGTTGATATCGCCGCGTAGTTTGATGCCCTCAGGCGTCCGTTTGTGCACGCCACCAAAGAGCATGAGGAGGATGCCAAGCTTGATGTCCTCATGCCCAAAGACTGCGGGTGCAATACTGCGTCGCATCTTGGCCAAGAGATTCGGTTGCTGTGCCATCCGCCCAAGCTCGGCAATGTCTTCCTCGTTAAACTGCCGCCGTACAGACTCAGCCGTTTCCTCCTCGAGACCGTCCGAATTATAAGCCTGTTGCTGCTGCGTCATCCGCAAGAGGTGCTGCTCCATGGTCATGGCTTCTGCCCCATTTGCAAGGCCCGTGCCTGGGTCGAAGCGGGCTCCGACTGAGTGCACGGAGCACGCCAAAAAGGCCAGGCGATATGACATTTCCCGCACACCGAGCTGCTTGAGACCCGTAACGCCCTCGGACTCATTGCGCTGATTTGCGCCCCGTGCCTTGACAAGCCCAGTGCTCTCGCCAGGAGACTTGAGTCGCGAAACATCGGGAATGGCAATGAGCATCCCCGTGAAAATGCACTTGTCACCGGGTTTCGCCCGTTCCACGGCCTCGTGGCGCAGGATAACTTCTACAGAGCGCGGCATACTTCCGGCGGGAACCTCGTTAGAGTTTTCCTGGACGCGGAGCTTTTGCCAGTCAACGAACTTGCTCAAGTTTGCTTGCAATTTCCAGTTCTTTCGGTTTTTGCATTCTGCATTGGTGCACGCAAGCGGTGTGGTGAGCTTGAAATGCTGCTCGACACCTTCAATCCGCCGCGAGCATTCGAGGCAGTCAAAGGTTCCGAACATGAGCTCCGGTCGCACCTCCGAGGACCGGGTGACTGTGCCCGAGATGGAGCAAAGCTCTCCGATGCGACCAGTACGCAGATTACGGATGCGCTCTACGGAGGGGAGGTCATAAAAGGCCACAAAGTATTCTTGCTTTTGTCTTTCGTCGTCTTGGGCTGGCTCCTCCGCGTTGCCAGGGTTGCCGTTCGCGTTCTCACTCCCGTCCGTGTTGTTGTTCGTCGAAAGGACCGCGGCCGCAAAGACCTGAAGAGCCTGATTCAAAAAGGGGCTAAATTGGTAATACGCCGTAAGAATCGCCTCAGCGAGAACGGCATCCTTCATCAAGAGGTGCGAAAAGTCCACGTGCAGCGTGGTGTGCTCGTTCTTGTGCATCTCGAGTACCTGTTGGCGATACAAGCGCAAGCGCCGCATGCGTCGCTGCATGCGAAGTTGTCGCTGCGCAGGCGTCAAGTATTCGTCGTCTTCATCGTCCTCCTGCTCACCATTGTCAAGATCGTCATCGTCGAGATCGTCGTCGTCGTCGTCATCGTCATTGAGGCCCTCGCCGCTTGTACCGCGCGCGAGGTCACGCATGCTAAAGGTTTTGAGGAAGTGAAGGAAACGCTTTCGGACTTCGATACCTGTTTCGTCTTGCACCATTTGCGTGCCCTGCACGACATCGTTCATCCCGTACGGGTCGGCCGCCATCTTGCTTGGGGTTGTTTTTGGACTCCCAACCGCTGCCTAATGCGCGCGTGAGCCTTTGCCGACGGAGATCAACAAGGACCGACAAAGAGCACAATCGCAAGGTCGGGGCGAGCGGAAGTCGAGCGGGGCGCCCGGAGCCGAGCGGAGGACGTGCAGCTCCCGAGACGAAGCGCGCACGCTCGCGCGCAAAGAACGGCGCTTTCTTGCTTTGTCTGGCACATCGACGACCAACCTAACCACCTGATGGGAACGCGGGGAACGATAATCAAGCGTCCGAGTGGGACAAGCAGGCAAGTAAGCAACGAACCTTTTATAACAGTATAGCAAGTAGGCAAGCCAGCAACCAAAGAAGCTACCAAGCAAATAAGCAAGGAAACAAGTATCAGAAGAACGAGATACACTTGCATTCACAGTCAGAGTTGTTCGTGTTTTTCGTTTTTTTTTTTTCGCCAAAGCAACAACAACAGAAACACATTTAGAACTTGATAACAACAACAACAACAACAACAACAACACATTTATAATCTGATAACAACTTGACAGTGAAGGTATGGTATGGATGTATCGAAACTTGGAGCCATCCCGGAGCTAGGTCGCGCGGTCTAAGGAGCGGACTCTTCGTACTGCTTTCGATACCGTTCAAAAACGCTACGTGCGGCCAGGATCTCTTGCTCGTCGGGAACCAGGTCGTGCTCTAAGATGAAAAAAACAAAGTGCTTGAAGCAGGTATTTATGTGCGCCGCTCCTCCCAGAATCTCAATGGTCTCGAAATGCTGATGGAAGAGGATGGCGAAGATGCGAAACATCAGTTTGAACATCTTCCGGGCATACACATCAACAAATTCATCTGGGAAATCTTGCTCCACACTGACGGGGAAAATCTCCTCGTTGTCAATGGTGTCTTCCATCCACGTAAAGGCGTATTCGACGTACTCGGGCGATGACAAGCGAAGTGTCTTGCCTCCCCCAACAGGCCAACGATACTCGACATTGGGCGGAAATCCCTCGCCGGGCCTGGCGAACCGTTCCGCATCATCTACGACGTAGCCGTAGAGGAAGGAGAGCTCGTTGTAAAAGTCAACCGCGTTGGCTGCGATCCATTCATTCACATCTTCATCTGAAGGGGTTTGGACTGCACGCCGGAGATGACCCTTTCCGAACGTGCGACGAGTGAGATTTGACAACGTCGGTCGCCCATTCTCCCTTGATTTTAGAGGTCTGTACGGTTCTTTCTCAATCATTGTCCTTCTCTCGTCAGAAACCTCGTTGACATCGGAACTTCTCCGACTTTTGAAAGAGCTTTGGAAGTATCATTTTCGCCAGTTAGTACGAGTCAGCAATGAAGTTGTCAACGTGGGAAACGTACAGTCTTTTGAACATGATGATCAACGTCGTTCACGAGCTCGGGACTTTTTGTTCTTAAATGGGCTGGCGATCTTTGCTTCCCAGCTATGCGACGATATACACGGTTGCGTCTTCCAGCCTAGCGTACGATGACCGTGCGGCCAGTCTATTACGTTATGAACGTGCCTTCAAGCAGTCGCGACCCCTTCGTGTCCGCTCAAGGCCACTCACACACGCAGCGCAGAATTGGGTCCTTGTTCAAGCGCTCTCCTTTGCCACATATACATATACGGGGTCTGCAACTTGCACCTGCTGCAGCGTGCAACGAGCGGCTCTGTTCGCGGGCAAGGCAGTTTGAGGTCTGCGAGCTCGTCTGTTCATTTACGGTGCATCGCTGTCCGAGCCGGCGGTTTGTTTACGTCGACTCTCCGAGTGCACTTTTCTTTTCCCTAAGCGCTGCGCACACACACCTTCTACGCTACACACGCTTAGAAAACACCGAAAAACATCGGAAAATGAAACGAAACACTGCTCAGCCGCTAGGGGCGCACAGCTAGCTGGCCGATACCACTGCTGCGCGTGCTTCTTACTAAAAAATGCCAGCCAGTTCCAGTCACGTGTTTGATTCACAAGAGGCACACCCGTGTTTTTCACATTGATGGTGCACTTTCTTCTCAGAGAGAAACTTGTGATTGCGCATTTCAGGCCTGCTACGACGTTTATAAGAAGATCAACCTATACCCTCGGCGAGGATTAAGCAGATTGCGAATTCGGCAATGACAATGGAGAAAAAGAAAAAATGGGATGACAAAGTGTACGTGAGACTGCTGCATTGACAGTGAGGCCTTATTCTGGTAGGCCTAGGTAGGCCTAGGCAGGGGGTCTACAGGGCTTTTGATAAAGTTCGAAAGGCTTTGTAAAGCCAAGACCTTCTCATCCTCGGGAACGGAATTAAATTCCAGCATAAACATGACAAATTCCCGGAAAGACAGTGAAAATACGACAAGTCTTTCCTTGAGAAGAACCATCAGAGACCTAGGATGAAATGGAAAAGAGGACCTACCATCCTCACGCATAGACAAATCTGGGGTTAGAATTATAGGTGATATATTTCAGGATTTGCGCGAGTTGGGGGAGAGCAGAGGTGGTGGTTTGTTATAAAATTCCTTTGCACGTCGTCGGCGTCCGCCGCAGGATCGTGCGCATTGTAGGTACTTGGGAGTTGTTTCACCCCGGCTTGTCGGCGTCCGCCGCAGGATCGTGAGCATTGAGAGTACTTTTAAAGAGTTATTGCACCCGCTTCGTCCTTTTTCCGAACAACGGTATAATGTACAGGAGGTAGAATAGAATTAGTCGTCGCATTCTCGGGGTCCGGACTCGTACTCGCGTCCGCTGGGCCGGGATTTCTGTGACTTGAGGTTCTTCAAGAGCCAGCACCTAGATTGGCTACCTCGAAACGTCCAGTACACACAGTCCGATGTCTCTTGACAAAGAGAATGACACTCCCCAGCATTGGCAACGCCCGAGGTGAATGTCTTTTTGCTGGGCATCTTGATTTTTGAGCCCCGAAACTCGACATCGCGCGAGTAGCAGCCCTCCGTCGCAACCACAGGGCTCAGAGTCGGCGCGGGCGTCGGATGCGCGCACTGCTCCTGAACCATGTCCAGAATCTCGGCAGCGAGAGTGTCGACGTCGTCCGCGTCATCCATATTTGGTACCTGAAGATACGAGGAGAGCGCACCTTGGGGCTCACGCGTCGCGTCACCCAACGGCACATAGATAACTACCAAACCATCCGTTTCTGCGGCTTCAGCGACTGCATCCATCAGGCATTCATGTAGTGCTTCAGTAGTCGCATCGGCTATGCTGTCAATCTCCGAGCATACGTCAAAGACGAGCTCGGAGGTGGGATTGGAGATACTGGAAGTGCCTTGCGTAAGAATGACCACAACGCGCGTAGCACTTGTCGACCTTTGATTACTGTCATGAAGGCCCACGGCATGAGAGAACGCAAATGGCAGATTAGCATCCCATTCAGTACTGTGTTTCATCGAAGAGATGAGCTGCTGCGCTTTCTTGTAGTTTTTGACTTTGGGCAAGGGCTTGGATTTGACCACGTCATCGGCAAAGTTGAAAGCAGTAAATCGGTCCTGCGATGCGTCTTTACCAATTTCCAATCCGCTTGCAATGGCCTTGGCAATGTTTTGCGCATGCTCAAAGTCCTGAAGCGAGGCATCCATCATGAGCACCACATCTGAAGGACTGCATTCCAGCGTTGGCGCTTGCGTTGGGCTCAGTGTCGTGGGTGCTGCAGTCGGACTCTCCGATGGGGAAGGCGTCGGTCTTGGTGTCGGCATTTCCGTCGGAGACAGCGTTGGCCGCAGCGTCGTTGGTGCAGCTGTCGTGCCGTCGCAGAGCTCTGGATTCTTATAATCGTCGCCTCCCTCGACAAATTCAAAGTCTAAGTCGGAGAGATCGGGCTGCGGGCCGCAAAACGGATTTCCCTGCACCCGGAGCCAACGAAGACTACTGAGGGCTGTGAACGAATCAGGAAGTTGCGTCAATAGGTTCGACGACACGTCTAAATACTCCATACTTTCCAGAGACCCAAACGACGAGGGAAGTTCCGCCAGCAAATTGTTCGCAAGGAAGAGATCTGTCAATGAGAGAAGCTTTACAAGCTCTGTCGGCAGCGATAAAAGTTCGTTGCCTTCAAAGTCTGCGTACTCGAGTGCAGAAAGGCGATGAATCTTCTCAGGCAAAGAAACGAGGTCATTGTCCCAAAGGTCGAGTTCACGAAGCTTGGTGAGCGCTGTAAACCCTGATGGGAGCGCGGCTAGTTTGTTGCTACCCACATGGAGCGAGGTGAGCGAGGTCAGAGCAGAAATGCCCTCTGGCAAATTTTCCAGCCCGCATGACTCAATTTCTAGACGAGCAAGCTTGGACAGCTGCTTGATCGAGCTCGGAAGGCTTGAAAGGTCCGAATTATAGCTGACGACCAGACGTGTCAGCAGACGAAGGCTGCCGAGCGATGATGGCAGTGCCGTAAGTTTGTTGCTCTGCACATTCAGTTTGCGCAAATTAGAGAGCGCACTGATCTCCTCAGGAATCACGCTGAGCTCATTGCTTTTGAGCTTGAGGCGCGTGAGCGTCTTGAGCTTTTTGATGCTGGCCGGTAAGGCGACGAGATGATTCGAGGACAGATCAAGGCTCTTGAGGTTTGTCAACTGTGAGATTGAATCCGGCACAGAATCAAGCCAGCTGTCTCGTATGCTCAAGTCTTCGAGGGCCGTGAATGCCTCAAGGTCCGGGAAATCCACAACATCATGACAAGAGACCCATGTCGTATCCGTGGCGTAGTCGCTCAGATCGCAAATTCCTGGCGAGCCGATTCCGCCATCGTCGCTGCTGTATTCACTCTCCTCGAGCTGCTCGCAGTCGCACCACACCGCTTGCGCATGACGCACAGTCCAGCTCGCGAGGACCGCGAGCACGAGCGTCCTTCGCATGGTGGCTTCACGCTGCGCTGTTTTTTTTTTTTTGTAATGTAACTCCGAGTGCTCGCTCGCCAGCTCGCTCGCACGCAAGCTCGCCCTCAAACTATCACGCTCGCTCTCAAACTTTCAAGCAATGTCCTTCCGTTCGGGGAATGGTTTCCTGGTCCGGCCTCTTGGCGATCATCGGAGCGCGCGGAGCCCGACCTCATTCACTCCTACAAACATTCGTTCGTTCATTCATTCAATCACCTTCAGAAACGAACGGGCCCTCCTCCTCCACATTCCACTGACAGCGGGAGACTGTCCTACTCCGCACGCACACACCTCCACAACCAGCCTCATCCCAACTTTCTCCTTTCCTTTCGTTCCATTCCGGAGCGACAGTTTCATCTCGACCCAAGCGGACGCGCGCCGACCAGACACGCACATTCGTTCATCCCTTTACCCGCTCCCCATGGCACGAGGACTCGCCGCTGCTTGCTCTCCTTGCTCTCCTCGAGCTCCTCGAAGAGCTCTGAGAGCGCTGAGAGCGCTGAGAGCGCCTTGCGCACATCCAGCCAGCCAGCAGCCAGCCTCGCCGCGCCCAGCCGGTCCGCGCGTCCCACCGCGGGGCGTGTTCAGCGGCGCGGCGCGGACTCCGCGCACCCGCGGAAGACTGACTCGCCGCGAGACCTGAGAGCGCGTGCAGCCGCAGCGGCAATGCAATCGCAATCGCAGCGGGCGAAGCAGTCGTAACAGCCGGAGCGATGCCCCCGGGCGGTGAAACGGACCGGACAGCGAGGTAAAGCATGCATCGCGTCGCTCGCGGGAGAGGCCAAGAGGCCAACGACTCGCACCGAGGGGAGGCGGAGGAGAGGACCGAGACGGAAACGTGCGTAGCTACAAGCTATTGCGTCGACGGTAGAGAGAGTTTCACGGCAGCGAGGGAAACGCCTTCGGCCAGGCGGGCCCTTAGCGGTGTGGAGTGCTTTTGGGGGGTGGTCCATGGGGGGAAAATGGCATGAGGTGAAGTTCTTGCGCGAGCGAGGGCGAGGACGAGATCCGAGGACCCCGCGCGCTGCCTTCCGCGCGACTCCCCCCTCAATTCTGCCCTCGTTCCCCTCTCTCACAGCATGACTCTGCAGGATATGCATTACTGCATGGCATCATAACAATGGCACGACGGCGCCGCGCCCAAAACTCACCGGATAAATTTATGTTGAGACAGGGACTGGCTAGTCTAGGCCTACATGGTGCCAAAGCCTTCGGCGTGATCTATGGCGAGTAAGAGCTTGCGCTCGAGGTCATCTTTGGTGGTGTACGCGGGCAGAATAAGGTAGTTAAAGCACGTGGAAGATGTCGGAAGCTGGTTGGCGTTGTTGTTCTTGGAAATAGTGAGCTGGAGCGAGCGCAAACCGCGGATGGGCACGCGATCTGAACCAGTAGTGAACTGGAGGAAACGCTTTTTTTGCTCCTCGGTGAACTCGCTCACGACCTCCCAAAATAGAGAGATTGTTGGACTGTCCGCGTCATAGCCCTCGTAGCGGCACGAAGAGCGCAAATCTGCAAAGTCGAGCTTGTCGCTCGTATTGCCGCAGAGCAAAAGCTCCATCTCGGCCGGCTTGAACACCCGCAGAAGAGTATTTTCGCAGACGAGGTAGAAACCCTTGTTGAATGGCCGAAAAAGGTGTTCCACGGACCGGTTCAAGTGATAGTCAACATAGAGCTGCACGTATTCGGCACGGTTCTCGTTCGTGACGGCCTTGTTTGCGCCGTCTGGGACCAGATCCACGGTCTTGATTTCGCCAAATGCCTCGTACGAGACCTGAAAGTTGCGGCAAAAGGTTTGTTCGACATCGCCATCAAAGGCAAGCAAATCCTCAAGTCCTTTGGCAAGCTGAGGACTCAAATCTTTCAGGTCATCGAGCGTTGGCGAAACGCCGAGAAGCTTCTTGTACATGGCGCTGGGGAACGTGAGATCCAAAATCACACCGTTGAAAATGGCAAGACCCAAGATAACACCCACCAACTCAAACTTGAGGCTTGGCTCAAATGTATTCGGATTGAACCAAAGCTTGCGGCTGTCCTCGTCCATGCTGAACATACCAAAGTTGGGGTCCAGCAGCTGTCGGACCATGAGCAAGAAGAACTCCTTTTGCACACCGCCCTCATCCACCCCTTCCTCGCCCACGAATTCTACGCGAAGGGAGCGCTTGAACTCTTCTGGCCTGGAACGCGCGATGATGTCGAGGACATCGTCCACGAGATGGTCGCGGCGCACCCGAATTGCGAAGATTGGCAGCATGGGGCGCATTCGAGCAATGCGCAAGGAATTTCCCTGCATAAATTGCTGTGCGCGCGCCTCAAGCTGCAAGAGCCGAGCCTTGCTACCAGGGTCGAGCATGAATGCATTTTCGCAGAATGAAGTCTTGCGTCCATTCTGTGCGTGATTTGTCAGAGTGCCCTGTTGCTCATCGAAATGCTTCTTGAGCCACGTTCGCAGATCGTCGCTCAGAAAATAGTCATCTTCCGTTGCAAGCTCATTCACGGCACTATTGTAAAACTCCGTGTAGTCCTCAATAAAGGGCGTCTCTGCTGCGTCATTGGCGTCATGAAGCTCGCTCAGAAGCACAATGCCCTCCTCGAGGTAAGCATAGTCCACCTCGGCCCCGCTCTCCGAGCCCATAGTCGCTGCCAGTGTAATGTACATTTGCGCCTGCATCACGAGACGCACGAGATACTCATCTGAGCACTTGTTGCGGAGGAACCACCGCAGGTGCTCCAGCGTCGCAGATGGGCCCTTGGTCAGTGCCTTGAGCAGATTAGATTCCGTTGTGAGCAAATCCGGGTCGTACTGAAAAGCCTCGTATTCTAAAGCCACCAGTGATGGAATGATACGTCTCTTATTGCTCCGCGTAAAAGGGTACGACAGCTGCGAGGCCAGCCCGCGCAGCGCCGTGCGGAGAGCATTGTCAACGAGCCCCTCCTCATCGTGGACAGCTGCCAGTGTTTCAAATACCTGCGCGGCCATGGCCAAGTCTGGCTCCTCGTCGCCTGTGCGAAAGGCAGCAACCAGGTGCAACGGGTCGCTAAAGACAGCGCCGACACGACGAATCAAAGGCCGCAGCGCATCGATGCTTGTGGCACTCTCTGACGCCCCACTTGCTTTCTCAACGAGCTCCGAAAGCTCGGCCAGCGTGAAAACAGGCCCCGAGAGAGGCTCGTCAGCGGGCTCGGGAATAGCTTGCGTGGCCGTTGATGGTGGTGCATTTGAAGTTTCCGACGACAAAGATGTCTCCATTGGCGCGGAAGACGGTGCAGACGATACGTCCGCGGAAGGTGTTTTAGGTGCTGGTGGTGGGGACGAAGGCTGCTCGACCCCCTCGACCTCGGCATCTGCCATGGGCACGTCATCATTCGTCTTTGCAAGGTCTTGTTCATTCTCGTTTCCAAACGTGCTTTCTTTCGCGTCCACGTTGTCCGTTTCAGTATTTTCTTCTTCTTTGTTGTCATCTTCCTCGTTGTTCTTGTTGCTGTCATCGTCATTTTCGTTGTCAGCCGCTTCCTCGGCCCCGGCGCTGCCCCGTTTCATATCCTCGAGCGCAAGAGCTGCAGCTTTCGTGCGATCGATGCCTTTGGCCACATAGCCGTCAAACGCGCGCTGGAATTGCAATCGTAAATCCTTGTGCCGCGCGTCATCGCCGGCCCGAGTTGTCGAGGCCGAGGCTGCAGACGCCGAGCCCGACGACGTCGAGGCCGAGGCCGAGGCCCCCGGCGACTTGTTCTCCTCGTCGACATCCATCCTCGCGCGACCCGCTCGAGACCCCGAAAAGGCGAGGAGCACAAGCGACCTGCCTGTGCGCGCCACGCGGTCGCGACCGCCGCCCTCTCGCTCCCTCGCTCGCTTGCTCGCTGCGCGCTTGCTCCCTCCCTGCGCAGCGGCGGCCTCTTCGATGTTTGTTCGTCTCCGTTTTCTCCGCGGAAAAACGGTGGCCCCGTTAAAGATACGGAGAAGCTCCTCGCTCTGTGCGTGCGCAAGCAGACCCGGATCGCCTGCGCGACGGACGCCTGCCGCCTCGCGCCCGCGACCCCGGCTCGGCTGCGAGCTGCGTTGCGCGGCTCTGCGCGGCTTCGGTGCTTTTCTCGTGCAAGGGTGGCGCGCGCAAGCTAGGTAGGCGCTGCGTACGTCGTACGTCACACGTCGTACGGATACTCTGCCGCACCATGGAGGTCGTGGACCCCGTGGTGCGCGCCCTGCGCGAGTGTGGCGTGGACGTGGACGACGAGCGGCAGCGGCGCCAACTCACACCCGTGCATCGCGCCATTGTGCTGGACCAGATCGACCTTCTCGGCGAGTTCCGCGACAACATTGACGCCAGGGACGCCTTTGGGTACACGCCACTGCACCTCGCTGTGATATGCGCAAGCCTCGAGGGCGTGCGCGACCTCCTCGCATTGGGCGCCGACCCAAACATTCAAGACAAAACATTGGATGGCTATACTCCGCTCCACATCGCCTGCAAAGAGGGAAACTACTCGATGGCGGATGCTCTCCTCAGCGCACACGTCGACATTGACCTCCCCTCGCGCAGGCACGGAACGGCCTTGCACCTTGCGACCCGATCTGGCAACGCCATACTTGTTGCCTCGCTTGTCAAGCTCGTCGTAGCTAACATCAATGCCAAGGACGCCAACGGCCGCCGACCTCTGCATCTTGTGGCCCTCGAGCCAGCATCGTTTGTAGAAGTTAGCCCTGATCGGCAACCCGGTCGCCAGCCGCGCTCGCTCTTACCAGAGCTTTTGAGCGGCAAGACCAAACCAGAGATTGACGTGCGCGACAACGAAGGGTGCACGCCTCTCCACTACGCCGCCATGACGGGCAATTCCATGGTTCTCGCCAAGCTTATTCAACTCAAGGCTGATGTCAATGCACGCGACGCCCAGGAGCGCACGCCACTTCATTATGCCGTTTGCGGTGACACTGTGGCCGTAGATTCCGGGGCAGCTTCGTGCGTGCAGCTGCTTCTTCAAGCCAACGCCACCATGGACGCTCGAGATGCCTTGGGGCAAACGCCTCAAGATGTTTTGCAAATTATTCTCGAGTCGCGACGCTGGCGCAAGAGCGAGGAAACGGTCTTGAAAGTGGCCAAAAGTCGCCTCAAGAAAGCGCACGAGTTGCAGATGGAGTCCGCCCGTGCTGAGCTTGCTGCGCAGCAAGTTGCGGACCAGCTCTTGCAGGAAGAGAATCTGCTTGGCGCAAATCGAGGCTCTCGCAAATCATCTGCGCGGCGCAAGTAAACTGTGTAAAAAATCAAGAACAAGACCTGGTTTCGTTTTACAGATTCTTTGGTCGTCAACCAAGATGACCATTTAGACCTCAGCTCAGAGTGTTCTGAGAAAGACTCTTTCCAAATTCGTATCCACAGTGTGTCAAAAGCACAATAATCAGAGTGTTTTAATTTTAAAAAACAGACATTCTGTTCGAGTGAAGATGCAGTGGTCACCACCGCAGAAGGGGCAAAGTATTTGGTTGCAGCAACAGCAGCAAAAGCAACAGAAACAGCATCACCACCACCACCATCACCTCCAGCATTCGCGTCAAGCAAAAAAACTGCAATTATTGTAAAAGAATTTCAAAATGATCATGACTCGTCTGTCTGCATTGATTGGCGCAGGAGATCTTGCGTCAACCGTACGGGCATTCCCTGAACGCTCTCCATTTCACCACGGCGCACCCCAAGGTACGGCTCGAGCAGTGGATCTTCAGCGACAAAAGAGCCTGCGCAGTACATGATATCCCCTTTGGCAATGAGGGCGTCGGCAATGTCATCGGGAACAGGTTTGAAGGCCTGCGTCGCAACGTCAACGCCATTGACCCGCTTCCTCGTCGCCAGATTAGTAACCACAAGTCCCGTCGTGCACTCAGCTGGCTTGTCCTCAGCTCCGTAGCTTTGAAGATGACTCTTGGCTTCGGCAGCATCAACGGGCTTTTCGCGAACCGTGCCATCAAAGACAATCACTTGGTCTGCGCAAATGACAACATCGGGCCGCGCAGCCTCCGCAGGTCTTGCGTCCAGAATCTCGAGCAGCCGATCCGTCTTGGCCTGAGCGATGGCAGTCACCAGCTCGTGCGGGTCGTCTCTTCGGATCGCCTTCTCGTCGATATCAGGCGCAACCTGTTCTGGAAAAAGCTCAAAGCCCTCGGGCAGCACGCCCGCCACGAGCTTGGCGCGCCACTTCGACGAGGACCCCAGCATCACCTTGACGGTCTTCGTCGTCGTCGTCGTCATTTCGCTGGCCGTGTCAGGCGCCGCGGCCGCCGGCGCTGCCTCTGCGTTCCCCTCCGCCTGCGTCGCGCTCATCTCTCCTGTCGCGCTCTCGCGCAAAGTTCTGGCATCGGTGCCTCGGCGCCGCCACGGCCAGCCCGATCGCCAAGAGCGAAGTAGTACACGACAAAGCAAGCAACAGCGCCGAAACGGCGCGCACCGTTCCTCACCGTATTCGTAACGCTGCCTGGTTTCTTCTTTCTTTCTTTCTTTCTTTCTTTCTTTCTTTCTTTCTTTCTTTCTTTCTTTCTTTCTTTCTTTCTTTCTTTCTTTCTTTCTTTCTTTCTTTCTTTCTTTCTTTCTTTCTTTCTTTCTTTCTTTCTTTCTTTTGCCAATGACAGCTGCAGACAGTGTGTGGCTGGCTGGCTGGCTGGCTGGCGGCCGTTCGTTCCGCGCAAGTGCGGCGCCGGCCGCGGCAAGTGCAGAATGGGGCCAAAGTCCACTTGCGGGGCGCCGCGGCGGGTGAAATCAAATCGCAAAGTGGCATGCGCGGTTGATTGATCGATTGATTGATTGAGCGATTGATTGATCGAGCGATTGATTGAGCGATTGATCGATTGAGCGATTGATTGATTGAGCGATTGATTGATCGAGCAACATAAAGATCAATCCACCCATCTGGCTCGGCGGCTCGCCAGTCAGGCAACCGAGCGAGCGACCGCGCTGCGCTGCGCAGCTCGCGGACGCGAGGCCCCGGAGGGAGACGCGCGGCGAAGGAGAGGCCCGAGGCAGGGGAAAAGGCGAAGATAGGATAAGCAAGATGGCGGGCGAAGGGCTCGAGGCCGAGGTGGAGCAGCTGCGCGCCCGCGTGGCGGAGCTCGAGCTCCAGCTCGAGGCCAAGAACGAGGAGAATGTGAACGTCAGCGGCGAGAAGGACCAGGAGGCTGCGCAGAAACAGCGCACCGAACACGCGCGTATGACCAAGAGCGCCGGCGCGGAAATCGGCGCAGACGAGGGCCGCCTCGGCGGCGAGTTCGCCTTTTCGGAAAACCCCGAGTTCATCGCTGCCCGCCAGGCCAAGTACGAGGAGCTCAAGGCGCGCAAGGATGAAGAGTACAAGGCGATGCCCCGCGAAGCCATCAAGGTGACTCTTCCCGACGGCGCCGTGGTCGACGGCACCTCGTACGAGACCTCGCCTATGGACATTGCCAATGGCATCAGTGTGGGTCTCGCCCAGTCGTGCGTCGTGGCCAAGGTCTTTTACACGCGCCGCGTCGGTGACACGGTCGTCATTGCCGACAGCAGTGGCTTCGAGGAAGACGAAGAGGGCGAAGCTGAAGTAAATAAGGGCGAGCTCTGGGACATGGAGCGCCCCCTCGAAGGCGACTGCAAGCTCGAACTGCTCAAGTTCGGCGAGCGCGAGGCGAACATGGTCTTTTGGCACTCTTCCGCCCACATTCTCGGAGAGTGCATCGAATGCGAGCTTGGCTCGCACCTCACGGTTGGCCCGCCCGTTGACCCTGGCTTCTACTACGATACCTACGTGGGCAGCGAGGGCATCACCGAGGACAAGAAGAAGAAGCTCGAGGCCAAGGCAAAGAAGATTATCAAGGAGAAGCAAAAGTTCGAGCGCATCGTCCTTACCAAGGACGAGGCCCTCGAGCTCTTTGCCGAGAACCCCTTCAAGCTGTCCATCATCCGCAACAAGGTCAAGGATGGCAGCCTCACCACGGCGTACCGCTGCGGACCCCTCATCGATCTGTGCATGGGCCCCCACATCCCGCACACGGGCAAGGTCAAGGCCTTTGAGGTGACGCAGGCCACCACCGCCTTTTGGCTCGGTTCTGTCGACAATGATGCTCTTCAGCGCGTCTACGGTATTTCCTTCCCGGACAAGAAGCTTTTGGCCGAGCACAAGGAGTTCATGAAACAGGCTGCCGAGAACGATCACCGCCGCAAGGGTGTCGAGCAAGACCTCTTCTTCTTCCACGACTTTAGTCCTGGCAGTGCCTTCTTCAAGCCGCATGGCGCACGCATTTACACGACCCTTCTCGCCTTTATGCGCGAGGAGTACATCAAGCGCGGATACACCGAGGTTGTGACACCCAACATTTACAATGCCAAGCTGTGGAAGGTCTCAGGTCACTGGGACCACTACAAGGACGACATGTTCACCTTTCAGGACGGCGACAAGGAAATGTTTGGCCTCAAGCCGATGAACTGCCCCGGCCACTGCCTCATGTTCGCTGACTCGAAGCACTCGTTCCGCGAGCTCCCACTCCGTCTGGCCGACTTTGGCGTCTTGCATCGCAACGAGGCCAGCGGCGCGCTTTCCGGCCTCACCCGCGTGCGCCGCTTCCAGCAGGATGATGGCCACATCTTTTGCGCCGCCTCGCAGCTCGAAGACGAGCTTCTCGGCGCGCTCAACTTCATGAAGCACGTCTACGAGACCTTTGGCATGACCTACAAGCTCGAGCGCTCCACGCGGCCGAAAAAGGCCGTCGGTCTCGAGGAGGCTGAGGGCGTCGCGCTTTGGGACACTGCCGAGGCCGCCCTGTCCACCGTACTTGACAAATTCGCGGGCCCTGGCAACTGGCGTGACAACCCGGGCGATGGTGCCTTTTACGGCCCGAAGATTGACATCAAGGTCATGGATAGCATGCGCCGCGTGCACCAGTGTGCCACCGTGCAGCTCGACTTCCAGCTCCCCAAGCGCTTCAACCTTTCGTTCCAGACCTCCGAGGGAAGCTACGAGCGTCCGGTCATGATTCACCGCGCCATGCTCGGCTCGCTCGAGCGCATGATCGCTGTGCTTACGGAGCACTTTAAGGGCAAGTGGCCCTTTTGGCTCTCGCCCCGTCAGGCCATTGTCATCCCAATTCACCCGGACCACAACGAGTACTGCGATGGCATTCGCGACCGTCTCCGCGCAGCCGGCTTCTTTTGCGATGCCGACACTTCCAAGGGCAAGACGCTCAACAAGAAGATTCTCTTGGCCCAGCACGCACAGTATAACTTTATGCTCGTTGTTGGACCCACGGAGAAGGAATGCGACTCAGTGAACATCCGCACGCGTCTTGACCGCAAGATGGGCGTCAAGACTGTCGACGAAGTTGTTCAGCTCTTTACCAAGTGGAAGGAGGAGCGCACTCTGGTGACTGAGCCCGAGCCCACGGCTGAGGAGCTCGAGCGTGCTGCTGCTCTTGCAGCCAAGGGCAAGTCGCGTAACACCAAGCAGCCCAAGAAGAAGAACGCCGAAGCCAAGGACGCCGCCGCACCGGCACCAGAACCTCCTGCGGATGCTTAACTAAAATTAAGATTGAAGATTCTTTTTCTGATGTTTTTGTTTTTGAAAAACAACGAATGGCACGACATTCATCCGCCTTCGCTGCTATTTCATATTCTTGGGGTGTGTGTGTGTGTTGGGGGGTGGAGGCTGAAGAGCGGGCGAGAACGAGATCGTCTCCTTTGTGCGGACGCGCCGCGCATAGAGCTATAGGTGCGATGATGTGTGCTTCAAATCGATTCACGCTCTGTAATTCTTTCGCTTTGGCTGACGGCTGGTGTCACTCTGCGCAATAAAAGATTTCCCTTACATCTCATTCTCCATTCTCGTATCTCGATCGTTTATTATTATTCGCAGAGGACGCAAAAAAAGATTTCCCTTGCATCTCATTCTTCTTTCTCGAATCTCGATCGTTGAATATTTTTCGCAAAAGACGCATCTCCCGTCCTCGTCCCCCCCCCCCCCCCCCCAAAAAAAAAGAAGTAAATGGAAGCAAAGGTTGAGTGAAAGGTGAATATGAAGTACTAACTTGGCACGCAAACAAGCTTGCTTGCTCCATTTGTTTTAGAAACGATATCAATTTTTAATCGGTCGGTGCAAACGTGCCGTCCTCCTTGACGACACGTACATCGTCGAGAACCTCTGCAAAGTCATGATGCACCGGCCGCTCCTCGGTGGCGCCAGCAACCGCCGCCTTGGCGCGCTCGAGAGCCGCAGCGCAAAGATCTTCAGCCTTGCCCTCATTCGAAGCACCCTTGAAGGCAAAGACGATGCAGTTCGCATCACCAATTGCCTGCAAAGGAATACAGAGCACCTGAACAAATTGCTTGCGCAGGTCGCTCAAAATGCTCTTTTGCTTTTCAGCGGACTTGCAAGCCAGATTAAGTATCAACATACCCTCCTCCGTGAGCACGCGCTTGACGTTCTCAATGGCAGATTCCTCCAAAAATGCGCGCGGCGGAAAGAGAACAGGCTGCGTGAGGTCTTTGGCGTCGACATCGAGAAACACAGCCTCGTAGGCCCCCGGCGCCGACGTGGCAGCGTCCGCCAACCATGCAGAGCCATCGCCCACGTGGACGTCGAGCGCGCCTTCTTTGGGCGCAAAGTCAAACCATGTCTTGGCCGTCTCCACGACCTCGATATCAAGCTCTACGGCCTGAACCTTGACCTCCGGAGCGAACCACCCACACTGCGTTGCAACGTATGACGCAAGAGCGCCTCCACCGAGACCCACGACCACGGCACGCGCAGGCGAGTCCTTCGGCTTGAGAAAACACAGACCCGAGACCATGGCTCGATGGAATTCGAACGCAAGATACGACTTGTCGATAAAGTACGACACGCTCGAAGCGTTCTTCTTGCCCTTGGCATTCTTCTTCTTGCCCTTGGCGCTCTTTTGCGCACGCCGCTTTGCAATACGCGCCTCCGATTGGATCACATCCGAAGCTTGCAAGAATACCAAGCGACGATGCGTCACAGTCTTGCCTGTGCTCTCGTCGGTGACCTCAACATCCTCAACCATAAAATCCCCGCTTGCCTCGGAAGATGTCTTGGCCACAGGCTTGCGCGTGCCAAGATCAGGACCCAGAGTCATGTACGGGACCTTGGTCGTAGCGTCGAGGTCAGACGGGTAAAGCTGCGTCATGGAAGGCGAGAGCTCCGTCTGCACCGCTTCAATCGAGGCAAACGAGTGGCTGCGACCGAGGCTGACCACGATGAGACGACCGATCCCGTTGCTTTTGGCCACCTGCATTTGACCCTCCGCGCTGGCGAACGTCCATTCGTGCTCACGACCCTGCGGAACCAAGAAGACAGCGCATGCAATCGCAGCGTCCTTGAGAGAGCGTCCAGAATCCACTACGCTGACCAGGAAGCGAGGCAGATTCGTCGAGGACGAGGCGTCCCAGAGCGCAAAGCGCGCCCGAAGACCTTGGCCCATGTTTTGGATATTGCGCTGCATGTGGTACACGAGTCTCCGGTCGTCCACTGCGCTCTCTACATCCTCGCGCGATGACGCGAGCTCACCCTTGGTCTGCGAGCCATCGGAAAATACGTACATCCCAGGCTCGTCGGCCGCCTTGCGCGCGCAGATAAGAAAAGGGGCAATAAGAGAGCCAGCTTCTGGGTCAAAGGCGCGAATCTCGAGCGCAAATCCGCGCGAGGGTTCGAACTTCTCCATGAGAAGCTCCAGAATGTGCTCCTGGGCAAGAGTCACACACAAATACGTGCCCCCCGGTCGCAGGACGCGCTCAATTTCGGCAAGCATTTTGGCGCCTTGGTCGGCGGCTGAGGCATCGGTCATGAGCGCGTCGAGAGCACCCTTGTCAAAGACCATGTCGAACTGGTCATTCCATGCGTCGTCCATCGCGAGGAAATCCATGACCTTGTACTCGAGTCCGGGCTTGTCAGTGGCCCGTGCGCGCATCTCGTCAATGACAACCTCACTAAAATCAATGCTCGTCACCTTGCGGAACCCCGAGGCGTACATGTCTTCGCTCAGGGTCGAGTTACCGCAGCCGACGACAAGAACGTCGGTGGCGTCGCGGGACGCGGCCTTGGAGGGCATGCGTTCGACCTGGTCGGCAAAATCCGACCAGGCGCCGTACCACTCAAAGGCGCCATCTCTGCCGTCCTTTTCGCGCAGCTTGTTGAAGAACTGGTCCCAGTACGTCCGCGTCGCGAACTGCTGGTGCGTCTGCGGCAGCAGCTTGAGCGCCTCCTCCGGGTTCGGGTCCATGAGCGGCACCGCGCGCCCATCCTCCGCGCCCCGCGGGGGTCTCGGCGGCATCACGCCCCGCTGCGCGTCCTGCCGCCCTGCCATCGCGCTCCCTCGCCCTCGCCGCGCCGCCCGCTCCGCTCGCTCCGCTCGCCCGCTCCACGCCGCGCAGCTCGCTCGCTCTCGCTCCCAATCTGCTCTGCTCTGCTCCGCTCTGCTCTGCTGCGCTCCGCTGCTCTGCTGCTCGCTTGCTTTCCTGGCCAGCCGTGGCGCCGCACCGCCGCGGAACCGGCGCGGAACCCGGTTCTGCGCAACCCCAATCCACCCCTTCGCAAGGACCCAGCAGCAGCCAGAGGGCCAGAGAGCGCAACCCAATTGTGCGCAACCCAATTGTGCGCAACCCCAATTTTCAACGGGCTTCTTTCTGGCTGCTGTTTTCGAAGGATGATGCTTCGGCGGCAAAAACAGAACGAGGACGAGGACGAGGACGAGGACGAGGACGAGAACGAGCGCGAGGAGGAGGACGAGGACGCACGAGGCAGGCGGGCGCGGAGGCAGGCGGGCCTCGGTCGCGGCGGCGGGCGACGGGCGGCGCGCCCTCGTCTCGTCCCGGCCTGCCCTGTCTCGTCCCGCGTCGTGCCGTGTTGGCTAGTGTCGTGCTGTGCCGAGCAGGGAGGCCGCGCCGTTTCGACACGTGAAAAGTCGGCAAGACCGCTCGGGCGACGCAGCATACAGGCAGACACGGCGGCTGCGCGATGGCCTCAGCCGCGGGAGGCGCTGCGGCATGGTCGGTGGGGTGCCGGCTCGTGCGGCCTCCTCGCGAGGCGCCCGCGAGACGTTTGGGGAAAGAAGGCCTCTCGAACCTGGACAACCCCAGCTGGTCCCGGCCGGGCAGCAGCAGCAGCAGCAGCAGTAGCAGCAGCAACAAGATCGGCGAAAGCGATCGCTTTCTTGCGGCCAAACCCGAGGGATTGGGCATTCCCACAAGCTCGCCCTCGTCCCTCACATCCTCTGCGCGATGGAAATGTGCGTCGCTCGAGGCCGAGCGCACGGTGATCATTCAGCAACGCCTCGGCACCGAAGATTCTCTGCAAAAAGTGAGCGGCTTTGACCGCGTCTTTCGCGAACAAGTCACTGATGAGGTCGTTTTCCAGCGTACTGAAGAACCTCTCCTCAATGACGTTTGGAATGGTGCCGACACTTGCGCAGTGGTTTGCGGCGCGGTCAGGGAAAAAAAGGATGCCGCTGCCGCATCGCTGCAGCGACCGCTCGAATACTTATTCACGCGCATCGATGATGCTACAGATACAGCCGCAAGTGTTTTACGCTTCAAAGTTTTCCTCTCCGTGCTCTATGTATATCCCGATCAAGTTGTCGATGCCTTAGCTCCCGCGCCTCGTCGCCTTCAGCTCGGTTCAGACGGTGCAGTCAACCCACTGCCAAATGCCGTGCAAATCGACTCCGCCGCAGAAGGTGTCGATCGCATCGCAGACTTACAGCCACCCATGCGGTCTCGCACCGCTGCACCTGCTCCCATGCATAGAGTCGTCTGCCTTCGTCTCGAGCGGTGGGTCCGCTCACGAAAAAGGGGTCTGCTCACCCCGGATCGCGATCGCATTGCTTTACGCGACATGGGACCACCGCCATCCGAGCTTCTTCCCGAGTCCACCGACGATTGGACCGTGACCAGCTCCGTCTTTCGCAAAGTCAATGTACAGCTCCTCGAGGCCAACCTCTCAAGCACAAGCAACCCCGTCGCCGATGCACTTGGTGCGCATGCGAGTGCGCACAGTCACAAGCTTCATCGCGATGTAGCGCAGACACTTACCTCTTTCTGCCGCTGTTTGCAGGAAGACGGAGGGCCCTTTCGAGATGCCAAGCTTACCCATGTGCTCAAGCCCGTTTTTCTCGAAGCTTCGCGCTGTTCGCTCATTGCCTACGTGGAAACGCCTTCAAATAGCTATTGCAAGAGTGCCGGGCCGCTGCGCTTTGCAGAGCGCGCATTGCGTGCCGTACGCGCGCGGCAAGCTGCACCGCGGTTGGAAACTTCTTCAATTGACATATCTCATGCCACTGACACTAATCCCGACGGTGCGTACCTACTTGACGATGGCACAGGATTTCGTCACGAGAGTCTTCTTCTCAATACTTCTCCTCGAAGAAGAGGAGGTCGAAGACGCAACGCTAGCTTCAGCAGCATGACCAGTAGTGTGGAGACCAAGCTTGATCGCGGGTCAGACTACAGTCGACCAGGAACAGGATCATCGGCAACGCGGGCCTTCGAACGCTCACGCACTCGTGTTCTCGACATTCTGCAGGATCTACGCCAAGATTTACAAACAGGAGACGAAGACGCGCATGATGGAATCACCAAATCACTTGGCCAGCAGCATCAGCGACAGCAAAGCCTACCATCCTCCCCGCGACGTTGCTTTGCCGAAGCAGGTACCGGTGTTGGCAGTCTAGATGATGAGGACCTTGCAGCATCGAGAGAGGCCCTGCGCCAGCAGCTCTCTCGCTTCCAAGTCGAAAAGGAACTTCTTGCAAAGATACGCGATGGACCACGCGCTCTTGTGCCGGACGAGGCCAAAGAAGCTGTCGGCGACCTTGTGCAGCGCTTGGAAGATGAACGTCGGCAAGCGCTCGAGAAAGCACGTGCCTTGATGCAGCAAGTCTGGCAACTCGAAGCCGAAAAGGGTGACGCGCAGCGCAAGTCCCGCGTGCTTCAAGAGCGCGTCGACATCCTGGAGGCCGACCGGGACGCTCATGAAGCAAGTTTGCCGCAGCTGCGCGCTCAGCACGAAGCCCAACTCGAGGCACTCAAGGAGCAACACACCACTACGCAAGAGCAGATGCGTCGCGACGCCGATGCTCGCCTTCGCAAGGCTCGTGCCGATGTTGCAGAGCTTGCGGCAAAAACAGAGGCAGATCGCGCCAAAGTGGTCGCGCAAGAACGGAAGCGAGCCAAAGAGCAACTTGAAGCCCTCGAGACTCGTCATAAGGAAGAGATTAAATCCTTGAGGGAACGCGCTGAGGATCGCGAGGCTGCCTTTCGCCAGCGCCTCAAAGAGACGCAGTCCGAGGGCCGCAAGCACATTGAGCAAGCCACCCTGCACGAGATCGAGCGAGACCGCACGCTGCGCGAAGCCCAAGATTCTCTTGCTGATGCTGAGGCCGCGCACCGCCAAGAACTCGACCGCGTTCGCAGCGAAATTGAGGAGGAGCGTTCCGACATGGAGCAATTTCGCGCCGAAGAACGCGATCGCGCGGAGCAAGCGCTGCGTGATCTCGAGATGGAGCGCAAGCTCCGGCAAGAACGCGAGGAAGCTCACCATGCCGCAGCCGCAGCCGCGCAGCGCCGTATCTCTGCGCTTCAGGATGACATAAGTCGGCTCAAAGCGTCTCACAATTCAAGTGGAGCCGCAGGCCCTGCGACTGCATCTGCCTCTACATCTGGGAGCGCTCTTGTGGCACGTGTGCAGCAGAGCGAAGAACTCACGCGTCTCAGACGTGCATTGCGCGAAAAAGATGCCGAATTGCAAAGAGTGCTTGCGCAGCTTCAGGACGAGCGCTCGCACCGCAGCGTGCTTGAGAACGACGCTACACGCTATCGTACTCAGCTCGCCGCGCGCGACGGAGAAAATCAAGCGCTCAAGGTGGTCTCCGAGGAGCTGAGCGCGGCCCATGAGGAGGCTTGCCGTGATCTTGAAGCCGCGGTGCAGCGCGTCGACCTCCTTGAGCGCGAGGCAGCCGGCAAAACACATCTCCAGGCGGATCTTGCACGCGCTGGTCGCGAGGTCGCAAATCTTCGCGAGAATCTCGAAGACGCGCAATCTTCACTCGAGACGCAGGACCGACGTGTCTCTGCAGCAGAAACGCGAGCTTCTGGGCTTGCTTCTCGCCTTCGGGAAACAGAACGCCGTCTCGAAGACGCATTGGTCGAACGCGATCGCCTCGTCGAGGAGGTTGAAGGCCTTCGTGACCAGGTCATCCGGGCAGAGGAGGAGGCGGCGCAGCATGTCCGATCCAACGAAGAACTTGCAGTCCTCCGCGAGCGACTTCGCGCCGTCGAGGCGACAGCGCGCCAAGACCGTCCTCAGCATCATTATGAAGACTATCGCCCACTTTCGCGCGAAACATGGAGCCGGTCTTCTCGCGCGCGCCCTGGCTCTTCGTCGCATATCGCTTCATCCCCACGACGGACGAGACCGTATCGAGACGCAAAGCCACGTACCCCGCAATTATCGCGGCATCGAGGGCCACCGAGGACGCCCCCATCATCGTCGTCGTCGACGTCGCGCCGAATCTCCGGCCCGCGCTCCCCTCGCAGTGATGCGCTTACGGAAGAAGACATGATTGAACGCGCGGCGCGAGCAGCTGCGGACCACACGGTAGCTTCGCTGAGCAACGCTCTGAACCGAAGCAGCCATCAAGGCGAGGTTCGAGGCGCAGCTTCTGAAGCAGCTTCGGATGTCGAGGATGATCCTGTTCGAGATGCCTTGGCGCAGAGTCTCCGGGATAAGGAAGCAGAAGTCAAGCAACTTAAACGTCGCATCGACGCTCTTGCACATACCAACATCACTTTTGTGTAAAGAAGTATTCGTCACCCTGCTGTCTCTCGTCAAACGGGATTGTTAAATGTGGAATTTAATCTGCACTCAGGCCCAGGCCTTGGCTCAAAGAATTTCTCTACATAGACGGACCTACGTCTTCTTTGTACTATCATTGTTTACCTTGTTGCTTGTTAGCGGCGAGCTCTGGATCTCGAATGCGGTGCTCGAGTCGGACTACGTGCAAGTGTAATCGGATGTGCATCACTTCGATGCAACCAATTGCAAAATGCAGCAAGTGCTGCAGGTAGTTCCTTGCGCTTTTTCAGGCTCACACAAAGCATTGGATATCGAGTAAAGGCGTCCCAAAACGTCATTTCTGCCAAATTTCTCCCCAGACTCACCTTGTGACTCTTTCCATAACGAGTCCACGCGTCTGTATTCCGTGAGCTCGCTTGTCGCGCACCTCCATGCCCTTCCTCGTCAGAAGACACATCGTCGCCATCCGCATTGTCCAGAGGAGGTTCTGCCTCGAACCACGCTGCAAGCCGGGCAAAGATTTGCAGGTGCGCTTCCGTGGCATCCCGCTCGAGTCGATCCTGCCAATAGTGCAAATAAGGAAGGTCATCAATATGAACCGAACGAAACGATTTGCGCGCGTACCGACCACAAAAGAGAAACAGGTTCTCGCCATCCTGAGCCCATGTCTCGCGCGAGTCGTACGCAGGACGTTTGCTGGACGACTTGCCTTGAGCTTGAAGTTTCTTTAGTGAAAGAGGAAGCACGTGCAAAAGGGCATCGAGGGGCTCAACAAGGATATCCCATGTTGTGCGGGATTGCAAATGGTAGCGCGCTTCGGGAAAAACCAAAAGCCTCTGCATGGACCTCTGCACGATCCCGAAAATTCGTGCAATAAGTTGCGTTCTCGATCTGCTCTCAAAATACTCTTGCGCGGAACTTTTGGGCGAATGTCTTCGCCCAACGAGCTGCCGCACGTATGTGTTGATGAGGCCGTCTCTTGACGCTCCAAATCCATCAAGATGGGGGCTAAAGAGTCTGTGGCGCTCTAGAACGCGAGCTGCCTTGAACTGCTTGCTAGGAGACACGTTGTGAGCTTGCAGCAAATGCTGCGACACAGCATCAACACTTGTAAAGCACATACCTGCGGCACCGACGAGATCGCCTCCGTGACAGAAAACATCAATTGGGTCCGGCAATACACACGCTGCACTGGGGAGAAACCTGTTTTGATTTGAGTCCGCGACTAGGTCGTCAATCGCCCATGCGTAGCAGATGGGACACACATGCAGCTTGCGCGCCAAACTTGTGTCCTTGCTTTCATGGCGCACGCCCAGATGAACTTCAGAGGGTTCTTTGATCCATACGGATGAGCCGCATGCGGCCTCACGCAACAAGTCTTTACGCGATTGGCCAGCGGGCTCGAACTCGGCTGAAAAATCGATGACGAGACCTACACCTTGCGTCTTTCCGCTCTCTTCGGACACATGAACACTATTCGAACTTTTGCTGGTCTCCTCCCTTGTCGAATGATTCTCTGTTGCCTCCACCAGACTTGCGTACCGTACGCGTTTGGAAGCGGACGTCTTGGAAAGCGTCTCAGATGAAAGAGGTGCCGGCATCAGAGATCGCGCCGTCCCGTGGTCGCTTCCCGATGATGCGGTGAACGTTGAAGGGAGCCTTGAAGCTGTAGCTGTTTTAGCTTCTGCTCCTTTCGCTTTGGCGGCTCCCGAACGAGGTCCAGCGAGCGTCGCATCTGCGTCCTGAGCGGTGTTCAAGGCATCCCTCTTCCTCTTACCGCGAGTTTGCTCCTGATTTTGCGATTTGCTCGGCAAATCTGGTCCATGCTCAGACCCCTTTTGCTCCTTGTCTTCATCTGTCTCGGTGCAGCGTGATTTTCCCTTGACGGCATCATCATCTTCAAGCATATCACGAGTCAGATCGCACACGGAGCGAAGTTCCATCGCTGTCAGGTCCGTTCGACTCGTCTTTAAGGCATTCTTAGAGCGAAGTTGGGCGAAAAAGGTCGGCAAGTGCGACGGAGAGGTCGTGGCTGAAAACACGCCTCGTTTCCCCGAGTCTGCCCGCTCAATGCGGAAACGTCCGAAATCCTCCGTGACAGCAGCACTTTCGAGAATGTACTCACGAAGTTCTGCTTCGTTTTCGCGGCCGACAAAGTCTTGCCCTCGTACAGATGAAGCCACTTTGAAGCGATGTTTTGGCCTGATGAGAATCCCCGTCTCACTCGCGTCTTTGCCGCCTCGTCGCTGTAGGCTTCCAAGAGCCCAGCCTTTTGCGACAAAATAGTCCACATAATCTTGACAACGCAACGGGCCGAGCATGTCAAGAAAGAGAACACGTGCTGCTCGGTTGTTAAAGGCCGCTTCTTGTGTATGAGATGTTGATGCACTGTTACTGCTCCGACTCGATGACGCAGCCGACTTTTGCATTTTGGCAAGCGCAGTGTCTGCGCTGCCGCCGTGAGCGCGCACGAATGCCGCAAATTCCTCGCGAAGCTCAGGAAACTCGGTCAAAGCAGACTCAAGGTTGGTATCGACGTAGAAATAGTCGTGCTCTCGACGCGAGGTTCCCTCGCGATAAATATGCCCTGGTCGCAGAAGCGCATCAATCGTAAAGGGGGGCTCAACGTGTCCAAGAACAAATCCCTGGCGTTTAAGAAAAGCCAATAGTAAACGCTCTCTTGATGGGTGATCATCAGAAATCACGGCAGATTCTTCATTCTCAGAGGGGGCGGAGTCAAGTTCACGTACTTGGCGTGCCGTCTCCGTGGCTGCCGACTCTGCCGACGATGCAGTCCGTTTTTGCGATGGTGAGAGTTGTTTATCATGCGCGCTTGACGCGGATTTTGTTGCCGCTGGCGTCACAAGCTCGTCGTCATTGTCATGAGGGGATTCGTCGTCCCGCTCGTCGTCAGCTCCTTGAGTTTCTCTTGCACTCGCCCCGGGTGGCGAAGCAATCGAATGCTGGGCGTTGACGCGAGGTGATGCGGTGTCCGGCAAGTTTTCGAATTCCCCGTCGAGTTTAGCGCTATTATGTGTAGCAGCACTAGCATACGCGAGATGCTCTGCTTCCCGGGTAAGATGAAGGTTTCGCTGAGCATCTGCAAGGTCTTCGAGTTCCTCGTGGACGTCCTCTTCGCGGGAAGCAGCAGCGGCATCCGCAAGATCGTCTGCGCTTTGGCTGAGAATAGCCTCGCGCGAAGCAGCGGCCGCACGCCGCGCCTCGATTCGTGCAGCATCGGCAGTGCTAAAGTCAACAACAAGTCGACTGCAGTTTTTCTCGGCATTTCGTAATAGGCGAACGTGATAAACTTCGATGGGGGCTCCAACGTCTCGCGCATCCTGGTTTTCTTCATCCGAGAATGCAATGCGAATGTTTCGCCCACGTAAACGCCAATCCCAGTTCTCGAAGCGCAACTGCGAAGCTTCGAGAGGAACATGCAATTGCTGCAAATCTGTTGTGGCTTCCTGTGGCTTCGCTTGGCCTAAGTTTGCAACAAGTGCTTCTTGTTCGCCGCGACTCCCTTCTATTGCTGGGCCAAGCCGAGAGATGATCTCGCCTATCCTAACCTCGCGCGCCTCGCCGTTTGTGATTTCATTGGCAATTTTATCGAACATGCGCAATTTATGCTCTTCAACGACGAGCGCAGCTTTGGCAATCTCGTGTTGCAATTTACGTTCTTCATGAATGCGATGCAGAATTTGACCTGCAACATCAGACGGGACGCGTGCATCTCGATAGCGACTTTCACCTGCGATACTTTGCCGGATCGCAGCAGAGGCGGTCGTGTTCTGCGAACCCTCATTTTCCTGTGAAATATTGTCCGACTGATGGCCTGTGTCGATCCATTCGTCTCGTTGATTTGTGTTTGCCATCCTCTCTTTTTCCTTTTGCGTGAAGGTGAAATATAGAAGAGAATCAGACGAATTTTATCTCTTGCAGGCGGCACAACTCCTTTACAGGCGCGTATTTGCGAGCAATTTCAAAGATCTTAGTCGGCGGGGACCAATGGCCGGATCCGTTGCTGCCAGTCTTGTTCTTGTTGGTGATTATTGTTTCTCCCCCTTTTTTTTTCTTGACAAGAGCACACCGCGGTTCCGAGGTTGCAAGCTCGGACGACTCTCTCTATCGTCGGGATCGAAGCTGTCGCGCGCGCGACAGAGGAAGGGGCGCGTATGCGCCTCTGTTCAGCCCCACGTTCCCAGTACCGACTTGTGTCTCGCGAGCGAGCACAGAGCCGGCCTGGGAGACGAGGAAAATTGTAGTGTCCTTTATTTCTTTTCTCTGCTGATGACTCGTGCAAGGCTCCGCGTGGCCGCTCTCCGCAGGCTCTGGGTCACAGCCAACCTCTGTAGCTGATAATAGACGGCACGAGAGCCACGTACAGGCCTCTGAACACGTTTTGTCGGCAATGAAGACTCGACCCAAGTTGCCTTGGTCCTGTCTCACTCACTGTCAAGTTTCGTGTCTGCTTTTCGCAATGAGACTGAAAGAGCTTCACTTTTCGGGTCGTAGCGTTAGGCCCAATGAGCGTGTTTCAAAACTAGGCTACCGTTCTCGGCAAAAGGAAAAAGCGAAAGGAGGGCGCCATCGGAGAGTGAGGTAGACCTAGGTGGTGTTCAACTGTCAACATCTTTCATCGTTATCATTTTTAAGTTCGCCATTCATCAAAATGCTCTTGTCGCAAAGGCGCACAGTGAGAGCGCAAATCAAATCATCACCAGCCGCTTAGCGCTTGAACTGACGGAGACGGCCAGGCCGAGAGACAAAGGTAACGACGACGAACTCGACGGCCTTGTCGTTGAGTGTTCCAAGAAACTTCGCTCCCACTCTACAGCTCGTTTCGATCCTGCTTCGGGGCATTAAAGTGTGTCGGTCCCCTGAATTCTGATTCTGCCGCCGGTCTCTTTCGACGTATGTTCTTGTTCTCAGGGTCGTCATCGTTGGTCGAATTTTCATCCAAGTTCTTGTCGTCGCTGCTTGTATTGCCCAACAAGGTCGTCGTAAGCAGAGGCGTGTCGCGATCCGGAGCTAAGTCAACAAGTTCAAAAAGGATAGCCTTATTTCGCTGTCGACATCAAAAGAAGAAGACGTAGAAGACGTAAGAATGCTGGGCATTGATGCAAGCCTAGGTCGACTTGACCTGACTTTCTTCATCCACAGCATCAGATGGAGTGATGCGACTAGAACGGCCCGGACTTTTTCTTGCGCACAAAGGTCGATCTTTTCCGCTACATTCAAGACCGAAATAAGCGCGAAACTGTTTGCACCTCCGGCAGAGCACACGCCGACACTTTTCTCCTTTCTCAAGCACCCATGGGCTGAGTCTCTCCTTGTCTTCACCTCAATAAATTGCCATGTACTGCCTGAAGCACCAGCTTGCTTCTGCCGTTGCCTTCACATCCTCGTACGCCTCACTCATGACCGCAATGAGCAGGTTGAGAAGGAGAATCACCAAGAGCACGGCTGCCAGCATCGTCATGCCCGTACCGACAGCCTGGTCCATCTTGTACTTGCCGTCAAAGTTCAGCTCACCCAGGGCTCCTCGCAAGGCAAAGACAAGCGCCTTCATAACTGAGTTGACAGGCGCATACTTGAGCCCGAAAACTACGTAGTCGAAGATTCCAAAGGCGAAAATAAAGACGGCCAAGATGGCGAGAAAGCTCATCAGCTTAGCAAGCATGCCAGTGACAATCATGACTTGAACTGCAAAGGTGCTGGATACCCGTAAATATTCGAGGGTCTTGAAATAGCAGAGAAAGACAACGCTCCCGAGCAGGTATTGCCGAGCCATCGAAAGCCGCATCAGATCTGAAACGTCGTTAAACACATCACGCTCCGCGTTTTCCAGCCAGTCCGAACTCCTCTGGGCAGCACCATGGATGAGCTTTATATGCGTAACCGCCAACAGAAAGAAGAGAAAAATGATGCTGAGGTCCAAGTAATTGAAAGGGTCCGCCCAATACGCAGTCAGGTCAGCCAGGACCTGTTCGCACGTTCTCACAATTCCATTAACTCGAACGCTTTGCCATACCCTTTGGGAGGAACGATCAAGGCTTATCCTGTGTGTTCCCGGCAGTCAGGCGGCGGCAAGGCCTTTGGCTGAAGCGCGGAATTTCGTAAGTGCCAAGTCAAGTCTCCGTATCAATTAGGAAAAATCATTCACGTCCTACATTCAGACGATCTTTAAAATTATACGCGGCGCGGCGCAATGCGCCACATGGAAATATCAAGGTTCTGAAGTCGGTCGAGGCGCTCCGCGAAGGCCATGTACCAGAGACAGCCGAGTAGCACACAACCAATAGACACGGGAACAAAGCCATCGATCCAGACCGGGCAGGTCTCGCCTGGGAGTTCCTTGCCCGTGCATGAGCGAATGGTGAGATGATCAACGATAAAGAGAACGAACTGATTGGGCCACTTGCTGCCGAGATTGGCAATGGTGTTCAGCAGCGTCATGTAGGTGCCGCCAATCGCCGGGTCGGAGACTTGTGCAAAGAAACCCATCATTGCAACAAACATGGCTGTCGAAAGAATCGAATGAACCACTAGCAGGCAAAGAAGCACGAGCAAGAAACCCCAGGGCAGACCGTCCGGATGAGCAGCAAAGTCGGGCGCGCCAATGA
This sequence comes from Aurantiochytrium sp. KH105, assembly GCA_003116975.1. NCBI lineage: Eukaryota > Bigyra > Thraustochytrida > Thraustochytriidae > Aurantiochytrium > Aurantiochytrium sp. KH105. Next base: position 72,581 of record BGKB01000210.1, read on the forward strand.
CGAGAAACATGGAAAAGAGGCCAACAAAAACGCGCGGCAAGTAGGCGTTCTTGAAGAGCCCAGACAATGGGCGCCCCGAGGTTTCGCGGGAAATTATGCCTGGCAAAAGAATATTGAGCGGCGTGATAATAACGGTGAGGGAAGCAACGTGTTCTTTCTTCATGCCGCGTTCGATGAGCTTGCGCTGCGCAAGACTGTCAGCTGCGGCAAAGGCAACCCCTCGCGTTGCGAGAATGACCAAGAGCTCTCTTACCCCTGGGAGCGTGAGTACTGTGCGCATCTGGGCGTACGCCTCGCCAATCGAGTCTGGGATATCGCCAGCTTCGTGAGCTACATTGAGCTCGCCGCCGGCCTCGGCGGCGCTCATCATCATCATCTCCTTGCGCTCTGCGGCCGCGCGCTCCTCTTCGCTGCGTTCGTGTTTGAAGACGGCAATAAGGAGTGTGGAAGCAATAAAGATCCAACCCCATATCCTCATAAACGTCGCGAGGTCACAATAGCCGTACATTTCTAGTCCCATGAACCCAGTGAACGCAAGAAAGAATCCAAACGTCTGACCCACGGCATTGCATGTCGAGGCGTAGCCGATGTTTCTCCGGGCCAGCATCGTCACGGCCCATCCGTCGACAGCCACGTCCTGCGTAGCGGCGAGGAGATAAAATATGAAAAAAAGCGTTGTGAGCTCCATGACTTTGGGAGCGCCATCGGTCTCGCCCAGGAGAGTGTCGAGCTGGGAGGGCGCCCAGATGAGGAGGATTCCGATTAGAATTTGCGTTGGGACGAGCCAGGACTTGCGGCGACCAAAGGCTCGAAAAAATACTGTGTCAACTACCGGTGCCCAGAGAATCTTGAGGCTGTATGGCCACGACACGCTGCTAAAAATGCCTTGCTGCTCGAAGCTCAGACGTTTCTCTTGCAGAATGAGGTCCATGGTCTGGCTCAGGCCCAAGGGAACGCCTTGCAGCGTGTACAGCACTAGCAGGATGGCCACGTTCACGTAGTCTCCCTGAAGGCCCCGTTTGTCCGTCTCCGTGCCGGCATTGGACTTGCTGGGCCCAAGCCTTGCAGTCGCCTCGTACTGGTCCACAGGGTCTCGGATGTGGTCGTAACCGTGTTGACTTTGGCCAGGAGCGCCTCGCCGCATGCCGGCTGTTTCTTGGTTCGTGGGCGCAGGTCTTCTTCGAGGGGCACGCATCGCGTCGCGAGGCCGCGCCTGAGCGGCTGTTCACCGCGCTGCGCCACTCCGCGCCGCACTTGACTGGCCGCCTCAGCCTTTTCCTTCGCCAGTCTGGAAGAGGTTCTGGTTGCGCGACTTTTTACCCTTTTTTTCGCTTTTTTCCTTTTTTATTCGTAGGAGCCTTCAGGGCAGATTGACTGTGAGAACAGCCGGTCTGCTGTGCAGGCCAGGCTGCATACCGAGGGAGAGAGAGAACGAGAGATTGAGAGACAGAAAGAGCAGATGTGCGTACGATGCAATCCGAAGAAGAGGCCCGCTTACCCATACGGACGGAGGTTTACATCATCCGTCCCGGCGCCGCTAACGAAGTCTCAGGAAAGCACAACATGAGAAACAAAGCACGAAGACGAGAACATGGGACAGATTTGCAGCTGGCTCGTAGCACTACAAGGATTTTCACAAGAGAAGGCAAGAAAGGGAACAAAAGGAGTACTATCAGCGAGAATGATATGGCTTTCGAACAGGGCAAGGGTGTGAAGGAAGCTAAAGAATGGGCACACGATCGGTGCGGCCGCCGCCGCCATATCGGCCACCAAAGGCGCCAGTGCGGGGACGGAAGCCGCCCCGGTTGCGACCCCGACCACGGCCACGGCCGCCACGGCCGCCAAAACCGCTCGAGAAGGCACCACCGCTACCGCCGGCGGCACCACCAGCGCCACCGCTGTTGAAGGCGCCGCCGCGGCCGCCACCGCGGCCGCCACGACCACCACGGCCGCCGCGACCGCCACCACGGCCTCCCTTGGTCTCATCACGGTCCCTCCGGCCACGGTTATCAGCAAAGGCGTCAAAGTTAAGCAGACGCTCATTACCCTCCACAAGGACGTTGAGCTGGTCAGAGAACTGGAGCGCAAGCGCCTGAAGATGGGTCGGCTCGCGCTTGTGAAGCACCAAGGTGTCGGTGATCTCGTCCCACGAGGCATAGAGGTCACCAGTGATGATGAGCTTGGAAATGACAGCGTGCACCTTGGCGCGCTCCATTTCGAAAAGCTCGCAAAGGTAGCTACGACGCACGGTGCGGTAGAGGCTCGAATAAGTGTACGCCCAGACGCGGAGGGCCTCCTGCTTGACCTTTTCCTGGATGAGCTCGCGAACCGCCTTGGCGTTAGGCATCAAGTCCCAGACGGGAAGCTTGAGCAAGAGCTCGTTGGCACCGCGCCAGTCGGCCTCCTGGAGCTTTTGCGCAGCCACGAGAACGTGGTCGCGCGTGGACTCTGGCTCGCCTGTAAAGGCCTGGCGAGACTGAATATCGAGAAGGCGCAGGAAGGAGCGCGAGTGCACATAGCGGGACTCAAACTCGATTGCCAAGGTAGGCACCTCGAGAAGCATGGCCGAGGTGAGAAAGACAGCATCGAGAAGCTCGAGCGAAAGGTGCTGGTGGAAGGGCATGAGGCGACGCTTCTCAGCAGCCTCCTGCGAGAGGTTGCGGTCGTGAAAGTTGCGCCAGCCGAGGCCCTGCGCGAGAAGCTCCTTCTCCTTCTTGTTGCCGCAGATCTCCATGAGACAGGCGTGCGCCTCCTTGTGAAGGCCGGCGCGGAAGGCCGCGAAACCGAGCATGACAAGAGTGCGGTTGTGCATGATCTTGGTCTCGATGTCGGCGTTGCCAATGTTGTCCTGGAGTCGGCTCATGAGCAAGAGATCGCGCGCCTTGTGAAAGTCGTCGTGGTGGGCGTGGTAAAAGATGGAGCAGAGAAGAGCACGCGCCTGCGAGCGCGAGTCACCCTCCTGGTAGATAAAGGTCGAGAGGTCCTCGAGGAGGTCACCGGGGCTGAGCTCAACGGGGAGCTGGGCGGCGATCTGGCTCGGGGCGCCAAGCGCGGCGGCCGGGTGGGTCTTGGTGAAGTCCATCTCACCGCCCTCGCCGGCATCAACCCAGCTGGCAGGGTGCAGGGCCTCGCGCGCACCGTAGATACGCTGGAACTCCTGCTCCTTGGCAAGCTTGAGGGCGATGGCATCAAGCTTGTAGTAAATGTGTTCGACGCAAATAAGCGCAAGACGGCTCGCCGTCGCGGGAGCCTCGGCGCGCTTATAGTACTCCATGACCTCGAGCGACACCTCGACGAGGGTGCCCTCGTCCGAGAGGCGGGAAACGTACTCTTGCGAATGCGGGTCCGACTGGCGGAGGCTCTTGGTGTACTCCTCGGCAAGGCGCTCGACAAAAATGCAGAGGTCACCGACCACGCGCACGGTCTTGCCGTCGCCAGCGTCAAGGAGGGATTCGCCAGCATCGCCCTCTTCTTCCTCCTCCTCTTCGTCCTCGGCCGGGTCCTTTTCCTCGTCGCCCTGCTCGCGCTTGCGTTCGGCGGCAAGACGCTTGCGCTCCGCGGCGGCCTTGGCCTTTTCGGCCTTGTCACGTGCAAGGCTCGAAAGAGCACCAAGCTCGTCGCCGGTGAAGTTGGCAAGACGCATCTCCGGGTTCTCGGAAAGAATGCGAAGAACGAAGCGAATGTCCTTGACGGTTTGCTGCCAGAGCTGCGCGGGCATGTGCTCGTCAATTCCGGTGCGGATATCAAAGGAAGCCGAGATGCAGTGCATGAGACCACCAATCATCTTGGCAGGGCCAAGAGGCAAGAGAAGGTGCACAAGCTTGCGCATCTTCTCGAGATGCTCGTAGCGGTTGATACCCTTCTTACCACGTGAGGCGACAAGGAGCATGAGACGTTCATCAATCTGGCGGGGAGTGAGCACCTCAACCTCTTCGGTCTTGGACTCCTTGGCCTTGGCGGCCTCCTCCTTGAGACGCTTCTTCTCTTCGAGCTTGCGCTGGCGCTCGGCGGCCAGGGCAGCCTCTTCCTCCTTGGTCAGACGCTTGGTGGTCGAAACCGTCTGTGTGCGCTTGACCCAGCGGGCGCGGCCAGTGAGCTGAACGCCCTCATCCTCGTCGCTGCTCGAGGACGAGGTATCGCTCATCCAGTCGGGCTGGTCCGAGTCGTCATCGCTGCTGCTCGAGCCGGACTCCGAGTCGGACTCGGAGCTCGACGAAGAAGATCCAGACGAAGACGAAGACGACGAGGACGACGACGAGTCGGAGTCCGAGTCGGAGTCCGAGCCCTCATCTTCCATGTCCTCCTGCTCTTCGGCCTCGGCCTTCTCTATCAAGTCCTGGTATTCGGCCACCTGCTTGGGGACACGCGCGCGAAGCCTGTTGTAAGCCTTGTTGTTGGTCTTGCTCAGCTTCTTGAGCGCAGGTTTGTCCAAGAACAAATTAGTGATGGTCTCGTTGAGGTCCCTGATCATAATAAGAAACGGCGCCACATGCTCGTTGTTGTTTGCGCGCTTGGCCTTTTCGGCCTCGGTGTTGAGCGTCGCGTACAGATCGAGGGTTTGATTCCAGTCGTTAATCTTGATCGCGTTTCGCAGCTGCTTGCTCACCTTGCGCACGGCGTCCGTGGTTTTGACATCGGCGGTCTTGACGACGCGGGCTTCGTCCTCATCGTCGCTGTCGCTGTCGCTGTCCACGGCCCAGTTGCGCGAGCGCTCCTGCTGCTGCTGCTGCTGCTGGACCTGTTGCGACTCCTCCTCCTCGTCGCTGCTGGCGTCGTCGCCGCCCCAGAACTTGGACATCCTGCCGCTGCCGCTGGCCCTTCGCCGCCGCTGCTGCTGCTGCTGCTCGCACTCGCTCGCTCGCTCGCTCGCTGTCGCCTGCGCGCGAGGAGACGGCGCTGTTGCTTGGTTGGTGGCCTAGATAGCTCGCCTGCCTCGGCTGGTGGCGGCTCGCTCGCTCGCTCGAGCTCGCCGCTGACTGGCTGGCGCGGCGGCGCTCGGGAGCGTGCCGCTGCTCGCGCGTGCGGGGCGGGCGGGCGAGGGAGGGAGGGCGGGCGGGCGGGCGGGCGGGCGGGGCGCGCTTCCGCGGCTGCGCTCGGCCTGGCGTCCGCGCGTGTCGCGGGGCGCGCAAGAGGTCTGGCGGCGGCCTCCTTCGGCGCGAGCGATTTGAACGAGCGGCCGCGGCCCCTTCTCTGCGCGCCCCTGCCCGATCCCCGCGGGGCCCTTTGCGCCGCTTTGGCCCACTTGCGCCGCGCGATAACGCACTTTCCCCGCGCGATAGCCTACTTGCGCGCGCCCTCGCGCCAGCCTCGCAGGCGCCGCCAGCGAATGCCGCACTTGCAGCCGTCGTCCGCAAGTGAAACTCTCGCGCAGCCGCCCTGTATGTGGCACGATGGGTGCGTAGTAGCGCGGTAGGACGTCGTGGCCGCAGTCAAGCAGTCACTGGCAGCCAGCCAGGGCTTCGACGCGCAAGTCGGCTTTAGCCGCTTGCCAAGTCGACTTTGGCCCAAACGAGCATTGTGCGCTCGCCGGCAAACTACCTAGCTCGCGAGCTAGCTCGCTAGCTCGCTTGCCCTGTAGTAGATAGTAGGTAATCTTGGGCCGAAAAGAAATGAAATGAAACGAAATGATGCTGACCGACCTAACCACCGGCGAGGCCAGGAGAGAAAGACGATCTTTTCGAGTTCTTCTCGCGTAGACGGCGCTCACGAGACGTTTTCTGCTCGCGGGCCGCGCAAAACGCTAGCTTGTCGTGGACTCAAGCGGGTGTCCGCCGCAGGTCTTGCTTGGCCTCGCCACGCCGTCGCAGGACCAGATTCATCTCCTTCTTTTCGTCGGCATGTGCTGCATGACGCCACGGTTAGGCTGGCTCACTTCGTTCGGAAAAAAACAGGGATTGCAAGACTCCGGCGCAGAATAGCGCCCAAAAAGGACATCCTGATCACAGAACCGATACAGAACCAAGAGAGAACCGATGCAGAACCAAAAGAGAACCTCAATTTTTATTATTCTTTTTTTTTTCAGGGCGTCATCATCATCATCATCAGGCTGGCAAAGGACTGCATTTTATTTGCAAAAGGGGAGCTCGGCAAAAGGGGAGCTCGGTATGACGAGTGATTCGATGCTGCCGCCAGTTTCTTGACTAACGCAGATAAGAACAAATTCTTGGGCTTCCGTCCGTGGGATGGAGCGGCATTGTTTCATGACAGTAAAAGATTCTGGGCTAGCTGTCTGGCGAAATGCTGGTCACCACTGCCGCTGCCGCTGCCGCTGCAGCTGCTGCACGGCTATGTGTAAAGCGTCGGCGTCTCCCTAGTTTCTTTATTCTCCTTTTATTTGTGGCGATGTCCATACCGTTCATTTGGCACAGCTACCAGCCAGAGTTTCCAGCCCCACTGCCGATTCATCGATTTCTTTCGGGACGTGGAAGACCAACGCTCTCGAAAGGCAACGCCTTCGATCGAGGTTCTCGATAGTTCACACTGCGTTCACGGCGCCGTTTGCAATGCTTCCAGCCTCCAGTCATTCGTACGTACACATTCATGCATTCGCCACACATTGACCAGCCACAGCCAGCCAGCCAGATGGTCTCGGCCAAACTTGCCTCGTCCATTCCATTCCATTCCCATTCCCATTTCCATTCCCATTTCCATTCCTAAACGAGTTTGGTCGGTCGGTGGGCTAATCATGACAACTCGCGGAGGACGGACACCTCTTTCCCCAAACAACATGTGACTGACAGTGACAGTGAGCCGCGCTTCCTTACTGTAGTACACGCGCACACGCCTCTCTAGCCAATGGTCGCACCGCACGGCACGGTGAAAAAGATTCGCGGCACGAGATGCCGAAAGTTGGCCTTGGTTAGAGAAGGAAGGGGCTAGTGCGTGCGTGGCCACCACCACGGCCTGCCAACCCATCGAAGCCCGTTGAATGCCGGTCAAGACTTCTTCTATAGGCTGGAATTAGGCCGTAGAGCGAGTGAGCGAGCGAGAGCGAACGCACGCACGTTCTGCGCGCGATGACTCACGTCGTGCGGGGCGTCGCCAGGCGGGGCGAAGGCCGAGAGAAGACAAAAATCAGGGCGCTTATTCCAATACAACCAACGTGCGTCCTTACAGTTAGTAGGGCAGGTCGATGTATATTCCACTTGCAGCTCGAAAAGTTTCACTTGCCCTTTCTGTGTCCGAATCGCTTCTTGGATCTTTCTTTCTTTCTTTCTTTTTGAGAGATAGTAGTAGTGTACTGCTGCTGCTGCAACTTGCCAGGTCCAAAGTCTAATATCGCCTTGCGTTCGCGGTCCGCTCCTGCTGGCCGCCGCTCGCACGCGACCCCGCGAGCGCGCCGCCGCCCCCCTCCCCTCCCCTCTCTCTACCTCCAACCCCCCCCCCCCCGCGTCCGCTCGTCGCGGGGCCGCGGGGCCGCGCAGACACACGACTCGGTACGTGAACCCCCGCCGGGCCCGGATCTACGAAAGATGCTGCGCCTGCGAGGTGCCGTCGCGAAGAGGGCGCAGCTCTCACTGAGTGCGCGACGCGCGACGACGCTCGGGTCGTCGATCGGAAGCCGCGCGCTCGCAACGGCCAAGCCCCTCGACGTCTTCCAGCCGCGGCACGTGGGCCCCGACAAGAATGATCAGGCGGAGATGCTTCGTACGATCGGATACGACTCCCTCGAGAGCATGACAGCAGCCATTGTACCCGAGGATATCCGGTCCAGCGGCCAGGAGCTCGAGGGCGTGCCAGATCCTCTCGCTGAGATGGACGCCATGAACGAATTGCGCTCCATCGCTCTCAAGAACAAGCTCATGCGGTCCATGATCGGTCAAGGCTACTACGAAACCAAGACGCCGGCCCCCATCCTCCGCAACATGCTCGAGAACCCGGCATGGTACACGGCATACACGCCGTACCAGTCGGAAATCAGCCAGGGCCGTCTCGAGATGCTGCTCAACTTTCAGACGGTCGTCTCCAGTCTCACCGGAATGGAAATCGCCAATTGCTCGCTGCTCGACGAAGGAAGCTCTGCAGCCGAGGCCATGAACATGTGCTTTGCGCTGTCAAGGCAGAAGCGCCCCAAGTTCTTTGTCGCTGAAGACTGCTTCCCTCAGACCATCGGATGTGTGCAGACCCGTGGCGAAAGCGCGGGCGTCGAAATCATTGTCGGCGACCCCGCCAAGCTCCTTGACGGGTCCGCTGGCGTGAGCATGGAGGAAATTTGCGGCGCTCTCATCCAGTACCCCAACGTTTACGGTTCGCTCGGTGGCAATCACACTGTTTTTGCAGATGCTCTGCACAACGCGGGCGGCTACCTTGTCGTGGCCGCCGATCTCATGGCCTGCACCGTCGCAAAGCCGCCCGGTGAGTTCGGCGCTGACATGGTGGTCGGCTCGGCCCAGCGCTTTGGTGTTCCCATGTTCTATGGCGGCCCCCACGCTGGTTTCATGAGCGCCCGCGACAGCCTTAAGCGTCTCATGCCCGGTCGCATCATTGGCGCCTCCGTCGATTCGCAAGGTAACCGCGCGCTGCGCATGGCTCTGCAAACACGCGAGCAGTTTATTCGCCGTGAAAAGGCCACCTCGAACATTTGCACAGCCCAGGCGCTCCTCGCAAATGTCGCCGCCGCCTACGCCGTCTACCACGGCCCCGAGGGACTCCGCCGCATCGGTGCGGCCATGCACGAGAACGCGCGTGGCGTGACTCGCGCCGCGGAGAAACTCGGTCTCACGCCCATGCACAAGGACGGCTTTTTCGACTCGGTCACACTGCGCACAGACAGCGCGGATGCCCTTCTCGATGCGGCGCTGCGCCGCGGCATCAACTTGGCGCGCCTTGGCCCGGATCTCGTCGGCATCAACATCGACGAGCTCTTTAGCGAGACGGACGCCCGGAACCTCATTGCCGCTATGGCCGAGACTACTGGCGCAGGCGAAGACGCCAAGGCCCAGGCCGAGGCCGCCTTCTTCTCCGAGGACCCGGCGGACAACGATGTGGCCGTGCCCTTCCCGCGCCAGTCGGCCTTCATGGAGCACCCCGTCTTCAACCGCTACCACTCGGAGACGAAGCTTCTCCGATACCTGAGCAGCCTCGAGCGTCGCGATATTACCCTCCGCGAGAGCATGATCCCCCTTGGATCGTGTACCATGAAGCTCAATGCCGCATCTGAGCTCATGCCCATTTCCTGGCCAGAGTTTGCCGGTATGCATCCCTTTTGCCCGCCCGATCAGGCTGCTGGCTACACAGAAATGATTGGTCAGCTCAACGGCTGGATCACCTCCATCACGGGCTTTGCCGCCGTCTCGACGCAGCCGAACTCGGGTGCAACTGGCGAGTACGCTGGTCTGCTCTGCATCAAGGCCTACCATGAATCTCGTGGTGAGAGCCATCGTAACATCTGCCTGATCCCGAACTCGGCGCACGGTACGAACCCGGCGAGTGCAGTCATGTGCGGCATGAAGGTCATTGGTGTAAAGAACGACGAGAATGGAAACATTGACGTCGCGGACTTCGACGCCAAGGTCGAAAAGCACTCTGCCAACCTCGCGGCACTCATGATCACCTACCCGAGTACCTACGGCAAGTACGAGCGTGGCGTCAAGCAGCTCATCGACAAGGTACACGAGCATGGTGGCCAAGTGTACCTCGATGGTGCCAACCTTAACGCTCAGCTTGGTCTGACCTCGCCAGGCTACATTGGCGCCGATGTTTGTCATGCCAACTCGCACAAGAGCTTTGCCATCCCGCACGGTGGCGGTGGCCCCGGTGTTGGCCCCATTGGTGTCGCCGAGCACCTTGCTCCCTTCCTTCCTGGTCACATGGTCCAACCCTCGAGCGGTGAAGGTCGCAACACCCAGGCCAAGTCGAATGGTGCAGTCGCAGCCGCGCCGTACGGAAGCGCTGGCATTCTGCCCATTACCTGGATGTTCTTTCGCATGCTCGGGAAGCCTGGCATGAAGGAGGTGTCCCAGGTCGCCATGCTCAACGCCAATTACATTGCCAAGCGTCTCGAGTCCACTTATACGATTCTCTTTCGTGAGGACGGCCTCTGTGCTCACGAGTTCATTATCGACTTTTCCTACCTCAAAAAGGACGGTAAGGGTCTCACCGAGACGGATGTGGCCAAGCGCCTTACGGACTACGGATTTCATAGCCCTACCACCAGTTGGCCTGTCCACTACAGTCTCATGGTCGAGCCCACGGAGTCAGAGTCCAAGGAGGAATGTGATCGCTTTGTTGACGCCATGCTTGCCATTCACGAAGAGATTCAAGAAGTTATTGACGGACGCGCCGACCCTGACGACAATGTGCTCAAGAACGCCCCGCATACTGCTGAAATGATCATGGAAGACGAATGGACGCACGCCTATTCGCGTAAAAAGGCGGCCTTCCCCTTGCCTACCATCAACAACCAGTCAAAGTTCTGGCCAGTTGTCTCGCGCGTTGACAACGTTGCTGGCGACCGCAACCTCGTTTGCTCTTGCCCTACGGTCGAGGAGCTTAGCGAATAGATTTTCTCTTTACTCGCCCCGATTCTCTATTCATTAACCCTTGCGCGCGAGTAACGATATCATGTTTTTCGGAGCAGCAGCGCAGCTCTCTTTCCCTCAAGAACCCTGTTCTTTCTTTCATTCTTTCTTTCTTGTACTCACCATGCGTGGGCTCTCCTTCTCGTCTTGACCGTTCCCATGCACCAAGCCTAGCCAGCATGCATGCATGCTATCCCATAGCATACGTTCACTCGTTCATTCATTCATTCATTCATTCATTCATTCATTCATTCATTCATCCTAGGCCTAGGCCTACACGCCATTGTTGATCCTGGCCACCTTGCATCACATTCAACGATCATATCCGGATCGTTGGGACGCTCTCAGAACTTGTTAGTTGGATCGCCGCGCGCCATCTAACGGTGAACATGCGGATGTCTCGCTGTTATCGGGTCCATCACGACTCTCTCGGCATTCCGCATCATGCGCGCAACCAAGTTGTCGGTGCGTCGGACCGCCGGAGTCCGAGCAGCCGAGCACGGCACGCGCGCCATGTCCACCCGAGCGGGCTCCACTTTCGGTCGCGTCTTCAAAGCTGAGCGGCGTGTATCGTTGAGAACCCAAAAATCAAAGTGTTACGGGCACCTTTGCAACCCAACGGACTTCTGAGGGGCGTTGGGTCTCAGATGAATGGCTCTCTCCCTTCAGAGTCTTTATCCATGGGAGCCCATTGCAGCTCAACGTACCTGTCGCTGGCATGCGACCGGCGAAGACGATCAAATTGCACAACAAATCGTGAACGCTGTCATCGGGCAAACCTTTTGCGAACGAGGTTGCTTTCGTTGTTATGAGGCTTTGTCGAGATGATTGCACATGACGAACCATCGCTTCGCAATGGCAGTCAAGCCGTATAGTCGTGCAAGCATCTAGGTGCCATGCAAGCATTCAGACAGACAAGCAAGCAGACACATAGACAGACAGGCAGACAGATAGGGCAGAAATACTGCCAAGGAAGAGAGACAGGCAAGTCGACAAGTATAGTCAGACTCAAGGAGGCAGGCAGACATGCAGACCTCGAACGAACAATGTCGATGCCGTCATTGCTGAATGTCGCTGGTCGCTGCCTATTCCTTGTTGTAGTCTTTCCTCATTTTCTTCGACACCAAGAGCCTATCCTATCCCAACGCATCATTCGAGATCCTCTCCTCTCCTCTCCTGTCCTGTCCTCTCCCGTTCCCGCTCATACTCTGATCTCCATTTTTGCCTGTCAAATATGTCGTGTGCAATCTCCTCCCATCGTGTGAGGCAAGCCAACATCGCAATGTCCTCATCATGAGTAAGAATCATGATGACGAAGGCGCCGCGAGGCGCGTGGGGTGGGTGATAGGCCTGATTCCTTTCTTTTGCCGACATGACGAAAAGGTTCAATCCATCCGCTTAGCTCGGCTGGGCTGTCAGTGCGTCGGTCGCCCACTCGCTGCAGCCCATGTATTTCGTCGCCCAACAAGCAGGCCGAAAGGCAGCACGAAAGGAAGGAAGGAGGTGGGTCGGTCGCTCGGTAGCTCGATCGCTCGCTCGCTCGATCGATCGTTGTCGCCCGCCGGGTCGGTGCTCGATTCGTTGCTCCTTCCTCGCTTGGTGCGACCGCGAGAAGGCCGCGTTCGTCGAAGAAAGCTGGCGCGCGCGTTCGAGGCGAGGCACTCGCGCTCTCGCTCGTCGCCTCCGTTGACCCTGCCGGGCGCCGACCCCGCCTTCTGAGGTGGCGGTGGTGGTATGTTGTGTCTGGGTGGGGTGGCCAGCTAGCTTCTCACGAAAAGGTCTTTCATGGCGCCCGGAGCTGTGAATGAACTTCACTTCTCTGGCGAGTAGGCAAGTGCTGAAAGCAGCAGGAAGAAAGATAGACGCAGGACTGGAACGGGCGCTGGCTGGAAGAACTTTGCAATGCTCGAGGGGCGAGCTAGCCTTGGCTCTGGTGCATGCACGCTGCTGCTGCTGCTGCTGCTGCTGCTGCTGCTGCTGCTGCTGCTGCTGCTGGGATCCGTGCGTGCTTCTGCGCGGCCTGGGCTGCTGGCTGCTGTCGGTCATCTGTCTCGCTACGACCAGGCTGCCTTGGCTTCCCATTCTCTCCTGTCCTCTCCGCCCCTTTGGGTGTGTCTGGTGTGGTTTGTTTTGACAGAGAATGCAAACGAACCGGCCCTCCCTCGGCGAACCTGTCTTGTTTGGTTGCGCCGAAGCGCCACTTCTTCGCGCTCTCGCTGCGCTTCGCTACGCTCCTGCTGCCGGTGCGACGAGGAGGGAGGGCCTGCGGCGACGCCAGCGCATCGCGGGCACAGCTGCAGCTGCGGCAGCCTGTCGTCCTAAGCAGGCACTGATGTGAAAGACCGCCAAAGAGAAAAGGCAGAGGTAGAAGGAGACAGACGCGGGAAAAAGCAACGACAAAGACAAAAACAAAACAAAACAACCCCAAAAAACGAGCCACCAGCATAACGGAGCTGGCGCCCCGCGCCGGAATCGAGTACGCTTGGGACTTGGCGCCCCACGTCCGCAATTGAGTGCGCGCCGTGCCTGCAGGGGGTTTAAGTTGTTTGCTCCCCGAGGAGGCGCGGCAAGCGATTGGATTGGATTGGATTGGATTGGCCACGGCGGACGGGCGAATGCTTCTGCAAGGCAGCCACGAGCGGAGGCGTCCGTCGCGAGCCTGGTCTCGAGGAGCACTGCAAAAAGAGCAACGTTAGCTCCCTTTGTTCCGCAGTGCAGAGCGGTTACGCGGGGTACGCAAATCAGGCGTCTCTTCTGGAACCGGTTCTGGTACGCTTGGATAGATAAAAGGGTTAGGACCTGCGCGGCCTTTGGGTTGCGCGTACCGGTCGGGCATGAACCTTTTGGGATGGAGCAACGCCGGCAAGGACTGGCTTGGACTTCGTTTGCGCCACGGTCTCCCGCTGAGCTGAGCGATTTCTCCAACATGAGTCTGTGCACCTCGCCCCCCCCCCCCCTACCTGGCTGGACTGGGACTAGCCCGGGAACGGCGACAATTTTAAAGACCAGCTCTTTGTAAAATGGCGAGGAATACGTCTCATAGTGAGGACGTACGGCATTGCGATGTGGCTCGAGCTTCTTCGGCTTTGCTTGCTTGCTTTTGCTTTCATGCATGCATGCATGCATGCATACTGGCCTGACGTGCCCCCTCTTCGACGTACGTGCGTGCGTGCGTGCGTGCGTGCGCTCCGGTGGCCCATGCCATCTCATGCCGAAGCCGTTTCATGTGCCCGTGTGGCAGTGGCGTGCGCCGGCGAAAAGTTTCCATTCGCATCCTCCATGTCAGCTTCCGAGTCCTCTTCCAGGACTCCACTCTTGATCCTAGGACGTCTCTCTCGCAGTTGCAGCACGGACGTGACTACTCGCCCATGCAGCCAGCCAGCCAGCCAGCCGGCCGACCAGCTAGCTCAGCCGTGGCGAGCGTGCCTTGTCTTAGCCTGGCTTGGTAGCCTCAGTCTCTCGCCCAGCTTGCGACTCGGACGAGGGCTTCGTTCTTGTCCCCTTCGTACGCTTGCGAGATCGAAAGAAAGACGAAGCTTTCGCCGGACGCAGCGCCAAGCACGCTCATAGACATACATGCATATGTATATTCCATTCCTTCCACCCACGCTCCCCCGACAGGCGCGAGCAGTGCATGCATGCATGGCGAGCGGTCTGGCCCTCCCACCGTGCGCGGCCAACGCCCGACGCAGTGCGAGGTACCGAGGGCCGGCCGCGCGAAACCGACGGCGCCGGGTCTTCGCCGCCGCCCCGCTGAGTGCGACTCACGCTTTTTACAGCCAGCCAGAGCAAGCGAGCGAGCGGCGGCCGACTGCGACAACACGTCTTCTCCGTGCTCCGAGCCGAGCCGAGGCGAGTCGAGTTCGATTTCGAGACCATATGGGGTGTGCCATCGTGCATGCAAGGCATGGCACGCAGCGCTCGCCATCAGTGCGAACCCAGGCCGGCCGAGACTTTTTTTGCGCATCTTGCACGCATCGCATTTCCCACTGCACCTTCAATTTTTTCATTTGTTCTTGCATCCCATGGCAAGCGCGAACGAAACCTCCACCGTGAGCCGGCCGGCTGGCTTGCTCGCTTTTGTCGGTCGATTCGATTCGATTCGATTCGATTAATCACCATCACTATCGACAAGCCCACCAGCCAGGCAACCAAGCCAAACCCAGCCCAGCCCATGCCTCGGCGTTCCTCTCGGCTCTTGCCAATTTCTTCAACCAATCCGCTGCTGCACCTCGGCGTCGTCGTCGGCGTCGATCGATCGCTCGTCAAGCCCCCCTCCCGCGAGAACGCAAGAACCGACCGGAGAAGAAAAGCCAAAGCGGCGCCGCTGCAGCGCGTCCCGGTCTCCAGAGGGGCGAGGGGAGGGAGGGAGTGAGGTAGGGAGGGAGGAAGGGAGGGAGGAAGGGAGGGAGGGACGGGCAGGAAGAAGGCGCTTCGGGAGGCGCGAGGAGCAGAAGTTCTGGGCTCTCGCTCTTATCATATCACATCTGATCGCAACGGACGTCGCAGATTCCGGAGGCATCCATACATCGATCGCGCCGCACGACCGACCGCCCAGGAGCCAAGCCTAGAGGAGCGAGCGAGGGGGAGAGCGAGGGAGGCAGGGAGCCGGCGGACGCGCGCGAGCAGGAGAGCGGGCAGCTCTGAGCGCCTTGCCGAGCGCGAGAGCAGCGGAGCGACAGCCAGCGCCGGAGCCCCGGGCCGCCGCGTGCCGGCCGCTCTCGAGTCGCGACGGCAGTGCGCCAACGCCCCGCAACGGAAGTTCCAAACCGGGAAAGGAGGGAAAAGAAAAGGAAGAAAAGGAAAAGAAAAAGAAAACGAAAAAGAAAGAAGAAAAACAGTCCCAGTCCCAGTCCCAGTCCCATAAAGCAAGCAAGCAAGCAAGCAAGCAAGCAAGCGAGCGAGCAAGCAGACCCACACGCGCGACGACGGGCCGGGCGCGCCGAGGCAGACGAGGCCAGCGAGCGAGCGAGGGAGCGCGCGCGAGCGTGAACGGGCCGGCAAGGAGAGAGGGCCGCGAGAGCGCCGAGACGAGAGAAGGGGGCAGTCCTCCTTCGTTTGTATGGTGAACGAAGGCGAGCAGCGCGTCCCCTTTGAGGAGCAACAAGACCGTGTGAGCCCCGTGAACAGCAGCGTCCCGTCGCCTGCGGACTCACCGCCCGCGCAAGCGATCGAAGCGACAAAGACAGAGGCTCGCACCATGCCCGCATCCTCCGCAGAGAATAGCAACCACCACCATCACCACCAAGCGGCAATCAGAAACCCAACCGCCTCCACAATGATGAGCAACAATAACAGCAGCATGATGCAGCAGCAGCAGCAGCCGCAGCCGCAGCGCCACCTTCAGCAGAATCCCACACATCCTGCATCGGGCGCAAGTGCAGGTGCCGCCCCCGTCATCGGGAAAATGCACCCTTCATCAGCGGGAGGACCACCCCTCCCCGCGATGCCTGCGCCCGCTCCCCCATCGTCGGCGACCGCCGCGGCTGCAGCAGCAGCTGCTGCGAGACGGAGTCAGGATGACCAGCTGCAACAAGGCCGCGACTGCGGCAAGTGGACAAAAGAAGAGGACGCGATGCTGAAAAAGGCAGTCGACACGATTGGCGCGCGCAACTGGAAACGCATCTCACAAGAATTTCTCAATGGAAAACGCAGCGACGTTCAGTGCCTGCATCGCTGGCAAAAGGTTCTCAAACCGGGTCTAATCAAGGGCCCATGGACCAAGGAGGAAGACGACACCATCATGGAGGCCATTGAGAGCGGTGTCACCAAGTGGTCCGAAATCGCCACCCTCATTCCTGGTCGTATCGGCAAACAATGCCGCGAGCGATGGTTCAACCACCTCGATCCGAGCATCAAAAAGGGCGGATGGACCGAGGAGGAGGATCGCATTCTCGTCGAGTACCAGGAAAAGCTCGGCAACCGCTGGTGCGAAATTGCAAAAGTTCTGCCCGGTCGCTCCGAAAATGCCGTCAAGAATCGCTGGAATTCAGCTATGCGCCGCAAATTCCAGCAAAAGCGAAGTAAGCAAGGCCCTGCAGGCGTGCTTAGCAACATCAAACTCCAACACTCGAACGGTCCCAAGCAGCGCAACAATGTGCGACTCCCTCCAGAGGCCATTCTCGTCGAGCAGCCCACAAACCGCAACTCGGTCATTGCCGCACGCGAAAAAATCAAACGCCATCAGGAACTCATGAAGACAAGCTCACCTTCACCCTCCGCGGCATCCACGGCGTCGGGATCGGGCTGCTCGTCTGTCAATGGATCCAAGGACCGGAACGCGGCTGGTGCTCCCTCAAGTAGCGCCGCCAGTAACCGCATCTCCTCCAACGGTGTTCTTGCTGCCGCTGCAGCAGCGGCCGCGGCTGTCAAAGAAGATCAGGCCGCGGCGGCAGCAGCCGCTGCTGCCTCTGGTCCTGGGCCCGTTCCTGCCGGCAGCGTAAATGGTTCCTCGGGCAACAAGAAAAAGAAGAAGATGCCTTTGCAGAATCGTACCAACGCCAAGGGCGAGAACTGCAAGGCGCTTTCCAATTCTGCTGCGGCCGCCAAAAAGCGGGCTGCACCAGGCAGCGCCACTTCGGCGGGAAGCATGTCTTCCATGGGCACAACATCGGCAACCTCGCCGGTCTCGGCAACTACGGCCGCTTCCTCTTCCTCAACGACGTCGTCTTCCAAAAAGCGTCAGGCGCCAGGCATTAACCCAGGCACAGAAGCTGGTTCTTTGGACATGTTCGGAGCAGAAAACACCGATCCGGATGTTGCCAAAGCTACTAGGCCCAAGAAACGGGCAAAGAACACCAATGGCACAAAACACTCCAAGGCCGTCATGAACTTGCTTCGATACGATGCGTTTGTCCGTGAGCTCGGCAAGCGCAAGGCCTTTGCCAAGATGACGTTCGATGATGCACAGCGGCAGTCGATGCATCAGGAGGTGCTTCGTTTCATCGAAGATGCAAACCAGAGCGGCACTTCGCTTGCGGTAAGCGCGGTCTGGTCTCACATTCAAAAATCACTGGCTGCAAGCGCCGCGGAACCTCATCCCCTCGATGATGACTTCCCACTCTCGCTCTCGCCTACAGCCTCCGAGACCCGTCTCAAGCCGCGCACCAAGAGTGGCGGGATTAGTGGAGGCACGGTGCGTGGGTCGCGCAAGTCCACCGGCGCTTCCAACCGACCGCGCGATCTCCGGGTGCAGTGCAACTTGGCTTGCAGTATCAACCCGTGCGAGTGGACGCTTGAAGGCGGCACACCGACCGTCCTCGGCCAGCAAAACACTCCGGTCAGCGATATGCTCAACTTCATTCCCTCGCTTCCGTCCATCAACACGTGCATCTTTTCACCGACGCCTCGCGGCGGTCACGGCTGCCCAACTCCGCTCAATGCACTGCCAACGCCGACTGGTGTTGACATGAAAAAGATTGATGTCAGCGTCTTCGATGATGGGCTTTTCGGCGACAACATCTTTTTGGAGCCACTGACCCTTCAGAGCAACCCCCCTGTACTCTCGCCCATTCTGCGTCAGCCTGTGCACCAACTCCTCTCTTCGGACTAAAAGTGAACGCATCTGTGAATATCCTTCCCCTTTTAAACCTAGCGAATCGAGCGAACGAGTCCTCGTGCAAGATTCCATGTCGTCCTGTGCATCGAAAACGCACATTTTGCCATCTCTTCCCCCCCAAAAAACTAGAACGCTAAAAACAAGCAAACTCTTTTCTTTTTCGCCTCCTTCGCCAGGCAGTATGGACAACTACAGCTTCAAGCATGCGTGCGCTTGGGCTGCTGCTGTTCCTTTGACTGATAAATACCATCCTCGAGACAAAACCCATTTCGTCACGGAACAGATTTTCAATCACTTGTCAATCCTCCTCACAATCCTCGAAAGCGGCGTCACTTATGTCGTCCTTCTCAATTTCATTGTCTGCCACATCGTCGCGGCCATTGAAACCTTCTGGTGGGTCGGAAGGTGGCTTTCTCGATGGAATTGCAGGAAAGGAATCCGACTCAGCGCGCGCGCGCTCAGAGCTGGGCAAAAGAGTAGAAGAACCTTCAAAGTAGGCAGGTCTCAAGGGTGCTGGACGACGCACGGGTGGAGGCGCTGCAGACTGCATGTCTTCAGCAGCATGTCGCAGAACCCTCGCGGCTTTCTCCAGCTGTCGCAGTCGTTCGTCATGTTCAAGAGCAGGGTCAGGCTGCGACAAAGGCGCAATCATCGGAGGACTGGCCACGCCGCCGCGCCCATTCTGTCTTTGTTTCACGAATGATGCATGGCTCTCCTCTGGCCCCCGAAAGGCACGCCCGTACCTGCTCCCGCTGGACGCACCGTCCATGAAACCAGGCGACAAAAGCTGGCCCTGGCGACCAAAGGTGCTGCCACCGTCGGCTTCTGAAGACGCATCGCCCACATCAAGCGGAGGAGGTGCCGCCATGGAAGAACGGCTACTACTCCGACTGACGCTGGTGTCTTGCATGCTGCCCAGTGTGCTTGCAGAACCCCGACTGCTTGCTCGACTCGGGGCAAAACGTCCGGCTGACGGCGGTGGGGGAACGGCTTGCGACCAAAAGCGAGTTACTTGCGGTGATGATGCCGGCTCCGCGCCAGCAGCTGCAATAACGAAGCAGAGGTCAGCAATCCAAGTGTCAACCTCCTCCTTCGAATTCGTGTACAGCTTCCAGACCTTGTCTCCCGACCGCAAAACGATGCAAAGGGCCGACCGCTCCAGCCCGCGCGCAACCGTCGCGCCTTGCAAAGCCACATGGCCAACCTCAGTTCGTCCGTCAGCGGTGGACAGCAATAGCTCCGAGGTCCTGGGTTGCGCACCAAGGAGCAACTTGGCGTACAGCTCGCGAGTACCAGACCCAGTTTTTGCCTGGGTGCGAAGAGCACCTTCTCGAACAACAGTTTCGCTGCGACGAAGAGAAATACCCCGGCGCGTCAGGCTTTCCTCGTCCGGGTCAGCACCTGGAAATACTTCAGTGAATGCACGTGGTCCTGTCCGAGGTGACGCACGCGAAAATTTGGAGGAAATCATGCGCTCGATGGCAGCGTCAAGATCCAGAGGTGACCAAATTGCAGCTGCTAGATCCGAAGGGGTGGAAATGGCACGTTCGCGAAGTCGAGATTTGAGTAACGCACAATCTTGCGAGGGAACCTTTACCGTAAGACTGGCGACGGCGGACTTGCTAACGCCGCTCTCTGTATCTGCCTCGCTGGGCCACATCGGCCCTGAAGCCGCGTTGCCGACCTTGGAAGCGTTCTCATCCGTGTCGGTGGCGCCTGAAGTAGCAGCGACGCGTGCCATATCAACGTATATCTGCTTCTCATCGCGTCCAAGACTGTCCCAGAGCGTTGAGATCTGGGCGTGAGAGAATCCAAAGAGCTTGGACTTTTCCGCTTCAAAAAGTTTGAATCCCTCAATTATCTTGGCGCCGTCGCGTTGCTGCAACGTACGACCGGGAGATTGCGGTGAGGGCGCGAATAAAGTTGCTTCCTTGTCTTGGTCTGCATCTGACACCGAGAGATTCATACGGTCATCAGAAGGCAGCTGATCTGCGCTTCCGGATCCTTGAGGCTTACCAGCTAGCGCTCCTCCTTCGCTCGCCATCTGTGAATGTTCTTGTGCACTACGCGAGCGACCGTGACCTTGTCTGCTACCGCTCCCGTTTGCGGTCGCTGTCTTTGTGGTGTTATTGCCCGCGCTGTCATTTCCATTGTCGTCCAAAGCCTCCAGATCGATCATGTAGCGCGCAACGCTATCAGACGTGGAAGATTCTGCTTCGGCCAAGGGCTTGCTCGTTGCAGAGGTCCCTGGGGACTTTCTGCGGCCGTTGGGCATGAGAGCTCGCTGCGACGTGGGCCGCGGCGAGGGTTCGGGTGCAGTAAGATCTTCGCCAAAAAATCGCACTATAAGAGCGTCGAGCTGGGCGCTGAAGCGAGCAACGACGCGCTCCACGAGACGCTTCCATTTTGGCTGCGAGCGCGCAGCGCTTCCTCGTGCAAATGCTTTCCACAAGAGACCTATGTCCTCCTGCGATCCCCATTGGCGGCCCTGCACGTGCTTGATGAGACGGATACGAGGACCTTGAACGGCAAGAAAACGCGCGAGTGCCACCATCGTTCCGTCCTGACTGCCACCACCAATTGCGCGGCGTACAGCATCATTCCAACAAGCAGCAACATCGGCAAAGACGTCTTCATGCGCGCTCAAAGTTACAAGAAGACGTTGCAAGCCCATGTCATCGAGCGTGAGCGGGCGCGGTGATCCAAGAGATCTCGACCGATTTGGGGCATACGAGTCTGCCAAGCGAAGACAATGAGCTTTGAAGCGACCCAATGTGAGCACGCCGTCTTGCACATCCTCATTGCCAGCGAGACGCCGCATGGTTGCAACGGCAACCTCCTGGAGACGAAGGCTGGTCATGCGGCTGCGCAACGCGTATGTTTCCTCGGCCGAGAGGCTAGCACGCCGATTCTCCCAGAGATCAATCTCTTGCGTCAGTACGAGACCCAGGACATCATCGAGGGATACGAATCCACGCCCTTCGCGGTCGAGGCAAAAGAACACCTTTTCGCAAAGCGCGAGACGCATGCGCGTCTTTTGCAGTCGTTCAGGCGACTCCTTGACGGCCTGAAGGATTGTGCGATTACATTCGTTCACTACCGTGGCAAACATGAGCGCCAATTTACGTTCGCTGAGCTCTCTCGCCCCCAGCTCGGTGCAAAAGGCAGCCTTGGACACCTTGACATTGCGCTGCCCTGGCTGGCTCTGGTTCTGGCTCTGGTGCTGTGCATCCGAGCGCTCCGCTTTGGGTTTGGTGGTCCATTTTCTGAAGATCTGAGCAAACTGCGGAGCATCAAGGTCTCCCTCTACGCGGCTCTGTAGGGCGTCCAGCATGCGTTTGAGGGCACCAAGAGTTGCATCTTCATGCGTTTCCACGAGCAAAGCCCACCAGAGCCCCTCCGCGAGGCCCAACCATCGCGGCGAGGGCGCCAGCATGTGAGCCCTCGCGCTGCGCACAGACTGCAGCTCCTGCAGCTCCTGCAGCTCCGGCGGCGGCGGCTGCGGCACAGGTGCTCCGTGCTACGCTTTGCTGCGCAGGTGCAGCCAGGCGCCGCCGCCACCTCACCTCACGCGCTCGCCTCGTCGCGCGCGTCGCCGCTCGCCAGGGCGAGCGCGCGCGCCAGTCTGCGCGCCGACGGCTCTCCCGTCGCCTCGCGCGCGGCCGCCTCCAGGGCGCGCGCGTGCGGCCTCCAGTCCTCCTCGCCCGCGAAGCGGCTTTGTGCAGCGGCGCCGGCATGGCGGCCCTGACGATCGCCATCAGCAGGACCCGAACCCGCGCGCGCTGGCGGGCCTCGGCCGGCCAGACGCTCCAGAGGCGGCGCCAGCGCGGCGGAGGCCACGCGGAGAACTGCCGGCGAGGACGGGGACGAGGGCGACTGCAGCAGCAGCGCGTCCACCGTCACGCGGAGACAGCGTGCGAGATCTTGGCTCGTGAAGTGGCGGCCCGCGAGATCGAGCACGAGCGAGGGTGCGGCGGCCGGCGCAGGCGCCACCGCGAGCGAGGCTTCCTCGAGGACAGCGGCAAGGAGAGCGGCGGGCGAGCTTGAAGGGAACCAGGCACGTCTTGCGGCGTCCGTCCAGCAGCACACGGCGGAGAAATCGCCGACGTCTTTGTTGCTGCTATTGTAGTCGCCTTGAATCCCGATTCCTGAAATCAAGGCTTCCCAGCGAACCCACGTTGAGAGCGGCGGCGGCACGCATGCGTTCGCAAAGTTTGCTATGCTCGGCTGAGACGGAGCCGTTGCTATGCTTGTACGTGGCTTGCTTGTTTCACCTTGCAGGAAGGCTCTTCGCTCTTGCAGCCAAAATAACGCCTGGGCTAGCGTCTGCAGCGGCGCCGTGCATCCTTGGCGCGACCACAACTGCAGAATCCGAATCATTATATTTTGAGACGATGAACCACGGGCTACCAACTGGCGCACGACGCCATTAAGGATTTGATCACGGCGCCCGAGGTCATCTTGAGGCCACGCAAAGGTCAGGTCCGCAGCGACCATAATGTCGTACTCGTCAATGAGGGTTGTGGACAGCTTGAGTGAAGCGCAAGTGCGCGCCTTGATCTTGGATAGCAAGGCAGGCCATGCTGCCGCCATCTCTGCGAGAAAAAGTTGCTGAAATGCAGGAGGCCAGGCGCCAAAACAGGAAACGAGACCGTTGACAAGACCAGGAAGCTCCTGCGCGTCAACATCACTCTTTGCTTGACGTAATGTCTCCCGCAGCGCCGCGCGGCAAGCTAAGTCCCCAGCGCCCAAAAGTTGAGCGCTTTGGGAAGATTGCAAAAAGCGGTCCACTGGCGAAAGGGTCAGGTCTTGCTCGTGTTCTCCTGCTCGCTCATCGTGCAAGGTCTCGACCGCTACTCCTCGCTTGGACGTCCACGTGTAGAAGATGTCGCGGCTCACCAACGGCATCGCTGATGAGTTCCTCGTGCCCGAGGAAGCGCTTGTGCTCTGCATTGTTTCCTGTGCCATGGCAGAAAGGATTCGCAAATGGGCATCACCAGCGCGTGCAGCGTCCTGTAGCCAGGTCGGGTAGCGCAAACTTCCGAGTAATGAGGATATGACCCAGTTCTTGACGAGCACAGGATACGCGTCTGCTAGCACAAGCAGCTTGTTCGATGTTTCGCGACTGTTGTTATTGGAACTATATTGAGGTGCATGCATCATTTCCTCGCGGATGAAGAGGCTTGCAAGCTCGTGAGACGTCCGTGACTGGTTGCGCGTATTTACATCTGATGCATGGGCTCTAAAGCTATCTTGTTTGATGCCTAGAAACGCGAGTGCATCGCGCAAATGGGCAATGAGGGCCTTCGATTGGGTCGCGTTATTGGACAATCTCGTCCGTTTCTTGTGGATCACCAAGACGTGTTCGCGAATAGCCTCGACAGATTGATAAGGTGCGATACGCTTCCAGGCAGAGTAAATGTCCTTGTCCAGCTGGGCAAGATCGGTCCGTAGCGTCTTGACCCGAAGGCGATTTAACAAGTTTTCGCGAAACCAAGCACGATACGTGGGCGCGTCTGCAGAAATCGGGGTGTTCCAGCTGATTGCGGCGATCTGGGCAAGATGCGAAGCAAGCACCAGCTTGACGACGCGTTCCTTCGAAGAAGTACCCAACTCAAACGCCTCGCCAGCGAGACGACATGCGCACTCCCGCGCATATGTGGGTCCATGCTCTCGATCCGCGTGGACAACAAAGTATAGTGTCAGAATGTCCAAACGCGGCGAAGAGACACTCTTCAATTTGGTCAGCGCTGTAGTGCTGTTCGTGCTTGCAGCGTGCACGCCGGTCTCGAGCGCGAGGCAAACGTTGATGAGCACGCTGCTCCCAAGAACTGCACCGAAACGTGAAAGGAGAAGCGCTTGCGCGATCAAAGCGTTCCCGACATGCCGGGCACCACGCTCGAGATTTTCAAGGAACCAACAGAAAGGTTTGCACGCGGTTTCCAAAAAAGTTTCAAGCAGAGTCTGGGCAAATCCGGGTCGTGGCGGGTCTCTCAAGCTCTGGCGCAAGATGTCGAGACCTTTGGCCACCTCGTGCGGGGTGATGTCTGCGTCCGCAAGGCGTGCCTGTACAGCTTCGAGGGCACTTCTGGCCAGCTGTTGTGGAGAATTCTCGTCGACAGTCCCGCGGGCGTCCACCAGTACGGCCCATGTCGAGGAATCAGGATTTCCTTTTAGGATTGAGCTTACCAGGTTTACGATTGTCACATCTGGTCGATCTAAAAGCAGACGGATGGCTCGCTCCGTTCGCATAATGTCGCTGCGTTGCAATGCTTCGACCAGGGATACGAGCAAGCGCGCGTCCTGCAATGGTGCGAGTTCGAGTGCCTTGACAGCGGCAGGCCCAGCCAGAGCGCTTGGCCTGAGAGCGCGTGCTCGATCCTCCACGCTGGTTGGCGTTGCTTCGGGCGAAGCTGCGGCGCCAAGCAGCATGCGTGCAGCCTCGACGATACCGCCGTGTCTCGCACGGTCGAGACGTGGTCGTTTCTTGGCGCGATATGGCAGGTTTGTCTCGCGCTCGAGGGTTCCGTCGTTTGCGGTGATGGTTGGACGACTCCCCATGCAACCACGGCTTCTCGTCAAGCTCGTTCTCGACGCCCGCGCGAGCCGGAGCGCCGCGTCCACGTCTTGCATCAGCTGAGCGCTCTCCGAGCTTGCCACTGTCATCGCGCTTGTCTCCATCCTGCGCAAGCTCTTGTGCGGTTTGTCAGCAAGCAACCTAAAGGCTTGAGAAAATGCTCGAGAATGAGAACCGAGAGAGAGAGAGAGAGAGAGTGAAAGCACGGACCTTGTCAATAAAGGGCTGCGAGAGATAATTGCACTGTTCGGTCGAAGTAGAAGAACAGGTCACCTACGCCCGAGAAAGTAGCAAGAACAGCTGTGCAGCTGCATAGAATAGTTCCGTGGGCACGCGAAAAAAATGAGCTGCATTCAATCCAAGGCTATAAAATTTTAAAAAAAAAAAGCAAGCTTTGAAAGCATGCGATTCTGTGTCACTCCTTGCTGATCATGACGCCTCTTCGGACGATCTCTTCTACGATCGGGCTGTACAACACATTTTTATACTTGTTTTCGTAACAGTTTCAGAATCTGGGCGTAAAAGGCCAACGACCGACCAGCTGCAGGCCGTAAGCTGTCTTTTCTTTTGTTCTTTCGGCTGCCAGGTGTGGCTATCGCTTTTCTCCTTTTTGGTCCACGCAATTTGCCAAGAATTTCTCAGGAGGTGGATCCTACTAGCCTAAAGATTTCGCGGTCTGTCGCCCCTTTTCTCCCTCTTGCTTTTCGTGCGCACAACAGAACAGCTTCCGGCTCACCGCCTGGCCCTCTCACGCGATATGCCGCCAAGCCGGCCAGATCCGGTTCGTTCCGCAGATTAGGCCCATCTAGGCCTATCTCCAGCGTGGCGCATTTCATCATTGCATTTTTTTTTTCCACTATCTCGACGCCCTCCGAGGCATCGTCTTCGCGCGGCACCCCCCCCCCCGTCCATACCCGAGTCACTCCGCGCCAAATCAGGACCATGACCGCCTCCTCCGCCGCCCTTCCTCGCCACCGACAGCTCGATCGATGTCGCCCGTCGCGCCGACCCCGGCCACGGCGTCGCAGTCGCTGTCGCTGCCGCAGCATGCAGCTGCTGCTGCTGCCCGAGCACAAAAGCGGCGCCGGGCCGCGAAGATCAGGCTCGCGCGCGGCCTTGTCGCCGGCAAAGTCCCGATCGGGATGCGCGAGGAGAGGAAGCCCGCCCGAGCCGGATCCGCGCGGGGCCATCGGCCAGCTTCAGGCTTGATCGGCACGCCGCGCCGAGGCGCAGCAGCAGCTGCAGCAGCAGCAGCAGCAGGGGGCAAGGCCGGTCGAGGCGGCTGAGAGCGGGCCGCGCGCTCCGAGCCAGGGAGCGGAGGCGGGCTCGCGTCGAGCGATGGAGCGTTTGGCCTGCAGTCCGCGGGGAGGATCGAAGTGAGGGCCAGCTGCAGCGGCAGCAGCGGCAGCAGCAGCAGCAGCAGGTGTGGATGGAGATCGTGGACTTGGTCTTGGTCTTGGTCTTGGTCTTGGTCTTGGGCTTGATTGATCTTGCCGGTCTTACTTACATTAGACAAGGTGGCTGCTGCCGCTCGCACACTTTCCTGAAAGAATGTGACTGTGAGTCCAACCAAGCCAAGGCGGTCCAAGGCAAGCAAGGCTTCTTTCGTGCCACGGGCAGCGGCAGCAAAACGGATTCGGGATCGCGTCGAAATAGCAGCAAGAGCAGCAGCAGCAACAACAGCAGCAGCGGCAAGAGGTGCAAGAGCAAGAGCAGGAGCAGACAGGAGCAAGGCAAGAAGAAGATGGGGGACGACGTCGAGGCCCAGGCGCGCAAGCTGTTCGCGACGGCGTTCGAGGGCGCCGACAAGGACGCTGCAGCGCCGGGCAAGGAGAAACTTGAAAAGGCCGTGTGCGTAGTCGCGCCTGGACGCGTGAACCTGATCGGCGAGCATACGGACTACAATGATGGCTTCGTGATGCCGCTGGCGCTCAAGCTCGCCACCGTCTGCGTGGCCCGGCGGCGGGAAGATGGCGGGAACTCCTGCAGGATCGTCTCGGCCCTCGATCCCTCGAGCATGTGCGAATTCACGCTCGACGAAACCTCGGACAGCCTGGTGGCCGGAAAGGACACCTCGTGGGCAAAGTACGTCAAGGGCGTCATCAAGGGCTACATGAAGGAGCTCTCCGCGGCCGCGGGTTCCTCGGACGGAACCGCTGTCGGCTTTGACGCTGCTTTTGCAAGCGACGTCCCCATTGGCGCTGGTCTCAGCAGCTCGGCCTCCCTCGAGGTCTGTACGGCCATCATGCTTGAGCAGGTCTTTGGCGTAGATTCCGTCTCCCCCATCGACCGCGCCCTGCGCTGCGTTGAAGCGGAGCATACCTTTGCTATGATGCCGTGCGGCATCATGGACCAGTACATTTCTTCGTGCGGCGTCAAGGGCTGTGCGCTTCTCATCGATTGCAGGAGCCGCGAACCCACCGAGGTCAACCTCGACGACCCGGATCTTGTCATCGTTGTGGCCAACTCCAACGTCAAGCACGAGCTCACTGGCAGCGAGTATCCGGACCGCGTCAAGTCCTGCAAGGCGGCTGTTGCGGCCGTCGACGAGGAGTTCAAGTCCGACGGCAAGTCCCGCACTGCGCTGCGCGACGTCTCGATCGAGGAGCTCCAGGCCGTCAAGGACAAGGGAGCTATTGACGAGGTCACCTACAAGCGCGCTTTCCACGGCGTCTCTGAAGATAAACGCACACTCGAAGCTGTCAAGGCCGCCCAGGCCGCAGACTACGTTACCGTGGGCAAACTCATGGTACAATCGCATGAATCGCTTCGCGACAACTACGAGGTCAGCGTTCCCGAGATTGATTTTCTCGTTGACCACTGTCTCAAGCAGGAAGGCGTCTTCGGCTCCCGCATCACGGGTGGCGGCTTTGGTGGATGCACAGTTTCCCTCGTCAAGAGCGACAAGGCCGAGGCCGTCATGAGCGAGCTCGGCCGTGCCTTTAACGAAAAGTACGGCAAGGACTGCGCGTGTTTTGCCACCAAGCTCGAAGCTGGCGCTCGTCTTCTCTGGAACAACAACGAGGCCTAATTGAAAGGACTTCAGCCAATAATTTACGTTACACAGAGAGAGATATCCTGATCTACCTCTCTTTGGTGTCGAGCTTTCTAACATTTTCCGAGCAGAGAAGCAATTGGATGGTGCGCGCCAAAAAGAGCAACAACCCTCTCATTATGCTTTATATTTGCAACACACACACACAAGAACAAAGGAAGAAAAATAAGATATCGTGTTGCTCATTTTCGTTGCATCGCTCCATGCGCGCGCCCCTCTCTCTATCTCTATCTGTCTCTCTCATGCGTCCGCCTCGAGGAGCTTGCTCTGACCTTCGATTTCAAGCTGTCGAAGCAACTTCAAAATTCGCTTGCCCGTGTACGAGACTCCGTCCTCGGCTCTTGGCAATAGCTCCGTCGGAAGCCGAGCGCGCTCGTTCGTACGACTCACAAGCGCCCAGAGCCCCGCTTTGGGATCACCATGTCCAGCCTGTGATCGCGAAAGCGCCAACAGCGTTCGCACGCACGGCAATGATTCTACCCGACACGCCCAATGCAGTGCAGTATCTCCCGCCGAATCCTGTGCATACAATGACGCTCCATGACTCACCAAAGACTCAATAATGTCGCTGCGACCCGCACGGGCGGCAACATGGATGGGCCGCGTCAAGTCGAGACCGCTCTGTGCTGCGTTTGGGTTTGCTCCCTGCACGAGAAGAAAGTTGACGATATCAGCACGCGAATACCAGCACGCGACGTGCAAAAGTAAGCGGCCCGAGTCGGGATCAGGTTGGTCGAGACTGAACGAGCGCTGCTCTTGGCACATTCGACGCCTTCGCTCTTCTTCGAGAGCCTCCGTAAAGTCCTCCAGCGTGCTTTTGCTGGCTTTACAAGCGTGCCATGGCGATCGAAACCCGTCTTTACGGACAAGCAACGTTGTCTGCGTTTTCTTCTTGCGTTTCGCCTTTGACGGTGATGTCCTCGAGGCTCCGCCAGGTACCGTGCCAAGCTCAACTCGTGCGTCTGGTTCGCTAGCCCTTTCCTCTTGACGTCTGCGCTGTCGAAGCCCCTTGGCCCAAGCCTTGCGGCACGTCTTCACAAAGGCCCGTCTGCATGCCATCTCGTAATCCACACTTCCTCTCGAAGCCGCAGCTGCGCGCTGATTTGCTTCTTCAGCCATCATCCTGCGCAATTCGCGCTCCTCTCTCGCTGCTTGCAGACTTTCTTGCGCAAAGAGAAAGAGCTCGCACACTTGGGTCCAAACGTCCAGTGTCGCCGACATGGCCGCCTTGTAGGTTGGCCACCACGGTGAAGAGCCCTCAATCTTGTCGACAATAAAGCCCAGCTCAGAATCAAAGCCCTCTGCATTCTCTTGTGCCGCAGCAAGAGTTTTAGCAAAAGCTTCTTCATATTCTTCTGCTTCCAGCTTGGAGATGCGTCGCGAATAATATCGCGTGGTGTACACCACCAGACTTGAGCGCCCACTTCTTCGAACTTTCGTCCAGCGCTCCTGCAGCACGGCCTCAGACACCGAGTTCCTATGGGAGAAGATTTGCACGTGCTTCGTACGCAACTGTGCGAGCTCAACAGCCTCTGTCACGCGATCCTCCTGCATCGCAAGCGTTCGCGAAGTCGCAAGCTCATTGTCCTTTATGAGTCTGCCAATCTCGGTCAGCTTCGCAAGACTTTTCTCCAAGAGAGCGCAATGCAAAGCAAAGATAGCTTTTGTCGCAAGCATTTGCTGGGCTTCGCAAAAGACGACGGCTTTCACGGCTTCGGGAAGTTCTTCTTCTTTGGCAGAGGTTGTACTCGCGGAAGCGACCTTATCGAGCAATGTTTCGGCCTCTTCGGCGGCCAGCTCGGCTACGCGAACTGACTGCTTGATCGATTTTGATTTGCGCTCCTCCAAGACTGTCCCAGCGCCGACCGCAGCTTCGGACAACTTCTGGAGAACGTTAAATCGCTGCTTGTTGATCACCGAAGAGACCTCGGCCATGCGTAGTCTCTGCGCGGCCTCCTCGGACAGACCGGCAGCCCTTGCTTCGCCCTCTGTTTCCTCTTCCATCTCGCTTTCTGCCTCCGTTTCGCCATCTTCACCTGGCAACTTTGCGTCGCCTTTCTTTAGGTCTTTTCCGCACTCGGATGTTAAAAGACGTTGAGAGGCGCTTTTCGTGGTTGTACAACTATCCCGCTTTGTGTCTTGGTCTCCGAGGCTGCTGTCATCATCGCTGCTCGCGTCTTCATCTTCTTCTTCTTCTTCTTCTTCTTCTTCTTCTTCTTCTTCTTCTTCTTCTTCTTCTTCTTCTTCTTCTTCTTCTTCTTCTTCAACGTCAGAATCAGCCTCTATCTTGGATTCAGAGCCTGAATCATGGCCTGCATCAGCAATTGATTCTCGACTCGTTTCGACATTTGCGTTTGTACCCTCTTGTTTCGAGCCGATCGCCTCTGTCGTTGTGCTTGGACTGGCTACTGATGAAGCACTTGTTGTATCGTGTGTCTCCTCCTTCTGCGCTTCTGCTCCTGCCTCGTTCGTGCCCGCATTTTTTGGTGCGAGTATTGGCTTATCCGCGATCTCTGACTTGCTTACCTCGGAAGAAGAAGATGACGGGTCGGCCGCGTCGTAATCGACAGACAAAACGTTTGGTGAGCTTTTTGACTCAGAATTAAATTTCACAGCTTCTGGAGCAGACGCTGAGGTCTGAGATTCAATCTCAAAAGCTGGTTTCGTTCCCTGCGCAGTACGATTGGATGGCTCCTTCGACTCATCATTCAAATCGCTGGTCTCTGATGCACTTGGAGGAACGTTGGTCAAGTTTGCGTCTGCTGCGCGCGCCACTGTCTCAGTGTCTCGTACACCATCACCCAATGTTGAGACCATCGCACTTTTCTCTTTCTCGTTGCTCAGACTGTCCTTTGGCGACGTAGCATCCTTTGGCTCGTCGCTGTCGCGAGCGACACTGCTTTCAGACTCCAATGCAGAGACCGCTTTGGCAGATTCTGTCAGAGAGTTGGATTTTTCCGCAGAAGAAGATTTCCGCGAGCTTGCAAGCATCGACCCATTTCGAGATGGCGGGTCCCAGGAAACTTCCAGGGTGCGTGTGTTGAAAAAGTATGGGTGCCCGGTAAGATTGTCGAGAATCTCCACCCAGAGACGGTCGGATGCTCCCTGGAAGCGAATAGCGCGAAGCTGGCGCACTCGTCTGCGCGCAATCTTTGCACGAAAAGCAATTTGTATACGAATGACGGCACGTAAATCTTCCTGTAGACGATGATCGAGGCCTTTGGAGGCTGTACCGATATCTGTCAAAGACTCTTCTTCTTGTTCAGGCCGAGACCATGTCGAAACGCCAGTCTTTTGGTTGTAAAAGTATGCCTTCGAACTTGCAGGGTCGATCAGTTCGACCCAAGTCCACGATGTAGAAGAAAGGGCCTTTGCAATGTCTTGCGGTGCTTCCCACGTCACTTCTTGTGTTTCGGTATTGTAGAAATAATCAAATCCGGATTGGGGGTCCGTCAAGACCTGCCAGGGCGAGCTGCCGATGTCATTTCCCTCTTTCGGAGAGGCGGCACCGAGTTTTAGGCCGCGTTGCTTGCGCATTTCTCGTCGCGCGACTTTTGCGCGCCAGGTATTCTGCACGAGGACGGCAGCGCGGACTTCGGGAGGCATTAGTTTTTGTCCAATATCTTCCAAGCTAAATTTGTGAAAGGAAGCTGGTTTCTCCCATTGAGAGGACTGCGTTCTGGAATTAAAGTAGTAATTGCGCCCCGTTGCAGGATCCAAGAGTTCAATCCATTCTTCGGCGACATTTTCCTGCACACTCTCTAGGTCTGTATCTTGAGAAGCTGCACTACCAATGTCTCGAGAGTCAGTAGTGTACAGGTCGTCTCCTTCACCTGCCAGTGTTTCGCCTTCTGGAAGTGTCCACGAAACCTCTTGCGTCACATCATGGTAAAAGTACTCTGCACCAGAGGCTGGATCCTGGAGCTTGTGCCAATGCGAGACAGCCGATGCGGAAACGTCTTTTTTCTCTACATATTGTTGCGCCCGCACTTTTCGAACTGCGCGTCGCGCCTGCTTGCTGCGAAACGTTCCCTGAATGCGCAGAACTGCACGGAGCTCTGGCGGGTATGATTTCAGAGATGAAGCCAAAAGCCCAATTACAGCAGCTTTGCCTCCTTCGCGTTGGGGTCCGTGATCTTCGCTCTCGACATTGTTTTCTCGCGCAACTTGCAACTCTGCTGGGATTTCGAACTGCGATACTTGCGTCACGTAGTTGTAGTAATAGTACGAGGACGAGATTGGATCCCAGACCTGACACCAGGCTGTCTCGGGTGAAGTTGGTTCTGCTGTGTCATCTGCAACTTCGGCGAATTCTGCTGCGATGTCTGCTGCAAGTTGGTCTTCATCAGGCTCGGGTGCGCGATCCTCGTTCTTGTTATCGCTAGATACCGACATTGCGCAGAAATAAAAGTTTTTTTGAAGAGGTTTTCTGCGAAGTGCTCTTGTCCGCGAGGTTTTCCAAGCACTACTGGAGGCGATTTAGTTGTTTGCTTTTTCGCGAGGTTTTACGCACGGTGTTCTTGACGCCTGTGTGCTTGCGTGCCGAGTCGAACCAAGCTCTCCTTTGACCTGCCTGCCTACCTGCCTGAGCCTGCCTCCCTGACCGCAAAACGCGACACTTATATGAGCCAGAGTCCCGATGGCAACTTGAAGCTTCGTGATCATGGGTCACAATCCAGACACTTACCTTCGACCGCAACAACAACAACAACAACAACAAGGAGGAGGAGGAGGAGGAGGAGGAGGAGCAAAGGGAAGAAGGAGCATCTGAGCTCGGGAAGAGTGCTGGGCTAGGCCACATAGTTGTCGGCATACCTCGGGTCTTGCCTCTTAATCTACCAACGGATAGTTCGAGATCGGTAAATCAGATTTGCCGAAGGACCCCTTGAATACAAGGAGAAAAAGAATGATCGGAGTTACTGTTATTATTCCGAAGGCTCAACGGCTCTGCTTGGGCACCTGTTACTCGCGTGTGTGCAAAACTTTGGGTCCCTCTTTAGTTATTTGTTTGTTTGTTTGTTTGCCTTGCTCGCTCGCGTTCACCAAGGCCACACACGCACACTGACTGTTTTTATTGCTTATTTGCACCTTTACGCAAGGAGAGCGCAAGAGAGAGAGAGAGAGAGAGTCTGTGCGTACGATAGTTGGTTTACTTTGCTGTCTGGTCAAACCTCGACGCTCTCGACAAGGGCGTCAAGCTCGAGCTCGAGCTCGAGCAAGAGCTTGAGCTTTATTCGAAGCGCCTGAGGCGCAGCAGATTCGCCATTAAAGGAGTCCGGCGCATTCTGCGCAGCGAGCGCCGCAGCGACCGTCGCTTGCTTAAGCTCGAGTGCCACTGCTGATTCCACGACGTAAACTAAATTCACACATCGACCGGAGAAGGCCTCGTTTGCGTACGCGCGAGCACAGCCACGATGCGTCCATCTTATGGCGGAAGTGGCGGTGGCGGCAACACTACCCCGCGCTCTCCCGAAAGGCGGCAGCCCCAGGGGCGAAGCTCGTCTCCACGAAAGCGCTCTCAAAAGCAGCAACTTCACCAAGATCAGCTAAAAGGTGCTGCTGAAGCAACCTCGCCCATCAAAGGTCTACGCAAACAAATCAATAGTAACGTACGCCATGATCACGCTGGCGCTGGTGTCTTTTCTGCGTACATTTACAACCTGCAGGATGATGAACTTGCCTCCGATAGCCGTGATAGCGGGTCCGACAAGGGATCATCTCAACAAAGCTGGCACAGAGGTGCTTCGCGCGAGACAAAGATTGCGACCGAACATTCTGAAGAAAAGGAAAGCATTCCGAATGGCGCCGCTGCCGTTGCTCAAGCTGCCCTTAACAGTATCGTTTGGGAGGAGGCAAGCGTGGCAAGCGCGCTTCGCGCTTGCCATGTATGGCCAACCGGCGAATCAAGCCTGGATCCAGGGTCCGCGTCCATGCTTCCTCTTTCTGCTTACTACGATAAGCTTAGCGACCCCATCGTTCCGGACAGTATCAACTTCCCTGTGAGTGGGGCCTCCGTGCTCGCGCGTCCCGAAGACACGGAGTGGGAAGATGCCCGAGTTGAAAGCTATGACGCCGAAACGGACCGCTACGTTGTTGAGACATGCACAGATGGGGATAATCGATGCGTACAGGTCCCACGTGTTCGGCTTTACTTCCCGTCCGAGCCCGTAGAGGACTTTGTTCGTCGTTATGTGAGCGCCTATTTCCGTCGCGAGCAGGCCCATCTTCTCATTCGGTACAACTTGTATGTGGACTGCATGCCAGCCCAAGTCGGGGCTGCCTTGAGTGAGGCGCAGCTACAGCGCATTGTAAACTATGCTCTTGGGTCCTCCCGTGGGACTGCCAAGGACGCGAAGGCGCGCATGGATGTCGCTTCGATGCTCCGCGAGGTGCAGACTCGCTTCGCAAGAACGCTCAACAAGATCGATTTCGACCTGAAAATGAATCGAAGCACACGCGAAGCGTTGCAAAAAGATTCCCTGGAAGAACTTCCTGGCGTGCTACGCGCCGTTGAGCGAGTCGGCGCTGCCCCCGAACAAGGTTGCCTTCCAGTTCCAAGCTACGATGCCGAAGCCTGCTACAACGACCTTGTCGCCCGAAGTTTCTTTGCAGATGCTGCGGCACTCGAGGCGCTCGACAGTGTTCACCAGCTTTGCCAAAGGCTAGGCACAGAGGAGTTCAGGCTCTTTCGTGTTTCTCCGGAACCACAGAGTCTCTCACTTCGCGAGTTTGAGGAGCTTCAACGCGGACAGATCGACACGGTGGCTGTTCTGCTCACCGACGACTGGACTCAGGCGGCCAAGACCGCAATCAAGTCAAGCATGGGTCGCGATCCCGCGAGGTGGGACCTCGAGTCCAAAGATCGCGCTGCATACGAGGCCAGTGAGTTGCGTCGCTTCTTCCGCAATGTGAATCTGCGCATGACAGATGCTCTGCACGACTCAGTCGTCGAGAGCATCGAAAAGTATGGCCGCTTCATTGAGGAGGCGACCCAATACAGAGCTGAGATCGTCTCCTCTGCAGAAATTCATGTCGACTTTCTTTCCGCGTCTGCGAATTCACAAACGAAGCCACTCTTTCGCGTCGATCTCGTGGAAGAAGTCCGCCTCCCGCGGCCCAAGGCTGCTGTCGCTGCGGACGCTGAGAACGGAGACGATGGCGATGGTGAGGACGCCGACGAGGATGACGAGGACGAAGAGGCGGGCGGCGCCGATGACGACGAGGGGACCATGAAGGCATTCTTTGGCTACAGCGAGGACCCACAAGCCTTTGTCGAAAAGGCTCGGAACTTTGTGCGCCTGGGGCTTCGCGCAGTGCAGGGCGTCCCGCAGGTTCAGCGGCTGGCGATGGATAGACTGTACTGGGGAGAAATTCCCGAGATCGCGACTGTCACGGAGGACGACCCACTTGTAGAGAAAACGGAAAGCCTCATCAGCACCTCGCTCGAAAACTCGTTCGGAGAGCTTGGCGCTTATCTAGACCAGCTCGACCGTTTCCTTCCCATCTTGCGCCTCGATGTGGACTCCTTCATGGCAGAACTCGAGGAGCCCTTTCGCGCGGCCGAAGAGCGCCTTCAACGCAAAATCGAGCGCGAAGAGCGCCGTGCGGAGCAGCAGCGCCTGAAGGAAGAGAAGGAGCAAGCTTTCAAGGAAGAAGTGGCAAAACTTCGTGCCGAGGGCAATGAAACCGAAGCCGCAGCGATGGAGGCGAAGAAGGCAGAGGAGGACGAGGAGGACGAAGACGAGGACGATGATGATGACGACGATGACGATGATGACGCCGAGGCTCCAACGCTGGACACTGATCAGATTGCAAAGTACATCAGCGACCACATTCGCGAAAAGGACCGCGTGGAGCTTCTCATTCCCGAGGCAGCGAATATCGGTCTCTTTGAGATTAACTGCAGCAAGCTCCGTCGCGCTCTCTCTGAGAAGCACGCTTCGGTGGTCAGTCGCCTGCTCGACTTTGTATCCCGCTGCACGATCGGCCAGTGCAACAACCTCCTCTCGCGATTTTCTGACATGAACCAGGAGCTCTCCAAATTCCCGCAAAATATTGAAGAGCTCGTGGAAATTCGAAATTATATGGGGACCATCCCCAACAAGCTTGCCGAAGTTTACGAGGAGATCGCCAAGCTGTGGAAGGGCTATGACCTGCTCGACAAGTACGAGTACAGACTTGGGAGCAAGGTCTTTGGGCAAAAGTGGCGACTCTTCGGCGGCACCAAGATGATCTTGGACAAGGTAGAGGTCACGACAGAAATGCTTGACAAAGAGCAAGTGCGATACGCCAACATTCAAAAGGAAAAGCAGGAGGACTTTCTTGTGCACCTCGACAAGCTTTCGAAAGAGGTCGCCAGTTTCAGCCAATTCTCCGACTTGCGGCGCATCAAGAGCATTGCTCAAAGCGCTGCAGACATTGCAGAGAAGATCCGCAAGGCACAGGCCGATGCTGACCTCTTTAATAGTCGCGAAAATCTCTTCGAACAGGAGATGACCGATTACGAGCAGGTTACCGAAATTGCACGCGCTTTCCAGCCGTACGAAAGTCTGTGGCTGACTGTGAGCGAGTGGATCACAAACGAAGAAGTTTGGAGGACCGGCAAGTTTGCTGACCTTGTTCCAGAGGATATTGAAAAGCAGGTTACGGAGTCCTACAAGATCATGAATCGCAGCATCAAGTTCTTCCAAAAAGCAGAGCTCCCGCTCATCAAGGAGACGGCAGAGACCATCAAAAGCAAAATTGAGGTCTTTCGTCCATACATGCCCATGATTACAGCTCTCCGCAACCCGGGTATGCGAGAGCGTCATTTTGACGTTCTTTCGGAAGAACTTGGTTTCGAGGTGCGTGCCGACGAGAACTTCACCCTCGAGCAGGCGATCGGCCTCAATCTTCACGAGCATTCGGAAACGATTTCCAAGGTTGCAGGTGTGGCCGCGAAAGAGTTCCAAATCGAGCAAGCGCTCGACAAAATGGAGCACGAGTGGGAAAACG
Organism: Aurantiochytrium sp. KH105; assembly: GCA_003116975.1. Lineage (NCBI taxonomy): Eukaryota > Bigyra > Thraustochytrida > Thraustochytriidae > Aurantiochytrium > Aurantiochytrium sp. KH105. The sequence continues at coordinate 109,285 of BGKB01000210.1, forward strand.
TTTATCTCGACTGCAGACCATACAAGGACACGGGAACCTTTGTTCTTGGTGGCATCGATGAAATCATGGCAATTCTTGATGAGCACATCACGATGACGCAGGCCATGCAGTTCTCGAGCTTCAAAGGTCCCTTTGTGGAGCGTATCGATGACTTTGATCGCAAGCTGCTCATGACTTCGGAAGTTCTCGAGGAGTGGATTGCCGTGCAGCGCAATTGGCTGTACCTGCAGCCTATTTTTGAGTCGCCCGATATCAACAAGCAACTTCCAGCAGAAGGCAAACGGTTTTCTAGTGTCGACAAGAACTGGCGCACGACACTGCTCCAGGCCTCGCAGCAAGCGAAGGCGTTAGAGTTTTGTCCAAACCCCAAGTTGCTCGCAATGTTTGCCGAAAGCAACAAACTGCTCGACATGGTAAGCAAAGGTCTTAGCGACTACCTTGAGACCAAGCGCGGAGGCTTCTCGCGCTTCTACTTTTTGTCGAACGACGAGCTCCTGGAAATTTTGTCAGAGACAAAGGACCCGCAAATGGTCCAGCCGCACTTGAAAAAGTGCTTTGAGGGTATTCGTTCCGTCTTTTTCAGCGAAGATATGCACATTACGGACATGAAGTCAAGCGAGGGCGAAGTTGTTCCTTTGGTGGTCCAGGTGGACCCGAACGGCAAAAATGTGGAAGTGTGGATGACCGAGCTCGAGGATCGCATGATGGACTCTGTCAAGGACGTCATGTGGTCGAGCATGCTCAGCTACGTGGAGACCCCGCGTACGGAGTGGCTGCAAATGGTGCCCGGACAGTGCGCATTGAACGCGTCGCAGTTCCACTGGACCCGCGAGATTGAAGAAGCCATGGACGCAGATGGCAACGCCGGCGTCGGGCGTTGCTACGAGCAGCAGGTTCGCCAGATCAATGACATGGTGGCTCTTGTGCGAGACCCAGAGCTCAAGTCGAACGCACGTATGACCATCTCGGCGCTTACTGTGATCGATGTGCATGCGCGTGATGTTACCGACAATCTCTTTCGAGAGGGAGTCAAAGACAAGACCGAATTTTCGTGGATTTCCCAGATGCGCTACTACTGGCTCAATGGCGAGGCCCTCGAGGGCGACATGCGCGTCATGATGGTGTCCTCGCTACGTCCCTATGGCTACGAGTACCTAGGTAACTCCTTTCGTCTCGTCATTACGCCTCTCACCGACAAGTGTTATCTGACGCTCATGGGTGCGCTGCAGATGAACCTGGGAGGTGCTCCTGCAGGCCCTGCAGGCACCGGAAAGACAGAGACCACCAAGGATCTTGCCAAGGCCCTTGCTAAGCAGTGTGTCGTCTTCAACTGCTCCGACGGTCTCGATTACCTAGCCATGGGTAAATTCTTCAAGGGTCTTGCAAGCTGTGGCGCCTGGGCCTGCTTCGATGAGTTCAATCGCATCGATGTCGAGGTGCTCTCTGTGGTTGCGCAACAGATTATGACCCTGCAGGCGGGAGTCACAGCGGGGCTCACTCGTATCGTTTTCGAAGGTGTCGAAATTAAGCTCAGCGACCAGTTCGCCGTGTACATTACCATGAATCCTGGTTATGCAGGTCGTACGGAGCTTCCTGATAACCTCAAGGCCCTTTTTCGCCCTGTGGCCATGATGGTTCCCGACTACGCTCTCATTGGTGAAATCATGCTTTACTCGTTTGGCTACGAAAAAGCACGTATTTGTGCCAAAAAAATGGTTGCGACCTTTCGTCTTAACTCCGAGCAGCTCTCCTCTCAGCCTCACTACGATTACGGCATGCGCGCCGTCAAGACAACCATTGTAGCAGCAGGGAACTTGCGACGAGACTACCCCAACGAGGATGAGGAGATTCTCCTTTTGCGTGCCCTTCAGGATGTCAACTTGCCCAAGTTCCTCAGCCACGACTTGCCGCTCTTTCGAGGCATTATTTCTGATCTTTTCCCAGGCAAGAGTCGCCCAGATATCGACTACGGAGCACTGTTGCAGTGCCTACGCGTGGCAAATCAAAATGCGGGTCTGCAGAACACACCTTGGTTTCTCACCAAGCAGATCCAGCTCTATGAAACCATTGTGGTGCGTCATGGTCTCATGCTCGTCGGACCGACGGGAGGTGGCAAGTCCCGCAACGTTGAGAACCTTGACACGGCTTTGGGCCTGCTCAAGAAGCGCGGCATCAAGGGCTTTGCATATGAAAAGATCCACCGGTACACGGTGAACCCCAAGTCCATCACGATGGGACAGCTCTATGGTGAGTTTGATCCCAATACTCATGAGTGGCAGGACGGTATTCTCGCCAATATCGTCCGTATTTGCGCCAAGTCGACCACCCCGGACCGCAAGTGGGTCATGTTTGACGGTCCTGTCGATGCCATTTGGATTGAAAATATGAACACGGTGCTTGACGATAACAAGAAGCTCTGTCTCAACTCGGGCGAGATCATGGGACTTAGTCCAGAGATGACGATGATGTTCGAAGTTGAGGATCTCGAAGTGGCCTCCCCGGCAACCGTGAGCCGCGTGGGTGTCATCTACATGGAGCCCAATACGCTTGGCTCTGACCCAATCATCCAGAGCTGGATCGAGTATCGACTCCCAAGCATTGTCAAGAACGAGCACAAAGCTCTGCTGCAAAAGCTGTTCGATAATTTCCTTCAGAGCGCACTGACGCTTCTGCGTCGAAACCTCGCTGAGCCGGTGCCGACGGTGGACAACAATTTGCTGGCGAGCCTTTTGCGCATGATGGACGCGCTCTTCAATCTTCACATGAATAGCAGCGGTGGCAAGTCTCGCGAAGATGGAGACGGCGAAGGTGATGCGTCTTCTGGAGGACTCGACCTCGACAAGGATCTCGAGCCTCTTTTCATCTTTAGTTTGGTCTGGTCGCTGGCGTGCACGGTGGATTCGAGCGGTCGCCGAACTTTTGATGGATGGCTTCGCAACCAAATGGAGCAGAACTCGACCCCTTGCCCTTTTCCTCGAGAAGGCCTCGTCTATGACTATGTGTGGGATGTTAAGGCCCATGCCTGGACAAAATGGATGGAAACGATCCCGCCGTACAAATACGATAAGGATCTCCCCTTTGCCGAAACCATTATTCCAACCTCGGACTCGGTGTGCTACACATTTCTGCTCGACATCCTCACGTGCACGAACCTGCACGTGCTTATGTGCGGTGACACGGGTACCGGCAAGTCTGTGAACATCAACCGCTACCTGAGCAACGGCATGCCCGCGGACTACATTCCTCTTTGTCTTGCGTTCTCGGCACAGACGAGCGCTAATCAGACGCAGGATCTTCTGGACTCGAAAATGGAGAAACGCCGAAAGGGCGTTTTCGGTCCTCCGGCGGGAAAGCGCTTCGTCATCTTCGTCGACGATCTCAACATGCCCAAGCGCGAGACTTACTTTGCGCAGCCTCCGATCGAGATTCTTCGTCAGTGGTTCACGTATGGCGGCTGGTACGACCGCAAGGCGCTCACCTTTCGTCAAATTATCGATGTGAATATGGTGGCGGCCATGGGTCCTCCCGGAGGTGGTCGCAATCCCGTCACCCCTCGCATGCTTCGGCACTACAATATTATCACTTACACGCCGCTCGAGCAAGAGAGTATGGCCACAATCTTTGGCACGATTCTCGGCAACTTTCTTCGTGACTCCTTTGATGGCGCAGTGGCGCCCTTGGCCGACCCAATTGTCGACTCAACCATTCAAATTTACGACCGCATTCGCTCCGAGCTGTTGCCTACCCCAAGCAAGTCGCACTATACCTTTAACATGCGCGACCTCAGTAAGGTCTTCCAGGGTATGCTCATGGTGTCCGCAAAAATTACCAACGGGGTCGACGCGGTCGTCCGACTGTGGGTTCATGAATGCCAGCGTGTCTTTCGTGATCGCCTCGTCAATGACGAGGACCGCGATTGGTTCAATAACCTTGTCGTCACCAAGGTTGACAAGGACCTGAAGCTTGACTGGAACAAAATCAAGCCAGAGACAGAGTACATGATCTTTGGAGACCTTCTCGAGCCGGACAACAAGATCTACCAGGAGATTGTTGAGATTGACACGCTGCTGCCCGCGATCGAGCAATATTTGGTAGAGTACAATGCCGAGTCCAAAACGCCGATGCACCTGCAGCTTTTCATGGATGCCATCCAGCACGTGAGCCGCATTGCACGTGTGATTCGCCAGCCCATGGGTAATGCTCTGCTTCTCGGTGTTGGTGGTAGCGGTCGCAAGTCGCTGACGAGACTCGCCGCCTATATCGGAGACTTTGCAGTCTTTCAAGTCGAAATCGCCAAAGGCTACGGACTCGCAGAATGGCGCGAGGACATCAAGGCCTGCCTTCTCAAAGCAGGCGTGGATGATGTTCAGGTGGTCTTTCTTTTTGACGACTCGCAAATCATCATGTCACAAATGCTCGAAGACATCAATGGTATCCTGAATCAGGGTGATGTTCCTAACCTCTACGCGCCCGAGGACATGGAGAAGATCATGACTGCGTGCCGTGGTGACTGCGCCAAGCGAAAAATTGCGCCGACAAAGATCAACATCTTTTCTTCCTTCATTCTTCGCGTCAAGCGAAACGTGCACGTTGTGATGTGCATGAGCCCGGGAACACCAATTTTCCGGGATCGTCTGCGCATGTTTCCAGCACTTGTCAATTGCTGCACGATCGACTGGTTTTCCGAGTGGCCCGATGAGGCGCTCCGAAGTGTTGGCTTGGGTATCATGCAGGTCGAGGATCTCCAGTTGGGAGATCATCTAGACAACGTTGTCGAGCTCTTCAAGGTATTTCATCAAAGCGTCGCCAACAAGTCCCGCGACTTTTTTGAGGAGCTTCGAAGGTACAACTACGTAACCCCGACGTCGTACCTGGAGCTCCTTACTACTTTCAAGAACCTTTTGCAGGTGAAACGCGATGAGGTGCAGCAGAAGAAGCAGCGTCTCCAAATCGGTCTCGATAAGCTCACGACCACAGCGGCGCAAGTTGCTGATCTGCAGGTCCAGCTCACGGACATGCAACCTGTCCTCGCCAAGACACAGGTTGAAGTCGACGAAATGATTGTGCAAATCAAAAAGGATAAGGCTGCTGCGGACGAGACCAAGGCCATCGTATCCAAGGAGGAAGAAGCTGCTCAGGAAAAGGCACAGGCCACCAAGGCCATTGCCGACGATGCTCAGCGGGATCTCGACGAAGCTCTTCCGGCTCTTGACGAGGCCGTCAAGTGTCTGAGCAAGCTGAAAAAGGGTGATATTGTCGAGGTTGGCTCGCTCAAGACCCCTCCTTCCGGTGTCAAGCTGACAATGGAAGCCGCGTGCATCATGTTCGAGGTCAAGCCCAAGATGGTTGCGGATCCAGCAAACATGGGCAAGAAAGTCAAGGATTATTGGGAGCCTGCGCAAAAAACGCTGCTCAATGATGCCAACAAGTTTCTGGAGCGACTCTTTAACTTTGACAAGGACAACATTCCAGACAAGGTAATTCGTGAAATCGAGGCCTACATGCAGAATCCTGATTTTACACCCAAGGAAATCGAAAAGGCGAGTAAAGCATGTACCGCCATTTGCATGTGGGTCCGAGCCATGCACAAATATCACTTCATTGCCCTCGGCGTCGAGCCGAAGCGTAAGAAGCTCGCAGAGGCCGAGGCGGAGCTCAAGGTCACCATGGAAAAGCTCGACAAGGCTCGCTCCGAGCTGCAGGCAGTCATGGACAACATTCAAGCTCTCGAAGACGGTTACAACCAGTCTGTGGCCAAGAAGGAGCAACTTGCGCGAGATGTCGAGCAGTGTAGCGCCCGCCTCGACCGCGCGCAAAAGCTCATTGGCGGCCTCGGCGGCGAGAAGGATCGCTGGACGTCTGCTGTGGCGCAATTCGAAACCGACTACGTAAATCTCTTGGGAGATGTGCTCATCTCGAGTGGTGCTATCGCCTACCTTGGACCTTTTACTAGCGTCTACCGTTCTGCACTCACCGATGTCTGGATTGAGGAGCTCATGCGTCTTAAGATTCCTCATACCCCGGGCGTAGATATCATCAAGACGCTTGGTGAACCAGTGGTCATTCGTGGCTGGAACATCGCTGGACTTCCCGACGATGCACACTCTGTGCAGAATGCAATCGTCATGGAGAAGGCCCGCCGATGGCCTCTGCTTATTGATCCTCAAACTCAGGCCAACCGTTTCATCAAGAATCTTGGCAAGGAGAGCGTCAATGGGATCGAGGTCGTCAAGCAAAGCGACAAGAACCTCATTCGCTGTCTCGAGAACGGTGTGCGCTTTGGAAAATGGGTTCTCATGGAAAATGTGGGTACAAAGCTGGATGCAGCCTTGGAGCCAGTGCTTCTGCAACAGACCTTTATTCAGGATGGCCAGGTTATGATGAAGCTCGGTGATAACACTGTGCCTTATCACGAAGAGTTTCGATTCTTTATGACTACCAAGCTCCCCAATCCGCACTACCCACCCGAAGTGGCGGTCAAGGTGAGCTTGCTGAACTTTAGCATCACGCCGCGAGGTCTCGAAGAGCAGTTACTTGGTATTGTTATGGTAAACGAGCTCCCTGAACTGGAGCAGCGCAAGAATGAAATTGTCGTGCAGAATGCTGAAATGGGCAAGAAGCTCAAGGAGATCGAGGATACTATTTTGTACATGCTCTCCAACTCGCAAGGAAATATTTTGGACGATGCTGAGCTCATCGAAACGCTTGCGACATCCAAGGTAACCTCGCAAGAAATCAACACCAAGGTCGCGGAATCCAAGGAGACGGAGAAGGAGATTGATGCAGAGCGTGAAAAGTACCGCCCCTTTGCAAAGCGAGGTTCCATTCTCTATTTTGCCATTGCCGACCTTTGCATCATTGATCCCATGTATGAGTACTCGCTTCAGTGGTACAGCCAGCTCTTTGCGCAGGGCATCCTCAACAGCGAGCCAAAGAGTGATATCGAAGAGCGTCTCCAAGTTCTCAAGGACTTCTTCACCTACATGCTCTATGAGAATGTCTGTCGTAGTCTCTTTGAGAGGCACAAGCTGATGTTCTCCTTCAACCTCGTCATCAAGATTCTTCAGGGTGACGGACTCGTCGATAGTGCCGAGTACCGTAACCTGCTTACCGGACAGGGATCGGGACGCGTCTCAGACCTCGCTAAGCCGCAGGGTGCAGAGTGGGTGACTGACAAGATGTGGGGTGACATCCAGAGCGTCTCGACGCTGCCGGCATTACATGGTTTCGAGGACTCTTTCGTCGAGCACGTTGCCGACTGGAACCTGTTTTTTGACTCTGAAACATGTTTTGAAGACCCGCTTCCCGGTGGCTGGGACGACCGCGTGAACGAGCTGCAGCGCATGCTCATCTTGCGCGCGATCCGCCCCGACAAAATCTCGAACTCGGTACAGAACTACATTGTCAACAGGTTTGGACAGCGTTTCATCGAGCCGCCTCCCTTTGAGATCAAAAAGTGCTTTGACACGTCCGTGGTTACAACGCCCTTGATCTTCGTGCTCACCAGTGGTAGTGATCCGACCAAGTCATACTTTGAGTTCGCAGAGACGATGGGAATGGCGGACAAGCTCAAGAGCATTTCGCTTGGCCAAGGTCAAGGACCCATTGCGGCCCGAATGATCGAGGAGGGCATTTCCAAGGGCATGTGGATCCTTCTCCAGAACTGCCATCTTGCAAGTTCCTGGATGGACGAGCTTGAGCGCATCGTCGAAGAGATCAAGCCAGAGACCACGAATCCAGAATTCCGCCTGTGGCTGACGTCGATGCCTTCCAAGACCTTTCCTGTATCCGTCTTGCAGGATGGTATCAAGATGACCATGGAGCCTCCCAATGGAATGCGTGCCAATCTTCGCGGTGTCTACTTCAAATTTGACGACGATCAGCTCAAGGCTACCACCAAGCCTGGTGTATATATGCGCCTCCTGTTTGGACTTTGCTTCTTTCATGCACTCATTCAAGAACGACGCAAGTTTGGCCCGCTTGGATGGAACGTCCCCTACGAGTTTAACGAGACTGATCTGGAAATCTCGCAGCGTCAGTTGGAAATGTACCTGGACGAATACGAAGAAATTCCATTCGAGTGTTTGAAGTTTCTCACGGCGCGCATTAATTACGGTGGCCGTGTAACAGACGCCATTGACATTCGCACCATGGATGTCCTCCTGGAGCAATTCTACCAGCCGGACGCGCTCAATGATGGCTTCAAATTCTGTCCGCGCGAGGAGTACTTTTCACCAGCGGTCGACGAGGACAATCCCATTCGTGGATACCGTACATACATTGAAGGTCTTCCGGTCAACGCGCCACCGGAAGTCTTCGGAATGAACACAAACGCCAACATCACGTCGGCCCTGCAAGAAACAAATGAGATGCTTGACACCTTGGTGCTGCTTCAGCCCCGCACAAGCTCCGGCGGTGGAGCCTCGCGCGAGGACATCATCGAACAGGACATCATCGACTTTCAGCAGCGCTTCCCCCGTCATTTCTCCATTGAAGCCATTCGTATGGACTACCCTGTCCGATACGAGGAATCAATGAACACGGTGCTGCAGCAAGAGTGCGCCCGTTTCGAGCGTCTGCTCAGCGTCATCGAATCCACGCTCATCGATTTGCGAAAGGCGCTGCGCGGACTCATGGTCATGTCTGGTGAGCTCGAAGCCATGAGCAACGCCATGTATGCTCAAAAGACGCCCGAGCTCTGGGAGTCTGCCTCTTATCCGAGTCTCATGCCTCTGCGAAGCTACTTTGCCGACTTTGTGAAGCGCTGCAATTTCTTGCAAGACTGGATTCGCGATGGCATGCCCACCACGTACTGGCTGTCTGCTTACTTTTTCCCTCAGGCCTTTCTCACGGGTCAGCTGCAGAACTATGCGCGAAAGCACCAGCTACCTATCGACACAATCTCCTTCGAGTTTGATGTCGTGCCCGAATCCGAAACGCACGAATCTCCAGAAGATGGTTGCTATGTGCACGGTCTCTACCTCGAAGGCGCACGCTGGAGCTTTGACGAGTTCTCCGTGGTAGACTCCCTCCCCAAGCAGCTCTTTGCCGACATGGCACCCATTCACTTTGTTCCAATTCACGGAAAATCGGACAAGGAAGAAGGGTACAAGACACCACTTTACAAAACATTACGTCGCGCAGGTACGCTTTCGACGACGGGTCACTCTACCAATTTCGTCATGTACTTGCAACTCCCATCGAATGTGGAATCTGCAAAGTGGATCAAGGCAGGTGTCGCCCTGTTCTGCGCTCTCAAGTACTAACAGTTTTTAAAGACAGCCCCCCCCCCAAAAGAAATCTTCTTATCCAAATTAGGAGCTTTAGCTCAACTCTTCCTAGCAAGACTTGCAGTGAGCACCCGCTGTAGCTCAGCACGTCCAATATCCTCGCCATCCTCGCTGATGAGCCCAAAAATCTCGTTCGCGACCTTGGCCAGGTCATTCGGTCGCATATGCGGGCAAAGCTTCCCAAGGGCCTTTCGTAGCGCAGACTGTGATACGCGTCCAGTCCCAGAGCGATCAAGAGCGCGAAGAACGCGTGAGGCATCAAGCGTACCACCGCCTTTTCGCGCTGTGTCTCGAAGAGCGCGTTTAACAGACTCCAGGTTGGGCTTGAGGGTTTGAGGAACGGGAAAAACCCAGCGCTGAAGCGTACCAAAGTCAAGACCTTGCCCAGGGGCTGCCGCTTTCTCGAACGTGTGCGCTCGTCCGCCGCAGATATCTAGCATGAGTGCCTGCGCGCTCCAAGGATTCTCTTGCACCCCGAGATGGCCGAGATCACTACAGACATCGATCAAGTCTTGCATACGTACTCGTCCCTTCCTTCCACGATCCAGCGCACGAAAAGCACGTCTCATATTTTCTGAAGGCCCGGCGAGTTCTTGAAGATGCGCACGCAGTGTCCTGGCTACCACCTTGGTATCGTGCAAGGCTTGAGGATCCGTGTCCGCGTCGACCTCTAGTGCAAGTCCAACAGTGTTGTTCGCGAGAATGCTCTGACGAAAATCGTCCCAGTGCCAGTCATTTCCCTTGTCGCCGGTGTGAAATTCAAGAAGCCTCAAGAGGACCTCTGCATCTGCGTCGCTGATATCAAGGCCGAGATGACCTCGAATTGCCGTTTGCAAGTCAAGATGTGCAAAGGAAGCTCGTTTTGCCTCCTCGGACTCCGCGTCGATGCCCTCTCGACTGCTTTTGCGCACTGCGCCGCGCAATTTGATGACCAACGCAGCGACAGTGCCAGAGGAAGATGCGTTTTCAGCGTTTTCGCCCTTTGCCATTTGCATGGGAGGGTTTGAGGCAGTCTGGGCCTGTGTCAGTAGTCCGCAAAGTACCACAAGATTTACGTCGTCGCCGAGCCGATCGCAGAGCGCGAGGTCAACGGCGGCCTCCAGCTGCCAGGCCGGCGCGAGAACTCCGACTTGTCGCAATACACGAAGGGCTTCCGGTCGACTCATCCGCGATCGGTCCCCAGTTTCGTCAGACTCGACTTGTCTTCCAACGTAGCGTTGCATTGTCTCCAAAAGACTGGACGCGCGTGGATTCTTGGCATGAAACTGGCGAGAAATGACCGCAGTGTCCAAAAAGGCCATGAGGAAATCTGCATACTGTACTTCGCCGATGTCATTTTGAGGCGAATGCTCGTAGAGTACTTGGAGCTCTTGATCGTGGAGTTTGCAACCGCTGTCGAGCAGCACGGCTTCAAAGGAGGCCTGATCAACATAGGCGCTTCGATTCTGGGCAAGCGTCCTGAACGCCTGATAGAGATTTCTGCTTGCGCCTCGAACCTTGCGCATGGCCATGCGAAGCAGCGCATCGCGCCCACTTTGAGCGCTCATGGTGCCGGGCTTCCCGCTGGTGAAAGCGTCAAGCTCCGCGAAGGAAACCATGCCCGAGCCGTTTGCGTCGAGACGGTTTACAAACTGATGAACTTGTCTTGTAGAAAGCTCGACATTTATAGACCGCAGTAGAACTGCGAGCTCCTTTGCTGTAAACGCGTTCTGGTGCGTGGTTGCGAACCGCTTCAAGCGTTGGCTTAGGGACGGACCCACGCGTAAGTGCGCCAATTTTCGTCGAACATCCTCGAGAGTTTGCGCACTAAGCTCCTCGTGCTTTCGCGCGCCTTTGGAGAGGGCACTTTTGTTCTTTGACGCAGGCGCCTTGTGAGGCGTGTGCAGGGCAAAGTGCTGAAAGGTAGGAAAGTCGATCGTTCCCGAGGCGTTCGGGTCGAGGCGCTTCATTAGAGCAGCTTCCGCACTTGCGGACAGGTGGAAGCCCACACGACGTAAGCTAGAAGCAAAAGCCCGAGACGTAACAAAGCCAGCACGCGTCTTGTCAAAGGCCTGAAACGCAACGTAGAGATCGCGCTTGCCATCCCCAAGGTCTGCAAGCTTCAAAATAAGTCGCTGTACTCTTTCTACTGCAAGCTCGACCTCTGCATTCATTTTTTGCGCATCCCGGAGAGGCGAGCTCGGGGTTCCGTGAGCAAATTCATTGAGTTCTTGTTGGCAGACGAGTCCGTCCGCATTTTGGTCAATCAGTTCCATTACATCATTCTTCTCTGCCTCAGAAAGCGGAACAGTTGCTCGCTTGTCAACAAGGCGGTGAAACTCGCGTCGGCTCACAGCATCATGGCCAAATGCTTCTTCGAGATCGAGATCGGCAAGGTCCTTGCGTAAACGGTCTTCGAGTATGGCTCTGCGGCGAGGCGAGGACTGAATGTCTTCGTCAAGCGCGTCGACGAGCTCCAGAAAGTCGGTATATCTGAGGCCTCGGTTGTCTTTTGCGCGCCGTTCCAGTCCCTCGAGGAGAGAACGCTGCTCGCTCCGCGTGAGGTCCTTTTCTATCCCACAAGAAAGCAAAAGTTGGCGAAGTTCTCGGCGGTCAACCTTGCCATCGCGATTACGGTCCAGGTTGTCAAACGCAAGACGAAAGTCGATCACGTTTGAGGCGCTCTGCTGGGCGTCGCGCATGATCGCGCTGCGAATTTTTTCTTTGGCCCGCGCGAGTCGTTCTATCTTTGAGTCGCTGCAAACAGAACTAAGTTCGCTAAGCGCGTCCTCAGTTTCTTTGCTAAAAGCTCTACGCGAAGCTCTGCTCCGCGTCCCATCTCGTACAAAAGCTCGACCCTCGTCAAGGCAGTCAATACTCGACGTACTACTTGCAATGCTATTGTCATCTGATGACCAGTATAGCTGAGCGGCAGCACGACGCGAAGCGCGCCCCTTGCACCTAGCTGCATCAGAACTGGCAAGGGATGCCTCGTCGTCCGAGTCGCTCTCAAACAGAGAACCGAAAGACTTTGCACCCCGGCGGTGGTTCGCTCCCCACTCCTTGGATCTTTCGGCGAGCATACGCTTTGCTGAGCTATGGGACGGCGAAAGTGTTGTGGTCAGATGCACGTCAAGGCCTTCGTCATGACGAAGGCCGGCAATTGGCCGAACCGAGTCAAGAAACTCGAGGTAGCGAACCTGTCCGTCCCCGTCGCGATCAAACTTTTTTACAATGTCGTCCAGGTCTGATTCCGACAGGAAGTCCGCAAGACGTGTCTCAAGCGCGCGTCGAAATGAGCTTGCAGAAACAACGAAAAGATTGGCCGTTTCCTTTTCTTCGTCTTCGGAGCCTTTGAGATTCTCAAGCGCTCGCGCGAGACCCGACAGCACACGTGGTTCGCGAAGGGCAGCCCGCAGACGATCGCCAAGTGTGCTGGTCTCGTAAAGTCTGGTGTCGTCAAGACCTCCGCGCATAGTAGTAGCTTGATTCTGCGCTGCCTGAGCACGAAGACGACGAGCAAGCCCACTTGAAGCCACGCGCTCTACTCGCTTCGTGCTTGCTTCAGGAATACGAGCAGCGAGAGTCTCATCGACAGGTGGGGCAAAACCCGTTTCCGCACACTGCTCCCACAAATGCGTTTCGAGGTCCCGATTACGCTTCATTGAAAGTGTATAGCTATGCTTAAGGTCTTCGAGCTCGTCAAAGAATCCGTTGTCGAGACCTGCAAGCTCCTCCTTTAAAAGACGAAACTCCTCATTGATGTGGTCAGTTGGATAAACCAATGCATCCCGGGGTTCTTCTTTGCTTCGTGTCCCCGTATCATCAGCATTGAGCAAGCCGCACTTTGAGTTTTTGCTGTATGACCCCATACGGTGATCTACTCGGCTGTATAGCCAGTGTATGAGCTCGAGATAATCCACAAAGTCACCACGCCGCTGACGTCTACGCTTCTTTGCAGGAGCACGAAACATGGTTATGAGGCGTTGCACGGAATTCTTTTCTCTTGCGCTGGTTTGCGCCGACGTAGACACCACGCCAAGTGTCTGCATTGCTCGGCGAAAGTCCTCGATCGAAAGGACCCCGCAGTCGCCCTTGTCGAGGAGCTTGAAGACCTGAGTTACGGCTTTGCGATGAACGAAACCATTTTTTTGGCAGCTCGAAAGCATCTCCTGTCGCAGCTTGTCGTCGTCTTCAGAGCCGTGGAGGAGCATCTCGAGGGCCGGGGCATACTCAACGTATGCAATATTCTTTTCCTCAATGACGCATGACTGTACAAGTCCGGAAAGCTTCCAAGACGAGCATGCAAAGTGATTGGTGAGATCCAGAGCGCCATCAAGGACGTTGTAGAATCTATCGAGAGGGATGCAGGCTCTCGGGAACGCCTTTGTCTTTTGCCTCGTAGATCGTTTCCGATGTTTGCGACCACTGGCTTTTGTCTGGTCGTCCTCGATTCTTGCGCATCGACGCACAAGTGCTCGCGCCGTGACATTCAGCTCACACGCATGCTGCGCAAGCTGTACGGGTGTCAATGCCCCCTTCAAAGTAGTCGGCGGCGCACTCGCTCCTTTGTGCGAGTTCTCTGGAATGACCATTAAAAGACGCATAAGATCTGCATAGGAAATAGAGCCGGGTGTACCGAGTTGAGCAGCGAGACGTTCGGTGAGCATCGTGATCTGCTTTCGTGTCGCTGGCACACGCAGATTTTCCAAAAGATTGCAAAACTGCGATGTCGAGATAAAACCATTGCCATCCTGGTCATGCGAGAAAAAGAGGCGCCTCAGCTTCCAAGAATCGACACCAAGCAAGAGCTTCCGTAGATCGTCTTCATGCAATGTTGCAAAGAGCTGATTGTCCTCATTTTCCTGCGCGACAGATGACGGATGTAAAATCGCACGAATTGCAGCATCGATTTCGATCGAGCCGTGGCCATTGGTGTCGAGCTTTTGCGCAAGAGCTTCGCGCTCCTCAAGCGTGCTAGGAAACGCCTTGAAGGCAAGCACAAGCTGTTCACGCGAGAGAAAGCCGCAGTCAGTCGTGTCGAAGCGGACAAGATGCTTCCGAAGCTTAGCACTGGTCCACCCTCTTTTTCGAATGGCGCGCGCCATCGCGCTCGCATCTTTCGAACGGCCAATTACTTTTTTCTTGGGCGAGTTTCTCGAACGACGGCGTGAGCGATCTGGTTCTCGCTTGGACCTTTTCTGTGAATCAGAAGAAAGTGACGCGTCTGATGAGCTTGTTGATGCATCAGAGACGAGTCCGTCAGCTGAAGCATTGGCGGCAATTTTTCCGTACATGAGGACCTCTTGAAAGTCATTGAACTTAAGAACACCATCATTGCTCCCGTCAAAACGCTCAAAAAGAGGACTGATAACGCGAGTCTTTAGGCGGAGAAAGTGGGACAAGTCCTTTCGGCAGATCGATCCTCGCTGGTCGCTGTCGATTGCACGAAAAAGAGCGCGGCTGTCGCGGGCATATTTGCTTTCAAAGAGCTTGTATAGGTTACGCGCAATCCGCTTTGGACTTGATCCCGTTCCTGCAGCTTCCTCCCCCAGCTCATCATCGTCCACATCGCTATGGCGTCTGTCCTTGTCGCTCGAGTGTGTATTTCTTTTTCCACCACGTCCGACAGCCCGCGCGAGGGCTTCGACCCTCACTCGGTCATTTATAGTTAGAAGACTGCGCTGCTGAAGAAGGTCTCGCAGGACCTCTTTCGAAGGAAGGATCGCGCCATCCTCTTGCAGAACCTCAACGAAAGAGGCAAAGTCGACGTCGTTCCCTCGCTCCGCGGTGCGGACAATGAGATCCTCCAAAGTTTCTGCACAACGCGAGAGCTGAGCAAGAAAGTCCGCCCAGACCACTCCATTTTCAGCGAAGCACGCCTCTAAAAGACCCATTGTGTCAACCTTGCCATTTTCATTGAGGTCCATTGCCTTAAAAAGTCTCATGGCTTCGCGACGCGACGCTGAGGCGTCGAGAAGATCATCAAGGGCTGCACGAAACTCGTCGTGAGTGATGAACGTTTTGTGCTGAGCAACTTTGCGGAGAATGTGCCGGGCTTCCACGCGTCCGACCTTGCGCATGTCCTCTGCGAGTGAAAGTTCTCGACCTTGAACTGCAATGGGGGCTATATCTTTTAGCATCGCCTCGTAGTCAACGTGACCGTCAATAGTATCGATGTACTTGCTTGCAAAGCGCGCGACATGCGACAGGTTACTGACAAGCCCGAGATCCTCGCAGATGATGCGTTTGACGACATTTGCGGGCAGCACTCCCCGAGAAAGAGGGTCTGCTTCGGCAAGGAGGGCCTCGAACTGATCTCGGTGTTTGGCAAGGGCTTTTTTGATCTTTTGTTGCGCATGTGCGCGCGCTCGGGCGCGCTGCGGCGAGGACTCTTCGTCCGAAGACCATACTTTTAGCTGTTTGCGGACGACGTTTGCCGCCGTGTTACCGAGGTCCCGATCGAGGCGGTTGTTCTCATTGTGCAGCCACTGTCGGGTGCGCTCTAGTTCATGCTGAGCCACCTTGGCCTTGAGCTGTTCCACGTCGCTCTTGTACTTGCGACGCAGCTCGCTGACGGGCCGATCGTGGGGCAGAACCATCGTCGTTGCAACTTGGCGCGTTCTCCAGTTGCTTACCTTTGCTTCGCTGACGTCCATAAGAGAGAGAGAGCAGCCTCGTGCGACGAGACCAGAAGCGTGCGTGTTTCGCGCAGCCCACCTCGATTAGCGCTAGAAGGTAGCTTAGCTAGGCTAGACCTAGTCCGTCGTAAGGCACCGCCTCGGCATGGGTCCCTCATTCCCAGCCACTGTCTGAAAGTAGAAAGCCGTTAGACCCTTTAATTAGACCGCGAGCTTTACCAGAGGGCCCGGAAGGAAGTGAATGATGAAATGAAGGATGGGCTGGCAGACGCTGAAGAAACAAGAAGAGGAGGGACCGTGCGAGCACGATGTCGAAGTTTGTCAAACGAAGGCTGTCGTGGGGATCCACGAAGAGTGGTGCCTCGAACGGGTCGAGACCTCCAGTTCCCGAAAGCGAATGCACGCTCAATCTTGACGGTAACAAACTCAGTCTTGACAAAGAGGGACGATGGCGGCTTGGTACGTTTGTTTGAAAAAGGTGAAGTGCTAAAGGGGTTAAGGATTACAATTTTGGGAATTGAAATACATGTGATGATCTGACGGAGTTGTTTCTCGCTCAAGACCCTGGGACAATCGGCAATTATGAGGCTGAGATTGATAGGCTTCATCAATACATTGAACAACTTGAAAACGAGAAGCGCATTTTGCGCGACCGCTGTGCGCAGAGCAATGGCGAAAAGGAGATGCTTTCCTTCCAGAACGAACTATTGATGGACTTGGTACGTGGCCAGAGACAGTTCATCACCTTTCGAAGAGGCTGTTGACTTTATCGAGAAGAGAAAACGCTTTGTGCGAGAGGACTAACTTAGTTATCCATGGCTTTGGCCATAATTAACGATTGCATCAGCTTGCTGTGTCCCAGCTTGATGCCAACAAAAACAATGAAGCGTACCAAAAAGAAGCTTTGCGGACCGAGGCGCTAAAGTGGGAACTTGGCAAGTGGTTGACACCCACCTAAAGAGAAAAGCTAATACTTTCACCTGGAAGTTCTTCGTGCCTACCTGACCACCAGCTGTTCTTCGCGTACGGTTCCGAATTCTCTTGCTAATAGCATGTGTAAAGATTTGACAAATGCAGAGGGAATTCAACTTTTTCTTTTCTTTTCATTTTCTAAAGAACAAAGAGTCAGACAATAACCTCGGTTGCGATTGCTGTGCTGTTTCCGTCCCCTTTGACTTTGGGTTTCAGCAGGTCAGTCTTTCTTACTCTCTCGCGCCACAATTGCGTCGAGATCAATCTTGCAGGCATGGCTGCTCTGCATTTGGTGAATGTCATTGTTTTGCACGCGACGAGATCCAAGAGCTACAGAGCAACCTGGACACTTGATTCGAAAGGTAAGACCGTTGTCCTCGCTGACCAGCGATGCTTCATTGCGGGGCATCCAGGGCAAAGGCTGTCCGAGTGAGAGGTGCGTGCGAGCAAGCATCTCCTGCAGCATGTGCGCGTCGTTCAGCACAAGGCTTTCTACATCGCGTTCACCGGCGGAGAGTCCAAATGCAATAGTGGCGAGAGTCTGAGCTCGCTTACGCTGCGCTTGTGCCCCCATCCAAGTCACCTCGCTCTGCAAGAGCGTGGTGGAATTTTGTTGGCACTCGGCGCGATTGACGCCTCGCAGGGCCTCCTCGCTTGTATCCTGTACACGAACCGTCGAGTTCACCGAGGGTTCTTGAACAACAACATCAGCAGCATGAAATAAGAGAATCTTGCAGCCTCGGCAGGCGAATTCGAGATCCATGGCAAGCATTCGCGGAAGCTGCAAGGTCTGCATCGCCGGATGCAAGTGAAGTGTCGACGCTGCAGGACGATAAGCCCGAATTCGATTCGAGTTCTTCAGCGATTGCGCCCGAGCGCTGATGAAAAGCTGGTGCGCCGCGTGCACATCAAAGCCAGCCTTTTCGTAATACTGCAGCTGCTCTTGAAAGCTAGGGTTCATTGCTGCAACAGGACGTCGTGACTTGACAAGGTCCACCGCAGCCTGGTAGCAGAGACCGTGAGCTCGCATGAGGTAAGCTACAATTAGCGCAGCGGAGCGGGACCGTCCAAACGAACAGTGGACTAGGACCCCTCCGAACCCTCTTCTCACGATTGCATTGTCTCCGTCGAGTTCTTCGTGTCCGGATTGGGGTTCTGTTATGTCATCCATGTCTTGATTGGACTGCATATTTGCACGAGCGTGCACAGAACGAATAAATGTGTTTGACAGGGGGATGCATGAAAAAAGGTTTGCGTATTCTCTGTGGTATTTGTCTCGTCAGTGGTCCTGAACTTCTATGCTTCACTCGTTGTAGAGAGAGTTTTGGGGAGTTGGGGAGGGGGGGCTTTGAAAAACTTACTTGTCACGAAGACCGAGCGTCAAATAGGTAAAGAGCTTTGGAAACGTAGCGGGTAAGCCCGTAGCGTTAACAATATGCGTAATGCCTGCGGCCTGCAAGGCCACATCATTGAAGGCGCAATGAATTGAGCCAATAAAGAGTCCCGGAAGGATCTCAATAGGTGCATCGTCTCGACAGATGGTTCTGTCCAAGCCGACGGGCTTTTTACTTGCAAATTTGCGGCGCGAACATGGTTCTGCACACGGGCGACGTTTTGTGAGATGCGGATTCGCACCATTCGCAAATATCTCTTTCTCGCCCCGGGCCATGGCAAGAGGCGCTGTCTGCGACATGGTAGAGGGCGAACGCATCGTCGTGGAAGCCATGTGTGTCTTCTTCAGAGCTCCACTTGTTTGGTCGATCTAATCTGATCTGGTCTGTTCTGATACAAGTTGATGTGTCAGGCGTTGCGGCGTACGGCACGACACGGCAAGGTAAGGCAAGACAAAAGTACAGCACGACGCCTTTGTTTTCTGGTTGGCTGATTGATTGATGTGCTTGCTGATTGGTCGATTCGTTCGGCCGACAGACAGTCCCGTCCGTCCGTCCGTCCGTCCGTCCGTCCGTTCGTACGCTGTAAAGATGTGTGAATTGATGCCTGCGCGCGTCCTTGCAAATTCCTCGCGGATTTGTGGTTTGCCAGCGACGACGCGGAGTCGCGCCGCTGGTATCTAGCTTTGAGCCAGCGCGCTTGTCGAGAGCTGCTGAGCGAGGGAATCAACCCCGCGTGGCTCGCGAGTGAAAAAACACTCGCTCAGGCTCGTCGCTCAGCTCGCTAGCTGGTCGTTTGCCACCTTTGGCCTGACGCAATGAAGTAAGAGAACACACCTACCCATCAAATTCCTCACTCGCTCACTCACACATTCCCGCGTTGCGGCGCGGACCCCGGACACGGCTAGCTTCCTCCAGCGATGGGGTGTGAATAATTTTTTTTGATCTCCTTTCTCTCCTTACAGTCGACGAAATTATTGACCCCGTGGGGAAATGGAGGCGTCGGAGTCGCGGTCAACTGACTCTCACCGGCACAATCCTACTATCTTTAGGCTCGGATTTGCCTCCGTTCCCGCATACCCGATAACAAATAACTCTCGCGCTCTTGCTATTTTACTATCAGTACGCCAAGGACGGTTGAGCGATTCCATCCATGCCCCGCCACGCCAGTCAAGCAATGCTTAAAAAGCTTCGAACCAAAGTGTGCGATCCGTTGGAGAAGTCACGTTCGAGTCCGAGTCTCCTGGGTCCAGGCAGGGTAGGGTATACGCACGCCTGCAGTGCTCATGATTTCCGATTAAGCTCGTTGGCAGATATGCAGGCAAGAACGCACTGCCAGGGCTGGAAATGAGATAACCGGCCGGCTGGCTGGCCGGCCGGCCGCGCCTTGTCGAAACTTTATCAACCCAGGCGACGCGAGCGAGCATATGCGCGCGTGTGTGTGCTCGGATTGCGCTGGGCACGCGCTTTTTCGTCTCCCCGGTACACACCGTTTTAGCCAGCGAGAGAGAGAGAGAGGGAGAGACTTACTACTAGAGAGAGAGACGGCGCGCGCGCGAAACCGTCTGTGAGCTGCTGTCAGTTTCGTGCTGGGCGAGCTCGCCAAATGAAAATGAAGCTAGACGCCAGCCAATGCGTGCTCGCTTCACCGAGCACCTCAGCTAGGAAAAAAAGGAAGGAAAAGAAGGAGACCAAGAGAGGGAGGGAGTTTTGCTTGGCTAGGCGCGAGAGCGAGCGAGGCTTTCGTGCTCGGCGCCAACTGCACAAGCGTCATCTGACGCGCGCGCTGCGCTTAAGCCTTGGCGATTGCATTGCGCAGAGGGTCAAGGTGCGAGCGGGGCTGCGTGTAGAGGACTGAGCGAAAGGGGGAGACGGGGAGGGGAGAGGAACCGAGCAAAGGGCGCGCGACCCAACGTACGCGATGGGCGACACCGAAGCGACGACGGCTTTTGGGGCTATAAGCTGGGACATTGTCGATGACTTTGTCCGAGAGCTAGGCAAGACTTCGGCGCAGATTGCGCGCGTCGATCTCGGGTCCATTGACGACAAAATTGCGACGGAGAAGCGGAAACTGAAAAGCCTCTGCGTCAAGCATGCGCAAGCTTGCGAGGAGGTTGCCAAAGCAAGGAGGAGCGCCACACGCGAACAGTCCGTGCTTGTCGACTTGCATGCCAAGCTCGAGCAAGACCTCAACCATCTCGCTGATAGTTCTGATGACAAGGCTGACACCTTGTCGAAACGCAATGTATTGAATGTCGAGATGGCACAGGTGAAGCGAAAGCTCGAAAGCAAACGAGCTCAACATGACCAGTATTTATCCACGCACCATCAGACAATGAAAAAGAGAGAAAGAATGATTCAAGTCCAAGGGAAAACAATTCGCAACCTCTTGCACAGGAAGCTTGCACTTGGAGAAATCGCAACGGCGAGGGGTACTCTACGTGATCCATCATCTCTTCGCCGTCCTGAAGATCCAGTCACGCCTTTTGGAGTGTCCAAATCTCCTGGCTTCCCAAGAGGCACGCGAGCGAATGCATCAACTAGTAAAAGGGGTGACGAAGATGCGGAGAGATCTTCCAAACGAAGATCTGCACCGTCAAAACAATCGCTTGGAATTACCGGTCAAGCTCCACGACCAGGAAACAAGTCCCAAAAACTCAAAGCGAAAAGAAAATCCTAAATCAATTTTTCACGTTTTCAAAGAAAGACTACTCTTGGACGTTTGAATATGGTGGCCATTTCGTCAGTTGTGCTTTCTTGCTGTAACATCTTGACTGAGCGATGAGCGATGAACGATGATTTGCAGATACAAGCGAAATCATGCTGCTGATCTTACCATCAAATTTCTCTTTCCAAGACTGCTAATGTTGCCCTCAAAACTCCCTTTCCAAGGCTGCTGATTTTGCCGTCAAAATTCACTTTCCAAGGCTTTTTGGTCGTAAAATTCTCTAAGTGGAAAACAGATCACTTCAAGGAGCACGTGTTTGCTTCTTCCCTTATCAAGAATACACCTTTGGTGAGTATATAGGCTATTGGCTGGCTTGACTCCATTTATATGCCAAGAATGTTGTTGATATAAAAATCTATGTTGTAATTTCGTTTCTGTTCTACTTGTCCACATCGGATTGACTGCAAGTGGAGCCAAGGAAACGAGGTTTGATCGACAGACATGATGATACTAGCATCTTCGCCACCTTCACTATGCTGCGTTTCAACATCGACCCAGTTTAAACTTGGCTCAAAGTGCAGCTCCACCACGGTCATAACGCGCGCAAACAGGTCTTCTTCTCTACGTACAGCTTCACAACATTCGTGCACAGCAGAGTGGCTTAACGTGATCGCATAAGCAATCTCCTCCTCGTAAGCACAGCTGTCTCGACTTTTTGCTTCGTCCAAAGACTGGTCGAAGAAAGTGAAGAGACTTTGGGCGCTCTGCTCGCCAGCAACCCAAAAGGATAACACACGCACGCTCTATACGAGAAGCGCCTTGATCCATCACGCACAGGCGACTCGCCCCCCCTCAAAAAAAAGCGCACCACTCTTACTTCTCCGTGAGCTCACGATATCCCTTCCAGTTGGAGGGGGACTCGTAGTCGAACTCCTCCATGACAGAGAGGAGAGACAAAGTAGGCCCATCACCTGGCTTCTCAACAAGTACGTTGTCGAGCATCCGCTTCGCCGCGGCCCAGTCTCCGGAGCAATAGGCAGCCACGGCATCGCTAAAGTTTGAGAGGAAGTTCTCGGGAAGGCTGCTCTGGATGAAGTCCATTTCAGGACCCTCAAAGTCAAACATCAAGCGGCGCTTGCCGTCATATTGGGGCTCGCCAAAGGTGTCAGGAAAGTCAACAATGTCGCAGGTGAAGAGACCCATCGGCTGAATACTGCCCTTGACCGTAACGCGGTCGATCTTGCGGCAACGCTTGCGTGCCTTCGATGAGAGTGCATCAAAGAAGTCTTCAGAAAGCAACAAGGGCGTTCTGAACTGCTTTGTGGCAGCCTCAAGTCGCGATGCCATGTTGACATTAGGACTCAAATAAGAGGCGTCGATCTTATAGTGGCTACCAATAGCACCCTCAATGGCCCAACCAATGTGGAGGCCCATGCCCAGCCGAATCTCAAAGTTGTTCTCCCCGAAACGCTTGCGGATGGCAGGGTGGTCCTTGTACGCATTGAGGCAGCCACCGGGGCCATTCTCGCGCTTGAGGTCGATCATGGTTTTGAGAAAGGCCACGAGCGCGTTGTCACACATGTTTCCGGCATCAACGTGACGTTTGGTGTCGTTCATTTTCCAGACCAGCAAGAACGCATCGCCAATGTTCTTGTTGGCTGCGCCATACCAGGAGTGCGTAGCCTCGTGCACAATGGCGCCGACGCGGTTGACGTAGACCATGACCTTCTCCTGAAGACATTCCGTCGTGTCGGTAAAATTGCGAATGTCGCAAAACCCGAAGACAGCCTCCATCTTGACACCGTCGCACATGGGCTCAATCCCGGCGTTGTTCGACATGTTTTTGGCGATAATCTCGCTACCAGCCTCACCAAACCCGATTTGCAAGAGCTGGCCAATCTTTGCGATTGTATTTTGCAAAAGCACGGTCTCGTCGTCGTCGTCCGTGGTCGCCATGGGTAGCGCTGCGTTCTTGGTGCCCATGGGGTTCTCGGCGAGCTCCTGCACGCTGCGAACCATGCGCTCGATGGGCCGAATGACCAGCTGCTCGGCATCTGCCGAGATCATGAGCGAGCCAAAGGTGAGGACAATCATGACGAAGATGGTCTGGATGATATTCAGGCCCGCAGCCAACTTCACCTCTGCGCGAATGTCAAAGTACGCGTACGAGCTGCACGTTGTATTTGATTCGTCGAGTGTATCCATCATTTTCTCATAGCACTCGACTGCGTAGGAGGTCTCGAACTCACTCTCACGGAACTCTTCTCTAACTTGAGTTTCGCTGATTTGGACCTCAGTGATCGGCTCGTAGTCGCTGTTAGCGCTTGTACGGGCTATGTAGGGTTCGTCGTGCTCTTCCGGCCAACGATACCACACCGTCTCTTTGGCAATTTGGATCAGCTCGGCATTTTCTTCATCCGTTGCGCCATGGAGACGAAAGTACAGAAGCCTTCCACCTTCGATGCCCCGCGTGTAAAATTCGATCTCGCTTTTGAAGCCAAAGGTTGCATCTTCAAGATACTGCGTGAAATTGTCCCCGTACGCCTCCATGTTTGCTTTGAAGCGCTGGAATCTGAAGTGAAGATGGTTCAAGCCGTACGTGCCGTGCGGGGCCTCGCTGGTCCACATTCCGACATCAAAGAGCTGGACGAAAATGAGCATGGAAAGAACGACTGCAATGACACGCTGCATCGTCTTCTCGCTTAGCTTCTTTCCAACGAGAGAAGGATTCTCGGTTGAAATATCTTCAGCGTTATCGCGGTTCGAGACCTTGTAGAGCTTAACAACGCGCACGAGACGCACGAGACGAACGATACGGACAATGCGCGAAGACTTGGTTCCCACGCGGCTTGCCTGGATGGCGTCGATGGCCTCTTGGCTGTTGCCCGTCGTACCGCTGGCAAAGGCAGCCTCGAGGATTGTGTTCCAGATAAATCCGATATCAGAAATCATGGTCACGGTGGCGAGAATGTCGAGGTAGAAATAAAAGCTTCGAAAGTACTTTGGCTTGGCGATCGTGAAGACGACGAGCTCTGTCGTGAATGCCAGCAAAGCCAGCAGCGAGACGCTGTCAAAGATGATATCCCAGCTCATGGAGAAGACGGCGACACGTAAGTCATCGCCAAACAGAGCAAAGACGGTGAGCCCCGAGATAATTGTCGTCCAAATTCTGCTCTCGAGGAAGAGGTAGAACTGGAAGATGCAGCTGTCTGGGGCTCGGAAACGTGGTTTTAGGAGGCCATCTTGCGAGCCCCCGTTGACACTGTTGACAGCGACAGCGAGAACTGCTTTGTTGGAGTCCTTTTGAACGAGCTCCCCCGATGCCGGCGTTACCTTACTGACGCTCCTCATGTGAGGCACTTCTTCGTTACTCCACGCTCCTTCGCGCGAGTCCCGGTCGCCGCCCAGAGGGACGACGCGCCCGCTGGATTTGTTACCCAGTACACTTGGTTTGAGGGTTGGAAGATGCTTCGCACTAGCTGTCGGACGAACCTCGTCGGATTTGACGCCCCTGCGGTGCTTGAAGCTGCGAAAATTTGCCGTCTCAGTGAGAGATGTGGTCTGGCTGACGACCTGCTTTCTATCTTTCGTGCCCAGATCACAAGCTTCTGTTTCCATGAACCCGATCCATCAAACCTGCTTCGCGTTGATCACCGGCTCGTTTCGAACGAAGCCGGAGGAGATTGAAGTTGAGCGCGGGAAGTTCAAGGTGCTCTCAGATGGTCGATACGAAGGGACCTCTTGCGCAAAACAAAAAGTCTCTTTTTTTCCGATCACTCGAAGCAGCAAGCTTTGCGTAGCGTCGCGCGGTAGGATCTCTGGCCAAACAGATAGAACCACCGAGTTCAGTCGAAGGGACGTGGATACTCGCAAAGGGCAAAAGTATCCTAGGAGAAGGCTAGAAACGCGAGCGCTGTAGCGCGGAGACGCTTGTTCGCAAGCAATGCAAGACGAGGTCAAGACGGGCCTTGAGCTTTCGCCGCGCGCGAGAATTGCGAGATGGGATTCTGCTGGCAGAGACTATGTACTTGAGCACGCGATTGCGCCGCCTCACGCAATGTTGCGTTGCCTTGCGCGTGCGAGCGAGCGAGCGAGCGAGCGTGCGAGCGTTGGTGTGCGTGCGTGCGTGCGTGCGTGCGTGCGTGTGTGCGTGCGTGCGTGCGAGAGCGTGCGAGAGCGTGCGAGAGCGTGCGAGAGCGTGCGAGAGCGTGCGTGCTTGCTTACGTGCTTGCTTGCTTGCTTGCTTGGCGTGCTTTCACTTTGCTTTTCGTCGCGTTACGTCTGCGCCTGTAAAGTTTCGGTGCCTCTGCTTGTCATTGTGTTCGTCCAGCCGGCTCCCCTTATATGGTGCTACGGCGCTCTCAACCACTCCGAGATCCGCTCAACGGAAACCTAATCCTTGTCTTGTATTATAGATTCACAGTAAGATTCCCTATCACTGTTTACAAGACCCGGATTTATTTGTTCGTTTTCGCAGATCGTAGCTTTCGACGCAGAGCTAAAAACCAAGCTCCAGGCCCTGGTTGCGAGGCATTTGTACCAGTGGCTTACATGCGTCGCTCAAATTTGACTCTGTCGATCTGAAAGTGGAAACTGATAAAGTATACACGTCGGTGTGCACACCACCGCCCTGTTTTTCCTCATGCAACGGATGCTATGTTGAACGCGCGTGTGGAGGCTTGGGCTTTTTGTGACTGCGCCTGGAGCAGATGAAAAGGCACGTACAGGAAAGTTCTGCGCACTGTAATAGGTCATCGAACACATATCCTTATAGAAAAGCCATATCCAAGAGCTCTATACTCGGTCATACCACGAAATACTACTACTCCAAAAGAAATTATCAGCCTGTAATCGTCTTGATCAAATAGCTGCCTTCGCCCTCGAGGCGATAGCCAAGTCGACGATAATATGAGCGCGTCCCTACGCCAGCAATAACAGCAATTCTGGTCATCCTTGCGCCGAGTGCAAGACGCTCACACTCGGCCATGAGGCGCGCACCAAAGCCCGTGTGCTGGGCAACGGAGGATTTTGCCACCGTCTCCGTCTTGGATGCGCGAGTCGGAACGAGTTTTCCGTACACATGAAGCTCCCGCACAAGAGCAACGCCTCCGCCATTGAGTTCTGGAAAAGCGGTCTCGGGGGGCGGATTCTGATCTGGCACGCGAAGTCGCACAAATCCAAAGAGAGTATCCTCGTCAGGTGTTTCAAAAGACAGAAAGTGCTCGGTACCATCTGAACCACGATAAGAGCGTTGACGGAGGACTGCATCCTTGAATCTCCCTTGCTGCAGGCGAACTTCGCGACAGCGCATGCAGCGACACTTGAGACCGCGTGCCTCCATCTGATCGACGAGTCCTTGCCGCCAATTTGTTTGACAAACGCCACCGAGAATATAGGTGCTTGGAATGTCTCGAACGATGCGATTGAGACGAATCCAAGGGTGAATTTGAGATTTGAGGTCAATGACAACCTCGGCCAGATCCTCATCGGAATATGGAGCGTACTCTCCACGCTCGTGCCATTTGGAAATGACGGTCCAGGGTGTGACTTCGCAAGGATATATTTTCCACTGATCTGCTTGGAGGTCAGGATTATAAAGCATTTCTTGAAACATGACCTTGTCGGACTCTGGGGTGGCGCCGGGCAGACTGGGCATCAAATGAACATCGATTTTGAAAGCTGCATCCTTGAGTAGCTTGATGGATCGTTTGGCGTCTGCGCACGTGCAGCCACGATTGATTTTGGCAAGAATTGCATCATCGGTGGACTGAAGTCCAATTTGCACGCGGGTGCAGCCGTAGCGACGGAGACGCCGGAGTTCATCGTTGTCAACGCAGTCGGGCCTCGTTTCAAGAGTGAGACCGATGATTTTACAAAGCGCATCTTCATTCTCGCGCTGCTCGTCGGCCAGCGAACGACGCGGTCGGCGATGCTCGGGCCGACACGAAAGAGTGTTGGCTGCGTAAAAGAGATCTCTGCAAAACGCCTCTTGGTACTGCAGAGGATACGAACTCCATGTTCCACCCAGAACGAGAAGCTCGACTTTGTCGCAAGGATGACCATTCTGCATAAGAATATGCGCGCGATCAGTGAATTGAAGGACTGGATCGAAACCATTTTGGTTCGCTCTGAGCACCGCCGGCTCATCGCGCAAGTACGAGCGGGGCTGACCTGGCTGGTTCGGACAGTAATAACAGTTGTAAGCACACGAGAATCGCTGCTTTTCACCGTCAACATCGGGGTACGGGCTGGTGAGC
Source organism: Aurantiochytrium sp. KH105 (assembly GCA_003116975.1). NCBI lineage: Eukaryota > Bigyra > Thraustochytrida > Thraustochytriidae > Aurantiochytrium > Aurantiochytrium sp. KH105. The sequence goes on from BGKB01000210.1 coordinate 136,483, forward strand.
ACGGTGATGACGAGGACGCCCGAATCGGACTTGGATTTTTTGGTGATGAGCACTCGCTCGACAACCTCGCACCGATTCAGCTTTCCCTCTGTAACCATGGCGCGATACGCGTGCAAGAGCTTGGCCTTGCGCAGATTCGCGCGGCTATTGTGCAGAACTGGCACGAAGAGTGTATTAAAGCTTTCCAGGGTTGATTCGTCTGCCAGCCCAAGGTGATGCCGATCCTTTCGCGAGAGAGTCTCGTCAATGTCCGCGTCTCCGTTGCCGCTTTCTACTCGCTCGACAATGGCAATTACCTCGCGCAGCACGCTCTCCACGGTGGGCCACTCGTCCGCATCGACGAGACCATCGGTGCGTCGAAATATATCCTCGAGGTCGTGATTCTCATACCAGAGCTCGCACTCGCCGACATTTTCCTGCGCTGCACCGCCGGCCTGCCATGCGATGCGCCCGGGCACCGCGTCGGACGCCATCGTGGTGTTCTGTGCAGCTCCAAGTCCGCTCGCGCTCTTCTTCTTCTTCTTCTTCTTCTTCTACTGCTTTTGCTTCTTGCGTCAATGGCACCGACAACAGCCAGCCAGTCTCATTTGTAATAACTAAAGTGACACAAGTTATTTTCAAGCAAGTTTTGTTTGTTTTTGTTTGTGTTTGTTTTTGTGTGCGCAAAATGCAAACAGAGATTGGTCTTCACCGCGCGAAGATGGACGCACGCGAGGACCGCGCCGCGCCCGAGCGCGTGCGAAGCGGGGAAAGGGAACGCGAGGTGGACGGCCAGGAGGAGGAGCTCCGCCGACCGCAAGACATGGCGCCGAAGTCAAGGTCGATGGAAGAATCGGGGAGGAAGAGGAAAGCGAAAAAGGGGAAGGGGAGTGGTCAGCGTCGGCCACGCGCTGGGAGTAGAACGAGCGCGAGGAGGTCGACGAGGCGGAGGCGCAGGTCGTCGTCTTCATCATCATCTGGCTCGTCTTCATCGTCGTCGTCTTCTTCTTCTTCCTCTTCTTCTTCCGTTTCTTCAGCTTCTTCTTCATCATCGTCGTCGTCGTCGTCGTCATCTTCGTCTTCTTCATCTTCGTCACGGTCATCCTCAGCATCATCGATGGCATCCGTGCATAAAATTCGAGAACAAGGCGGCTCCAAGACGGAGAGTTCACCGCCTCATAGTCGTAGGTCGCGCTCATCGCGTACATCGAGGTCCCATGGAAAGGAAGGTGGACGCTCTCGGTCTCCACGTCAAAGCCCGAGCAGGGAGATGATGAGGTCTCGAAGTCGCGAGGGCAGGCGTAGCTACAGACAAAGTCACAGCAGAAGTCCAAACTATTATCGTCGTGATCGCGACTCACGTTACCGCGATGACCGACACGAGCGCTCGAGGTCGAGAGCTTCGAGATATCGCTCGCCACCGCGACACAGGTATTATGAGAGAGACTACAGGGATTATGACAGGTATAGGCGACGCTCAAGGTCGTATGATCGGCGGCCTTCTCGTAGCCGTGAGCGTTCGCTGGCATTCCGCGGCGATGATCAGGCCGCTCGGGACGCCCGAACTGTGTCCGTAACGCAGTTGCAAGCTAGAGCGGAGAAGAGAGACGTGCGTAAGTTCTTTGCAAGCGTTTGCACCGTGGAGGACGTTCAGTTGCTTCGCGACCGACAGGGTAAATCGAAAGGAGTTGCGTACGTGGAGTTGAAGACACCAGAAGATCGTGAAAAGGCGCTGCAGCTCTCAGGTAAACCTTTTGTTTTTAGTGACGGCCGTCAGGGATTCCCGTGTGTCGTCACGGCTGCAGATGTCGTTGTGGGTGGGGCGTCAAGCGTGACGCCAACCTCTGCCTCAACGCGTGCCACCTCGGCAAAAGATGTTCCGGAAGACTACACGCGGGTGTACTTGTCCAATTTGCTCATTGCTTTCAATGAGGAAGATGTCCGTAAGCTTTGCGTGGAATATGGCGATGTGAGGAGCATTGACGTACTGCGCAATCCGCATACCAGAATCTCTCGTGGTTTCGCCTATGTAGAATTCAGCGATACGGACAGCGCACATCGCGCGGTGAGAGGCTTGAATTTGAAAGTTGTGGAAGGCCAGCGTCTTCGCGCCAAACCTGCACGCGGGCACAACAAGGTCAAGGGTAAAAGTGACAGCAGACCAAGTTCCGCCTTTGCCAGGGCCAATGGCTCCACCGCTTCCACCGCCGGTGCCGCCGCCGCCGCTGCCGCCGCCGCCGCTGCCGCCACCACCAACATCCATGCTCCACGAACCTCGGATCGCGATGGAGACAGTAGGAAGACTGATGCTGACGAGAAAGGTAACCAAGGTTCTTCGCACCGAACTTCCTCGACGTCCGCGGCTACCTTGTGGGCGTTGGATGGTGGCTCGAAGCGGGGTGTGGCGATGACGCCGGCCGATCGCCTTTCTCTCATGGCGGAGCTTGGCGGTGGGCGCGGGAGTGAAATGTTGCGTGAAGCGAACGCCAAGGCGCAGCAGACGAGCTCAGCAAAGGCAGCCGTGGTAAGTGGGAACGATGTTGCAAAGCCAGCAACTGCTGTGGCGGCAGCTGCGGCGGTGACGCCGACATCTAAGGGTCAGGTGGGTGCGAGTCAAGCGTCGGCACAGGACCTACGCCACCTTGTGATTTCGAATATGTTCGACCCGAAGTCTGAGGAAGGCCACGATTGGGACAAGGAAATTGCCGAAGATTTGCGCGACGAGTGCGCAAAGTTTGGTAAGGTGATCTCTTGCGTTGTTGATCGTCACAGTCCCGAGGGCAAGGCCTTTCTTGCGTTCAGCTCACCTCGGGAAGCTGCTGCTGCAGAAAAAGTTCTGCATGGGCGCTGGTTCGATAAACGACAGCTCAAGGTTCGCTTTCTCACGGAGGCTGCCTTCCGTGGCCAGCTGCCAAAATAGACGCCCCTCCCCCCCCTCCCTCCCCCTCAAAAGAAACAAAGAAATGAGAACATCAAAAGTAATAATAAATACAACAAGCCAGCCTACTTTCCCTTGGAAGGATTTTTCAAAGAAGCAAAGGCATGAATGCGTTGAAAAAGTGCGTCGTCGACAGGACCACCACTAACAAGCTCACGCAGATCATCTTGACGCGCGGGCGATTGGTCCAGACAGACACATGCAGGTTCAATCAAGGACGCAAAAATAGCCTCCTCACTCTTGTCCAAGGGAGACTGCGGAATTGGAAGTGCAAGCTGCTTGCACTGTTGCAACACAAGCACTGAAACGCAAGCGCCCAGGAAAGTTTCCGATGTAGTCTTGACAGCTTGTTCGAGCAAATGGGTCCTTCGCGCTTGCATCCGGGCACGTTCCGCCTTTTTGTCGATGGCGCGAACGACAAAGCAACACTCGCGGCCCGCGGTCTCGATACTCTGCAAAACGCGAGTAGAATTCAGAGCCTCGGCGGAAACGCGCCGACAATCGCCAACTCCTTCTACTTTCCCTCCTTGCACCGTATGTTTATGATTGCTGTCCCGAGATGCTTCCTCGCACTCGCTGAGCGCGGCGAGAAGCGCCGTACGCACACTGCAGCGTTCGGGAAGTTTATCCTGAGCGGCTGCCCAGCAAATTTCGGCCGACTTCCAAGCCGGATTAAAGAGCACGTTGCCGAGACTTGCGGTGCCAACGCTGCTTCGCACACGCGTAATTTCATTTCCTTCGAGAGGCTCGCCATGCTGAATGCATTGGTGCTCGACCATGAGACCAACCAAAGGCATCGCAAATCGTGAAATAATGAAGCAATCGAGGTCTGCGGTCGCTGTCGGGGACAGTCCAAGCGCTCCAAGTCGCGAAGCGGCCTTGACAAACATTTGAATGTCCGCGTAGAGCTCTGCGAAGGTTGCTTCAATCTGACTTTGCCTTTGCAAAAGGGCGGCAGCTCCATGAAGAATGACCGAGCTGTTCGCCTCCGCCTTGGCGCGGGCGAGCGCATTTTTGTAGTAGGGCTTGACTTCTGTGCAAACGAGTGCAAGAACGTCTGAAGCGCGTTGTAATTGCGGAAATTCTGAGCCAACAAGATCTTCAATACTCTCCTCCTCCGTGGAGCGTTTCCCTTTGGAAGATTCTGCATGGAGCGTATGCGCATCTCGCGCGATTGTTTCCAAATGGGACTGTATTGCGTCAAGTAAAGAGCGACTGATGACAACGCGTTGTCCAAGAATCTTGACGCGCCGCGCTGAACCATCGCACTTTTCGAGCAAATTGATGAAGTCGGCATCAGAGACTTGGGTGGGAATAAGGCCTTGCGCAGCTACATCAAGCCACGCTTTGTTTGAAATGGCTTCGCTGACCGAGGCGTCGAGAGCCTCAAGCGTCGTCGAAGAGATTATGCATGAAGACAGTTCTTGCGCTTTCGGGAAAGTGACACGCACAAAGCCAAGTGCGGTCCCCGAGGTGAGGTGAAAGGAGCGCATAACGTTTCGAGGGAGGCAGTGATTTTGTGAAAAATAGTCGTCAACAGCCCGGCGCTGTCTGGCTGCAAAGCATGCTGGAACAAAGTCTCCATTGCGAACACTGCCCAGCTTTTGCAAATCGATCATGTTCTCGGCGACTTTTGGCCGCAAGAACACGCTCTCCAGCTCGCTCATTTCAATCTCGGCGGCTTTGGCGATTTGACTCAGGGACGTTGGTTGAGTGATTGCGAGAAGAGCTCCTAGTACCTTGCGCGACAGTGCAGCCTCGTAGGCATCTGTGCGTAACACATTTCCCTGCAAACGCGCGTTCCGAATGATGCCATTGGCGATACCATGTTCTACGGTTTGGCGCGCAAATTCGACTGGCACAGCGTGATTTGTGGCAAGTGCGCCAAGAGTTATTGAGTTGAGCCCATTAACGAGCAGCTCATCGATTTCGCGACAGAGTGTGTTGCGAAAATCTGAAGAAACGATCTCAAGTGCAGTCAAAAAGGACAATTTGGCGACGCCTACTTGATGCGAGAGTGCGGGCCCGGCAATATCGTCGGACTTCGCCTCCTCTTCATTCCTGACGAGACTTTGCGCTGCAGACTCTACAATGGTAAGATCGAGATCGAGGGTTGCTGCCATCTCGTCAAGGCGAGCGCGGCCTCCGCGTAACTTGACCTCTTGGCATATTTCCTGGCGCAGGCGTTCTGGCGTGACAAACTCATTCCCTGACAACGAAAAGACGAGCTCGAGTTTCTTCTGCTCACGAAGCTTCAGCACGAGTTCCACCACGTTGCGCTCCGAGAGCTCTCGCTGGGTCTCCGCGGCTTGTGCGGTCTCGAGCGCCTCCGCCAGCGCCGCCAGCTCCTCGTCCATGGCCGCCGCTGCTGCCGCCGGCCGAGCAGCCGGGGGCGCGTCGCGGGGCCTCCTCTGCTCGCGGCTGGCCTCGGGCCGGGGCTGCCGCAGCGGCAGCAGGTCTCTGTCTGCCAGCCCGGCTCGGCGGGAGAGGACTCGGCGGGAGAGGTCTCGGCTGTCTCGTTCGCTTTGCTGCTTTGCCTCCCTTCGCTTGCTTGCTCGACGGGTTCGCCTCCCCTGACGACCACGCGCGGCAAAGACCGAACGCGGTCTCGGGGTCCCCAGCGCGCGAACTCGCGCGCACGGACGACACAAGACGCGCGCGGACGACGCGCGGCGCGGCGCGGCGAGGCGAGACGAGACGCGGCACGAACTCTGCGCGGTGCCTCCCTCGGCGCAGATTCGATTCCGATTGGCGTGGCGGGCGCGGCGGCAAACAAGATATCTTCGCCGCACGCGCGCCGCGAGAGCGCGAGGGGGCGCGAGCGCGGCCTGTGCGCGCGAGCGGCGCGGGCGTTGCGGCCAGGAAGCGCGAGGAGGCGGTCGCGGACAATGAGCGGGTCGAGCTGGACGCCGAGCAGCTGGGCCGACGTGGCCGCAGTCGGGACCGTGTGCAGGACCGGGGCCGAGGGCGAAGAACTCTCCAGCGCACGCGGATTCGTCGAAACGCTGAGCGCCCAGCATGGCGAGCAGGAGATGAGAAAAGAGGTCGAGGCGGCAGCGAAAAAAGTGCTTGGGTCCCTGGGCCAATTGGCGCTCTGTGATCTCGCCAAGCTGAGCAAGCCCTCAGATGTTCTCATGGCTGCGGTGCATATCCTCGTGCTGGGCAGCGCCGAGGCTCTACGGGTGGACATGAAGCCCATTGGCACAGCGCACGACGATGAGGATGATGAAGATGACGACGACAACGATGAGGACGGTGCGCCCAAGAATGGCAACTCCGCGTGGTCTGCGGATGCCAATTGGCCCGAGGTCTTCCCCGATGGCTGGCTAGTGGACAGACCGCGTTCGTATTCGATACGGTATAATCTTTCTTCTTCAGAAGCGGCGCGACAGGCCAAGCTCGAAGGCAAAACCTTTGTCCTGAAGGGAGTTTTGATGAGTGGATCATCCCTGCTTGTGAGCGCGATGCTCGAAGGCACTGGCGTCGATGCAGATCCTGTATCCGCGGCACTGCGCGTAAGCGACTTTGTTGCGGGAGCGGGCAGAAGTGCCGTGGACGCTGCGCGAGAAGATGGAAGATTGGGTCTGTGCGGCCTCATTACTGCGGCAAGCGCGTTGCAGCTTGGAGAGGTTGTACGGAGTGAGATTCTGCGCCCTCTCTTGGGAAAACTCATCCCCGCAGAAGATGCCTATGTAAGCACCGAATCGCAAGAAAGCAATCGAGACAACGGCGAGCGTGAATCGGGACGTGCGCGTGCTGATCTGCGCGTCCCGCTACAAGGCCGGGATCCACGACGAAGTGGTGGTTTCGGGATGCGAGGTGGACGCGAGCTGGTGCCGCCTGGTCCCATGGGTGGCCCTGGCGGCTTTGGCGATGACTTGTTGCCTGGAGGCGGCCTTGGCCAAGGGGGGATGCTCTTTGGACCGGGAAATGCGGCCTTTGACGGCCGCTTCGGCCCAGGCGGCGGCTTCGGCGGACCTGGGCCAGATTATGACGATGACAATGGCATGGGCGGTTTTCCACCTGGGGTACCGCCTGGAGCAAGATTCGACCCCTTTGGCCCTCCAGGTATTGGTGGCCCTGGCGGAGGTGGTCGTGGTCCGGGCCCATTTGGACCCGGTGGCTCTCGCAGTTCCCGCAGCTCTCATAGCTCGCGAGGTTCACGTGCGTCCGGCAGTCGGGGAGGGCCCGGTCGAACGACGTTTCCCGGCGAACCGGACCCTGACCATATGCGACCCCCTTTTGGTTCAGATGATATGTTTTCTTAGACATTGAATGTTTACGTTCGCAGTGGTTCTCAGTTGTATTGTGAGCGTGCATTCATTGTGTTTTTTCAAAAAGACCGTCTGACTGTAAGACGTAAATGATTTTCACTTATTGACACTTGCGGAATTCCCCACTTCAGCCAAACGCCTCGCCGCCGCGCAAACGCGCTTTCCATCGTCTGGCCGCACAAAAACCAGACGGCGCGGCCGTGCAAGCTTTCAACCTTCCTGCAAGCGTCTAATCATCGACGGAGGACAGGCGCAAAACTACGCGAAGAGACGACTTTGCGCTGGCATTGCGGCCGTGTCTGGGAGAGGACTGCCGCACAACTCGGCTAGGTGGCAGGCACAGACAAGGAAATGCGTGAAAAAGACAAGCTTGCATTTAGCATCATGCGATATTTGGTCTTCACTTCTGCTTTGTTCCGAGTCTCCGTATAAGAATAGCTGACTTGGGCCCGTCGTGCTGATCAAGAAAGGTCTTTATGATTCGCTTTGGGGTCTTGTTCGGGTCCGTTACCATTGGGTAAAAAAATAAAATGACCAAGCGTCCACGATAGCAGGCCCTAATTACTTGCGCGAGACGAGGTATTCGTGGCCATTGCAACGGTATACTCCGCTCATACGTGCTTACTGGCTCCTCTGCCCCGAATGCCCATGTCAAAGCTGCTCTTTCGGCGACGCGTCACATACAGTCAGAAAGAATGAATCTTGGGCCTCGTGTGACCGTTTTCTTGCCTCATGTGACATTTTTTTTCTTCATTGCTACCATTTTAGCTGGACACTTGCTAGCCACTCCTCGTACAGAGGTTGAAAAAATGATAGTGAGGAGGAGCTTGCCAGGTTTTTCAGCAGACCTTCTACCAAGCGAAGCAACGAGGCGATTGAAGAAGCAGAAGAAGGGGAGCACTGAGAAAGGTATTGAATTAGACGAAGATGCCGCCAGAAACTCTGGAATTAGGAACCCCGGAGGATGACTCATCGTCAGTGCCCACTGGGCCCAAGACGCTTCATTACGCTGTTAGTCTAGATACGATAGACAAGGAAGGTCAGAGAGAATATCTCGACGACATTTTTCCACAAGCAGACAGAATATTCTTTGTGCTTGAAGTTCTCGACAAAAGCTGTAGTTTTTTTTCTGAGGAGATACATCCGAAGAAACAAGTGAAATGGCCATTTTGGGAAAGGATCGAAATCCCTCATGATGTGGTCAGCTACAAAGCGGACAATTCTGAAAAGAATGTCAAGGAGAATAGCGACTCAAGTGCAAGCGCCAATTCAGGTACTCGCGAAGCCAAGAACCCCACTATGGTGAATTTAAAGATGAAAGGGTGGTGGTCATCATCGACGGAGTACGAATTTAAAACTTTGGTTGGCGAAATTGAAGCTGCGAAGCTTTTTCACTCATGCGGAGCCTCGCAAAAAATTTCGATCTGTACAAAAGAGCAGAAAGACTCACCTGCGGAAAAATCATTTCCGTTGACCATTCTCTCATCCCCACTTGATGAGGATCTCGAAAAAGGTCTTCAATCCGTTCGTGTTTACATTTACGGATGCACTAGTATCCTTGGGTACAAAGCAACTTTTCTCCATGCGAACGTATATCTTCGTGATGGTCCGAAGGAGGTGACGGTGCAGGAATCGAAGTGTTCGCACGGCGGCATTGTCTCTTTTCAAGCAGAACGTGTAGATGGGCTTCGAATTACCAGCGGCCATAATACAGTTGCTGTTCATTTGAAAGACATCAAGAATACAACCATTCCAAGTTGGCATGGTGACAATTATGTCTCTGCATACTGTCCCTTTTACGTTTGCAAAACCGCGCTTGAAAAACTCGAGCGCCTCGGCAAGATCTTCGTACAGGTGCAACCACAGCTCAAAAAGCTTGACAAGGCGCTCATAATAAACGTGCTATCGCGTGACGCCGCGCTCGAAACGCTGTCGTCAACAGGAGGCACAATTGATTTCGCTTCCGAAAAGGATAAGAGCGACTTCCTTGATGCACTAGAGTCCAATGGGATGGGTGGCGTCGACACAGAAGCACTGATCCAGCTCTCCAATGATCTTGCTGCAGTGACTGCACAGAGTGCAAGCGATATCCCACCAGAAGCACGCGAGGAAGCGCTTCAGCGAGTCCTGGTGAGACTGCTTCTCGCTGTCCTCCTTCCGAATCCCGAACGAAGGACACAAGAAACAGAGAGGACTCTGATGAAAAGTTTCGTAAGCGAACAGCGCAGAGCTTGCGGCCAAGCCGATCCCGTGGCTCAGCCAACCATGCCAGACCTAAATCACGAATTGCAGAGCTTCAAAGAAGCACTGAGAAAAAACCTCAAGGATCTCGTGGCGCTGCACGAGGCCATTCACGTGCCTGAGTCATGCTTTGATATCATGTACATGCGCGCCTCTGGCAACGCCTCAGACGACTCGATGGAGACCAAGCTGCTTCGAGCTGCGATAAGGGCTGATTTTGAAACGTGTAAGCGAATCCTGCAGACCCACCCCGAAGTCGACCCTTTCAGAGCAGGAGGCCCATCTACCGAAAAAGAATTCGGAGTATCTAAAAGGAACGCCGCGGATACTGAATCTGATCCCGATCAGTTGCAAGGAACACCGCAGTCTTCCCTCGACTATTTAATTGCAGCAATTGCTCGCATTCGGACTGAGCGAAGTGTCTTCGGCCTCACAGAAAACAGTAGGGACAAGGAGATGTCTCGCAGGTTTAAAGCTGCGAAGCTTCAGGAGCTCCAATCTGCCAGAGATGTGGTGGCACTCATGTTGGAACGTGGAACAGATGCAGGCCGACTTTTTCATATATTTGTGCGGGCACTTCGATCCTTTGACGTCAAGACACTTCAATTGATGGTGCGCAACGAAAGGATATGCCGTGCTGCGAACCTGGAGCATGCTTGGGAATTCGTCCGATCCAATTGGAGAGCGCACCCAAATGTTTGCAGCGAGCTCTCCGAGATTCTCCTCGACGTGCAGGTCTCGAAGGTTTCGCATCAAGTTCTTTGTTGCTCAGAAGGCGGAGATTTTTACTGTCCAAATGACACGATGGCCGCAGCGAACATATTGCGCGCATTATTCCGTGAGCGATTTGGGGACAATATGATGTTCAGCATTCTTCGCAAGATGCTCAAATCTCGGCAATGTGAAAGTGTTGACATTCTTATTTCGCTGTTCTCCCAGGTAGTCATTTCATCTTCTTCCTGGACGCAATCCTCTCCTTTCCATCTCGCGTGCGAGCTGGGTTATACGAGGTGTGTGCAAGAGTTTGTTTCTCATGGTGTAAATGTAGATTTGCAGGATATAGTCGCTGGCAAATTTGTTCTTCAGGTAGCAATTGAGAATAGACGCACAGAAGTTCTTCGAATTCTTTGCAATAGTGGTGCGTCTTGTTCTACCGCAATTACAAAAGATGGCAGAACGCCCTTACATCTGGCCATCGATATGAAGTCTCCAGAGATGGTAGCAGTGCTCTGCGAGAATGGAGCAGAAAGCGACGAAAGGGCACTTTTGGCAACGGTCGACCTCGGCCACGTCGAAATCCTTCAGATCCTTCAAAAGGTTGGAAACGCGTCCCCAAACCAGTATCGAGGTGAGCTCAACAGAACCTTGTTGCACCTCGCGTGCAACAAGCCTGATGCAGGAGACGACGAGTTTGTTCAGAAGCTCATACAAATGAATGTCGCTGTGAACGAGGTCGACATGATCGGGCGGACGGCGCTTCACAATGCTGCGGCAATGGGTAATCTCAGCGCCGTTCGCTCGTTGCTCGAGGCTGGCGCGGACGAAACGCTGCCTACCCGCCGTGAGGGGAGCACTGTAATTCACGAAGCGGCAAAAATGGGTAGAATGAGCGTGCTCCAGTTCGTTCTCAGGAACGCAAGTGGTGAAACTGTCGATGCAGTAGACATGCAAGGGCGCACGCCATTGTGCTACGCATTCAAGCGTCGCAAATTCCTGGAACTAACCTTTTACTGCCTTAGAGAGCTGCAGGCATCGGCGCGAGAAAAGTGTGTTCGCGAATGTACCGTTAGTCCAGAGATAGAAGCTTTTGCTGACCTCTTGAAAAGTCGCTACGGAAGATTTGACTTTCCCTTACAAAAGGCGATAGACACCGCAGACGCTCTTCGTGGCATCGGCAGAACTCGTGAGATGGTCGAATTGGCCCGTCGAATCAGAAAGTGTTTTGAAGAGGCCTATGATCCCTCCTCTGAATTCCGGCTTTCGAAAGAGGTTTATCGAAAAATTGAAAATTCTCCGGAGATGAGGAAATTCGTACGATTGATCATGTACAGAACCTTTGATTTCTCAGGCTACAACGTAGAAGAAGCCGAGTTATCGAAACTTGTTCGCGACCTGCATCTCTACCCTTCGATGCAATTTCTCGTTCATCTAATCGACCGGTCCTACGAAGAACCCAGCATGCCAGACTCCAAGGAGCCAACGGGTCTTGAGGATATCGAAAGCTCAAACGCAGTGAAACGAATTGCCGCAATAGTCAAACAACGCATCGTTAGCGTACAAGCTCTTCGTGGAATCAGCAGAACTCGGGAGATGAGCGAATTGGTCAATCTTATAATAAAGCGCTTTCGACCGTCAGATCACTACCAGCTTTCTACAGAAGATCTTCAGAGCATCGAAGTTGCTCCGGAGATGAAGGCTTTCGTAGAATTGATCAAGAATCGGTACAGAGACCTTGACGCCTTAAGCCCCAACTTCAAGGTGGTCGACTCATCAGAACTTGTTCGCGACCTACACGTCCTTCCTTTGATGCGACAGTTTGTTTGTCTGATCAGACAGTCCTGCGAAATACCCAGTCGGCGGGACAGGCCACTTTTAGGGGAGATCTTAAACTCTATCGAAAGCTCGTACGAACTGAGAGAGTTTGCCGTGCTAATTCACAGGCGTATCGGTCTGGCGGATTCGTCGTGTACGACAGCGCATGAAGTAAGGGTCTTCAAGTTTAACTTGGTGCTGGCCAGCGGATCTGCTTTTTGTACGGTGCCGAATAACCAGTCGACGCCCAACTTAGACGGCGAGATTCTTTCTTTCTTTCCTCAGGACATATGCCAGAACCTGCAACTCCTGAGTGGTGACTTGGTGAAGGATGAAAAGGAACTTCAAGATATCTTGCGGAATTGTTACGAAGAACTTTTTGTGGAAACTCGCAAGGCAGATGCCGTTCTTGGCATCCTCCTCGACGCTGGAGCAGACATCGATCACGTCGATGACCAGGGCAATCCAGCCTTTGACGATGACTATCGTATTGAGTACTTCAAAACGAGAGAAGAGGAGCTCAGAGCAGCACTTGAGAAACGGAGCAAGCTGGCTCACGACCAGCCAATATTCAAGGGAAAAATTGTTCATCACGCCGTGCATGCAGCGTGGGTTCAGCAGGGCTTCCGCTGCATAGCCTGCTGTGCTCTGGTGTACTGGGTCATTCTCTTGGCCTTGCTGACTCTCGTCGCCATCCGATACAGCGGATGTGACGTGTATGAGTCCTTCTCTATACAAGCAAGTGTTGTCAATCGCATGTCATCCGGCGACGCAGGAACTCTGGAAGATGTCAAAGATCTGGACAGCTGGAACGACTACGTCGAAAACGTCTTTGTTGAAGCTATATGGCCATCCCAGTCTGACTTGCATGTGGACGCTGATAGCTGGAGATTCGGCCAAGGCCTCGTTCTCCTCGGCAGGCCCCGTTACCGTCAGATTCGGACGCGTGCCGATAGTTGCTCTGCGACCATGCCTTCAATACTGTCCGTAGTCGAAACCCCCTGCTATGCGCCGTACTCGCAAGGCACTTTTTCGTCCTTGGATGCAACAGTCGAAGATAGGTCTTCACATGAATGCATGCTGCGCGGCGCCGAAAGTCATGTCATCAACTGGGAAGACAGCCCGGCAGTCCCCTTTTTCGGTAAATTCGGTTTTTACAAAGGTGGTGGCTCGAGCGTCGTCTTGTCGTCAAATAAGACCGCGACACAGCAGCTCCTACAAGACCTTCGCTCATGCGAGTTCATCTCCATGGGCACTCGGCTAGCAGCTCTAGAAGTCACGCTGTATTCGAGGTCTCATGAGTTATTCGTGCATGGGCGCGTTTTCATGGAGCACACAACAACGGGAGGAGTGTTCGCCGACCAGCGATGGGAGACCCGCAAGCTCGTGAGCTATGAATCGACCGACGATCGACACCGGTTGCGGATTGAAGTGATGATGACAATACTCTTCCTTGTGCACTTCTCTCGCGAGATCTATCGGTTGCTGGACTCAACGCGTGGGACGCAAAAACAAAAGATTGATGGTGCAAGTGAGCAAGCAGCTTCCAACGATGATGACGATGGCGCCAGGCCGGATTTTAGCAAAATCGAGTTTGTTGTGGTGTTGGACTCAGAGGAAAAACAGTGGTGGTTTTGCCATTTCGAAAAATTAGAGGAAGGTGCATGGCGAGCCATCGCTAGCGATCGCTCGAGAAGCTTTGCATCTGAGTATCTCGAGAGGATTCAAATCGAATGTTCCGAATCTAGGTTGAGACGCTTCAGTGTTGGAGAGCATGTAAGAGTAAGGAATGCACCTGGCAGAAAAGAGTGCCAGGGAACTGTTGTTTCTGTCAACGAATGCAATAAGCGCTTGACGTACTCGGTGTTAAGTCAAGGACACGGGTCGAAACTGATTCAAGATGTACCGGAAGACACAGTCGAAGTCGGATCCGACATTCCCGTGATGAAATTGCGGAAAAGGAGTTACACGAAAGACCCCTTATCGGATGCCAATCGTCAACGAAGCGAGCGAAGAAACTTCCATTTTCGACTCCGCGGCTGGATGTCCGGCGCCCAAAGGGTATGGCAAAGCAATCGAGTGGATAATATTGTGAAAATGTGCACTCTGGCACTGGATGGCTTGCCTGCGTTTTGGCAAAGGGTGTGGCAAAGCATTCAACCTGATAGGATTGTGAAAACGTGCGCTCAGTTGATGGATAATTTGCCAGCGTATTGGTCGGATCCTTTCAACTACTTGGACCTCAGCATCATGCTTCTCTTCTTTTGGCTGGTTGTTACACATGTAAAGCTCGTTCATGGCGCTGCCCAGAGGAGCTCGGATTGGCTAGAGAACTCGGAGCGTGATGTGTTTATTGACGTTTCGGATCTGATGCGGCTTTCGACGGTTCGGCAATACCTGCTCGGGGGCGTTGTCTTTCTCTGCTATCTCAAGACCCTCGAATACTTGCGGGTGGCCGCGACCTTTGCAGTTCCAGTCATGATCATTATTGGCATGCTCGCCAAGCTGATGAGTTTTCTCATCATCTTGGTTGTCTTCGTTTTGGCCTTTGGAATCTTTGACTACGTAGTTTTCGGGCTCAAGTATGCGCCTGTCAACTCAGTTATGAAAGCACTCGTCTTTACATTGCGAGGAGCCCTTGGCGAGCTGGACTTTGATGGCAAATACGAGATGGACCAGGTCGTCGGTACGGGCATGACGATGCTGGCAGCCGTGCTCTTGGTGATTCTCCTTCTCAACCTGCTCATTGCGGTCATGAGTGAGGCGTACGAGGATGTGAAGGCAACGGCAGAAGCACGCTGGTGCTACAGGCAGTACAAGACAATTCATGATTGGGAAGACAACAAGCAACTCAGACGATGGTATGAGAAAGGAAGAATGTGTTGGCGGATGATGGCCGTCAGACCTCTGCTCTGCCGGATGTGCAAATCGTTTCGCTCTTGTCCCGGACTTGACTCGAGCGAAAAGGATCGACCTTCGCGGGCCAGAGAATGGCCGTGTCGTTCTATCCGCGTCACTCCGTCTGCTCTGCATGAAGAAAGTCAGGTCAAGTCGGGCCTAGGCCTGGCATCATTGGGCAGCAATATTGCGCCTTCTTCTTTAGAATCCGACAACTGAATAAGGATTCCCCTCGTGAGTGTTGCTGGCTCTCCTCTAGACCGCGACGCATTTTTGCCAACAACAAAATTGTCGGACAAGGTCAGCAGCAACGAAGAGGAAATCGATGGAAGTTCGAACGACGAGCATGATCCTAAGATCAAGAGCATGCGTCGAATAAGACCGGCGGCAGAAACAGCATCCAAGGGAATGATAATTCATTGCCCCCCACTTCCACGCTCAGTTTGTCAAGACGATCGACGCAGAGTCGCACGGAGCTTCAGATAGGGAGCCAAGATTCTCGAAACTTGAACGCGAAGAAAGATGTATGTCCACCTGCGCTGCGAGGCCGTCGAGGTCGTCGTCGCCTTTGTCTCTCGGCCCGGCGTTCTCCGTCAGTTCAAGCGCTACGAGGCTGGTGACGCTCTATTGCGCGCTCTCGCAGTGCGCCTGTGCGACAAACGCATCCTACTTGGCTCTTGATGAACTTGAATGATCAGAATGAAAGATTTTAACAGTGAAAATGACGAAAAAGACACCTTGGATTTCACCTTTGGTACGAACATAAGCAACGAGTCACGTTTTCTACTTTTAAACTTGCTACAAATTTTCAACAGTCGCGAGCTGACCCACCGCGGGCGTGCTGCATCCAAAGAGACCGTGACGAAAGACAATTGGTGGTCTTTTGGAGCAGTTCTTTCTGTTGATCAAAACGAAACGATTCACTCGGCATGGGCAGGAGTCATCCTGACCATCTTGCGCAGTGATTTGGGCATAATCGGATCAATCAAGACGAAATAGACCATTGTAACACCGATGGCAACAATGGACAGGAACAAGGTCACTGCGGCCTGACGCTGCTCCTCTGGAGACGTTTCGCCTTCTTCGTCGACTTCGACAACATCAACACCGACAAAGTCGAGGCCGCCTGAAACCGCCCACCAGTTAAGTGCGAGCAGAGGCCCATTTACGACAACGGTGGCCACATTGATCCAAAAGCGAATGTTTGAAGCTCGCACACCGTCGTAAAGAAAGAGAAACCGATCTGCGAGTGTCTGGAACTGCACAATAAAGGGTCTCACGAGCACAAAGGCAGCCATAGAGATGATGATACCGAGAGTTCCTGAGATCAAGTACAACCCAATGGCACCCCCACTCAAAGAAGCAAGAATGCCACCAACTGCAAGAAGCCAATGCGAGAACACGTCTCGTAAGCAGCTCTTCGGGTTCTTCGCGACGGAAGCAGTCTGCTGGCGAACAATGCTGGCCTGTGTAATGACATGTTCTGAAAGACCGGGACCATCGTCAAAGGTCGCTTCCTCGAGACTTGCTGCGCCATCGTCGAAAGAAGGAACTCGCCTGGGATGCTTGTGCAAGCGTCTTACCCTAACAATAAGGAATCCGAAGACAGCGAGTGCAGCAATTCCGACCACGACAGTGGACAAGAAGCCTTCGAGGTCAAGCACAAGAACCGCAAGCAGAGCGTTGAATGCCTGCTCTGGAATGGCCGTGACGACCAGCATGAGAAGAACGAGAGCGCGCTCTGGCGAAGCCATCTCCCAAAGCCAAATGACAAGAGGCTTGCCGTCGTCGGTCATCTTGTCAACAATGTATTTTTGCAGCATTGGGAGGTCCCGATAGAGCGAGAGAAAGACAAAGAGGTTGAAGTACGCCACAATGAGCACGAGGATCCAGCGAACAATTGCAATGTCTTCCGCTACTGTATAGACGGCGCCAAAAATGAAGCTGATGACAAGAAAGGACATTTGAAGGTAAACTGCAAGCGAGTCCGCTGTCGCAGGGCGGCGTAGTACACCTCGTGCCCAGTTGCGGCCGGGAATGACGAGATCAAGACCTTGGACCGTATGCAGCCAGTGCGGCTGCGCCATTTCGCGAAGCGCGTCGCCAACTTGATTCAGCAACGAGTATTGGAAGCTCTGCACGACGATGAGAGTAGCGAGCATGCCAATCGAGGGCTCAAAGACCACATAGATGAGAATACCCATTATGGGATAAACGATCGTCGCCACAAAGCAAGAGAGTCCGTAGGCTTTGAGCGCCGCAGCCGTCAAATTCTGACTTGTAAAAGTAGTTGAGTTCTGCACGACGCGGTAAAAGTAAGGGGCAAGAGCGGAGGCAACAAATTCGACGGCAACCTCCACCGTCGTGAGCAAAAGAGCAATCTTGACGTAGCTGACGTCGAGACTTTTGGCCAGCTGAAGAGACTCAAATTGCATCGCCTTGCCAACAATCCACGAGAGCGAATCGATTGCGGAGAGCGAAAACACAAGTCGTGCGCTGTGCAGACGCTCTTTGGCCGTGAATAGCGGCACGGGCATTTCAGGATCTACGATATCTCCTGATGTGTGGGTTGTCTTTTTCCTGCTAGACTCTTGCGAATGAAGTCCAGACTCTGGGTGAATTCTTTCGTTTGGAAAGGCGTCCTCAAGCGTTCCGTGTCTACTACCATCGCTTGACGAAGAAGGTCTTCCTCTCGCTGCGTTAATTTGATTTGCCTCGTCAACACCTGAAGACTTGGCGGCAACATTGACACCATCGTCGTTACTCTCCGCCTGCTCTTGCTCTTGCTCTTGCTCTTGCCCTTGCTCATCGAGGTTCTCGCTGTCGTTTCTGGGTACCTCCACGCCAACGTGCAAGGTGAGCAGCTCCAGGATCAGCTTCGTCCGCCTTTTCAAGTCGAGGGCACCGTTATCGACGGCTCTCCGCTCTTCCCCCAACGCAGCGCTCTGCGTGGCGCGCGGATCGGCAGACGCCATGTCTCCTCTACTTTCTTCTCAGATCCTTCGTCTCGGGTCGTCGAGGGGATCGCGCGCGCGCGCTCGCAAGAAACGAATCTGGGAGTGCGGGCCATCCGCCATAGTTCTTTCCACGCAAGCACGCCAAAGTACTACACACACATTTCTTCTGTGAGGACCGTCGGTGAGGACTCGGAAGAACGCATTTCTTCGGCCAGTTTGCCTTCTCAGAGTATCACGTTCGACTCGTCGCGGCGGAGCTCTTTCTTCGTTTCTCCGGGCAAGCTCTTGAGGTTGTTCCGGCTGGTTTTGGCCTCCTTTCTCTCAAGTCATTTGTGCAGGCATGTGCATGGATTGAACTCGGAAAAAGATCATCATGTGATGCTAGCTAGCAAGATGCTTGATGCCAAGCTGCACTGCTTGATGCATATCGGGATTGCGAGGCCCAGGCCGGGACGGGAGACGGGACGATGAGCGGCGTGTTGGAGCGCGTGAGCGCGCGGGCCGAGAGCGTGAGCGCGTGGGAGGTCGCGGGCGCGGCAGCTGCAGTGGGTGTTGCAGCCGCCGTCGCGTACGCGTGGCGGCTAGGCGTGTTTTCGTCCATGAAGGTGGAAAAGGTCGAAAGAGCGCCCATGACCGTGGCCGTGCAAAGTCTACAGTGCAACGTTGCGGACCTCGGTGGCCACTTTGAGCGTGTGATTGGTCTCTTCAACGAGGCGCTCCCAGCATTCAAGAATCGGCACCTCCCGCTCGGGATCTACTACGATGATCCTGCGGCCTTGGAGGATCCAGACAAGCTTCGCGTGGACGTGGGCGTGGTGTTGCTGGGCTCTGACGGCAGTTCCAAGCTCGACGCCGACGAGAACGAAATTGCTAAAGCATTGAAACCCCATGGCTTGAAGCTTGCGACGATTGCCAAAGGCGAGTTTGTGCAGGGAGAATGGCCTTTTGTGAACCGACTTTCGTTCGCGATTGGTCCCATGAAATTCTACGGAAAGGCAATGAAAATTGCTGCGGAGGAAAGCTCAATCCAAGGGTGGACGGGATCGCTCGAGATTCATCACATGGGCGCCAAACCACCCTATACCGAATACGTGCTGCCTCTGACGCAGGCGATTCAAATTACAGATTTCAAGTAACAATATTGATACCGAAGTGAAGGTTGCGGAACAAGTTGTCGACGCGGTGCAGATGCGGGGGACGGCGATCTGCAAAGAAAAATCTTTTGCTTTTCGCATGGCACGAAAAGAATGCGAGAGTTTGTTTGGGACAACTCGCTGGGCTTTTTGAGTTCGCTTCAAGAGAGAAGGGGGGGGGGGGGGGGGGGGAGGGTATTTACAGCGAGACGGCCATTCATTAGAGAGAGAAGTCGGCCAGATGTCCTTCCATGACTACTGAACGACCTTTCGTGGATACGGTGACCAACACCGGGTGCAAGATCGAGACCAAGCACCCTACAAATGCACCTTGCTCGAATGAGCCAAGATTTGTTCTCTACCTTGATCAATAACAGAAGCGCCAGCCACCTGCAGCTTGCCAGACTGCCTGCCAGCCTGAAAGCGTCGACTATTGTTTGTGGGAATAAAGGAAATGTGTTGTTGGTTGCACAAAGAGATGGACGTTGCACAGAAAGACGAAAATGTCATTCAAGAATCATATATACTTACGAACGGTAGCCAGCGTTGACCTCGACGTAGGTGTCAGTCAAGTCAGCGCCATAAACGACTGACTCAAAGCCAGTCTGCTTGGAGGGGTTGAGGTTGATGGTGATGTCCACAGTCTTGTAGTGGGCCGGGTAGCCGGCGGCGTTGGGAAGCTGGCAATCCTCAAGGTACTTGATGAGCTTGACTTCCTTCTCCGAGTCGAGATCGAACTCGCCGTTCTTAAAGACGAGCTCGCCACCGACGTGGATGGTGCAGTTCTCCGCGACAGACTTGGCAAAGTCCGGGTTGACCTTGCCGACATAGGAGCCGATCGCAGCGATGATGCGGCCAAGGTTGGGGTCGTTACCGGCAATGCCAGTCTTGCAGAGCGGTGAGTTAACGACAGCCTTGGCAATGCCGTGTGCAAGCTTGGCCGAGGGTGCGCCCTCCACCTTGCACTTCATGACGTGCTCCGTGCCCTCACCGTTGCGGACAACATCCTGGGCAAGGTCTGCGCAGACAGCGCGCACGGCGGCAGTAAGTGCAGATCGCTCAAAGGACTTGTCAAGGGCAGCGCGCTTTCCGCTCGAGAGGAGAACGATAGAGTCCGAGGTACTCTGATCGGCGTCGACACTGATGCGGTTAAAGGATCCCTCGGCGTTGACAGCGTCGACGAGGCAGGACTGGAGAACCTCGCCATCAGCCTTGATGTCCGTCATGACATAGACAAGCATGGTGGCCATGTTGGGCTCAATCATACCAGCGCCCTTGGCAATACCGGTGACACGGCCAAGAATGGTGCCAGAGCTGGGGTCGCGGATGACGGCGCTACGGGCCTTGGGAAAGGTGTCAGTGGTCATAATGGCCTTGGCCGCGGGAAGCACCGAGTCACTCTGCATGTCGCTCTTGACGTTGGGAAGCGCTTCAAGCATGCTGTCGACGGGGAGGCGCCATCCGATGACACCGGTGGAGCTGGGCATGACCGCGACATCGTCGGGAAGGCCGAGGACCTCAGCAGTACGCTTGCAGATGGCCCGGGCGTCGCTGACGCCGCCAGCGCGCGGGTGCACGTTGGAGATCTTGTTGTTGATGACAAGGGCGCCGAGCGGGCCGCGCTCGGCCAGGATCTCGCGGCAGACGCGCACGGGGGCACCGGGGAAGGCGTTCTGCGTAAACATGGCGCCGTACATGTCGGTGGGCGCGTCGGGCTTGATGACGGTGATCTTCATGGAAGCCGGGTTCGCGGTCTCCGGGAGTTCCTCAGGCTGGAATTCAAAGGTGGTGGTGCCGATGGAGAAGCCTTCCGGAAGCTTGGTGTGCTCGAGGGCGTCGAGCTTCTTCTCGTAGTCCTCAACCGAGGTGGACGCGAGCTCTGTGGCGACGGGCATCTCGACGGTAAACTTGGTTCCCTCGGCATCAGCGGCCTCCGGGCCAGCAAGCTCGTTGTCGGCCTTGACGGCGGCCACGGTCTCCGGGGAAGGCTCCGGGACGCAGGTCATGATGGCGTCCTCAAGGGCGGCAAGCGCAATGTCGAGCTCCTCCTTGGTGATGACGAGGGGCGGGCACAGGCGCACGACCATACCGGTGTCGCCAGCGCCGAGGACGAGCACGTTCTTAGAGAGGCAGTGCTTGATGACGTCCGGGACATGGGCCGAGGGGAGCTGAAGACCGGCGTAAAGGGCAGCATCGCCGAGGGGGCGGCGGACCTGAATGATGCGGTCGCCGACGCGCTCCTTGATGGCGTCGAGGCCCTTGATGAGGTAGCGGCCGTTCTCGGCAACGTTTTCGAGAAAGCCAGGGGCAAGGACCTTGTCGAGGACGACGTTGGCGGCGCGCGCGGCGACGGGGTTGCCGGCAAAGGTAGATCCGTGGGTTCCGAGCCAGGTGGCCGGCTCAAGAGAGTCGTAGGTCTTTTCGTTGATCATGACGGCGCCGATGGGGAGACCGTTGGCGAGGGGCTTTGCCAGGGTGACAAAGTCGGGGACGACACCGTACTCCTCGTAGCCCCAGACGCGGCCGTTGCCTTGGCGACCGAGACCGATCTGGACCTCGTCAAAGATGAGCATGACACCGTGCTCGTCGCAGAGCTCACGGGCGCGCTGGAGGAACTCGCGGCGGGCGGGCGAGATGCCGCCCTCGCCCTGCACGGGCTCGACGATGACCGCGACGACGTCGGGGCCGATGCTCTTTTCGAGGTCGGGGATGCTGTTGAAGGGGAGGTGGTCGACGTTGGGAATGAGAAGCGGCTTGAAGGGCTCGCGAATACCCGGCTTGTAGGTGACCGAGAGGGCGCCGAGGGTGCGGCCGTGAAAGGATTGCTTGAAGCCAATGAAGCGGTCACGAAGGCCCTCGCCGCGAGCGTTTTGCACAACGCGCGCGAACTTGAGAGCGCCCTCGTTGGCCTCTGTACCGGAGTTGGAGAAGAAGACCTTGCCCATGCCGGGTGCGCTGCCGAGGAGCTTTTCGGCGAGCTCGAGGCTGGGGCGTGTATGGTAGAGGTTGCTCACGTGGGCGACCTTGCCGACCTGGTCGGCGACGGCGGCGGCCCACTCCTTGTCACCGTGTCCAAGGACGGTGACGGCGATACCAGCGCCCATGTCAACGAATTCGCTGCCGTCTTCGGCGTAGACGCGGCTGCCGACGCCCTTGTCGAAGACCAGGCCCTCGCGCATGCGCACACCGCCAGCGGCGTAGGTGGGGACGATGAACTTCTTTTCCATTTCTTCGGGCGTCATGGAGGTCGAGCTTGCGAGGCTCCGTGCGCTCTGGTACACGGCCTTGGGCATCCTGCGGCTCTGCGAGAGCGATCCGCGCGCCGCGGCAGAGGTAGCGAGTCTGCGCATCATCATGACTGCCAGCGTTTCACAATTTTCAAGTTTCCGAAGGAGCGAGCGACCGAGCGAGCGAGCGTGCGACCGGCTACGACTGCCAACGCACTCGCCTGCCTACCTGCCTGCTTGTCTATCTGCGCACGACGATTGCCTTCTCGTCGTAACGCTGCGCGACCTGCGGTGACGCGCGACGCCAGCCGAGCCGCAGCGTTTCTCCGTGGTTTGATTTGATTTTTGTTTGGGATTTGTTTTGCTCTGCTCTGCTTTGCATTGCGATCCTCCCTCTCCCCCCATTCGCTGAGCCTCGATTTGTGCTGCTTGCTGTTGCCGGCCGGCTCCGCGACTTGTGAGTGCGCCATTCTGCACTTGGCGCGCCCGCCAGTCCCCTCGCGCCCACTGCCGCGCCAGCCACGGCCCCTTGCCCGGCTTCACAGTCGAACCGCGCCGGCCCAAGTCGACTTTCGGGCCCGCGCAAGTGGCGCATCGGCGGCTTAGTCGATGGCGAGCGAGTTGCAAATGAATCAACGAAACAACGTCAAAGTTGGAAAAGGAAGGGAGGAAGAAGGCGAGCATAAGCAAGAAAGCAACAGCAAGCAGTAGCAGTAGCAGGCAACCTGGACAGGGAACTCGTGCGTGCAGAGAAGATCCACTACAAGGCCGGCAGGCAGGCAGGCAGGCAGGCAGGCACGCAGGCAGGCACGCAGATCGATCGCCGTGCCGCTGCTGTCTCGTGCTGCTGCCTTGGCCACTGGTCACTGCCAGCAGCGCAGCAGCTGCCTCTGTTCCTCCCAAGTCGGCCTGCCTTGACGCGAACCTCGGCACCAAGGAGAGCGAGCAAGCAAGCAAGCAAGCCAGGAAGGCAAAGCAGGCTCGCTGCCGAGAGCGAGCACAAGCGGAGCAAAACAACGGAAGGGGAGGGGAAGCCCGGGAGGAAGGCAGACTCCGCAAAGGCCGGCGCGGGCAGGCAGAGAGGAAGGAAGAGGAATCGGGCGCACGCTTCGCAGAAGCGTCTCGGAACACAGAAAATGGCGGGCGGGAAAATGGCTGGTCCACGGGGCCCAGGCGTTCGTGACATTCGTACAGCACACCTCCCGGCCCAGCCCAGCGCACAGGGGCGGCCAGCCCCCCCAGGGGGGCACCCGAGCACCACCGCGTCGCGCACTCCTCGCGCACCGCGTGTGCGACGCGCCTCGAGAGGGTGTGTGCCGTGCCCGGGGACCCTTGCCTAGTTATACATAGTATGGAGGGTGGCGGGGTGAACGATCCATACGCGTCGATTGGGATGGGGACGCGGGACGCAAGGGGCGTCGTTGTTGACGGCGGCACGGGACCGGGGCGAAACTCCTCAAGTGAGTCGAGGCGGCGTGCGATCTCTTGCTGGACCGTCTCGTCGCTGGTGTGTGGCTGCAGCTGCAGCTGCAGCTGCTTTCTCCGGGACGACCTGTGAGTCCATATCTTGCGCGTCATCGACGACTCGGAGGAATCGTGCCTGATTAAGGGTTATTTTCAGGCACCTTACGCAGCGTGCTGGTGGCAAGGTGCAGAAATCCTGCTGGAGCCCGTTACACCCATGCTTGCGGGCCTTGAGGGGACGCGCTCGACCGCCTTACGGCCTTTACACATCCTTTTACAAGTGGTAGCTTCGCGCTCTTGCTCCTATTACACGCTGCTGCTGTACGTACTATTCATTATTACCGATGGCGGCGGCCTCTCGCTACCTTCGCGTGCAGTGCATTGCGCATCGCGCGCGCGTGCGCTGCAGCCATCGCCCGAGTACCGTGCATCGACCATCCATCACTGGTCTCCACGTTGTGCGTACGATTTCTCTCTTTGCACCGCATCGCATGGCACGATGGCACGCTTGCGCGCATGGTTTCTGGCAGCTCGCTGTGTTGGCGGTCCCGCTCCCGCTCCCGCTCCCGCTCCCACGGAAAGGGAAAGCGCTTGCATGCCGCTGCCGACCGCACCGCTGCCACACGCAGCGGCCGTGCTGCTCGGCTGGCAGTGGCTGCCGCACGCACGGCAACGTCGCCCTCCCTCCGCGTCGTCATCTGGGCGAAACCAGGAGGAAGAGTCCTCCCTCCACGGCGATTCCCGGTACGGTAGGGTAGCCAACAAGCCTTGTCCGGTACGTAACCTAAGCCGCCTGCTGCCAGCTGCTGCAGCTGCTTGCAGCTGCTTGCAGCTGGCCGGCGGGCGGGACACGAGCGCAGCAGCCGCGCCGCGCGCTCGGGCTCGGCGGCTCCGAGCAGCCCGCGGCAGCGGCAGCGGCAGCGACCGCGGCTTGCTCGGCCAGCTAGCTGCAGTGGCCACTTGTGATTTGAATCCATTTGCCGTGGTCTCGCGTCCCGATCCTGGCATTTCAAACGATCATTCGGTCATTCACAGTCAAACCCGCCGCCCGATGGTGCCGGGCGCCGAGCCGAGGCTGGCCGCACCTTGCGCCACTGCGATCGGTGCGGTGCCATCCACGCCGTGCCGTGCATGCGTGCAGCGCAATGCAACGCAACGCAGCGCAATGCAATGCAATGTAATGCAATGCAATGCAATGCCGGCGCCTGCATTGCACCCGCTGCTTCTTTCCGCACAGCCAGGCTGCGCCAGCCTGGTCAGTCGGGTCAGCCCGGTCACCTCTCCCGGCCCCGCCTTCCATCGCGGCCGCACTCTCCTCGCCGCCACGCCTGCGCGCCTACCGCCGCCGGCCAGGCTCCGTGCGTCTCGTCGCTGCTCGTCTCGTCTCGTCTCGTCTCGTCTCGTCTCGTCTTGTGTCGTCTCGCGTGGCTCCGCGTCGCCTCGCTTCGCCTCGCTTCGCCTCGCAAGGAGGGTGTCGTTGATGATCCTGGCGGTGCGGGCCGCGGGACTCGCGAGCGGTTCTTGTTCGCCCCGTCCGGCTTAGGCCTCGTTTGTTTGTTTCTTTCTGCGCGTTATTTCAACAATCACCTGGCTGGCTGGCTGGCTGGCGGCACGTCAAGGTCGTCCCCGTGCTGCCGCTGGCCGCAAGCAAGCCAGCAAGCGAGCGAGCGAGCAAGGCCTGGGCCGAGCTCCAGGATTTATTTCTGGACGTTGGACTGCTAGCTAGCTTGCTCTTTTCGCCGGCCCTCCTTTCTTTCATCTGTCGGCCTGTCGATCTGCCTGCCTGGAGCTCAGGCTGGACTCTCTCTCTCCAACAACTCTCTGACCTCGAGTTGCCTTCGCATTACCGCGCACTGCTGTGCATTACTGCGCGGTACCGCGTCGCATTGCACTGCGCGGCCTCGCCTTGCATTGCGCTGCACTGCGCGGCGCGGCACTGC
The DNA here is from genome assembly GCA_003116975.1 of Aurantiochytrium sp. KH105. NCBI lineage: Eukaryota > Bigyra > Thraustochytrida > Thraustochytriidae > Aurantiochytrium > Aurantiochytrium sp. KH105. The sequence goes on from BGKB01000210.1 coordinate 162,066, forward strand.
ATTTCGTGCACTCGTGCACTGCGATTTTGTTAGTTGCTGGGGTGCATTACACATCGCGCTCGCATTACACGCCGAAGCGGAGCGAACCCCGCCGGCCAGACAGAGGCAGGCAAACAAACAGAGCGAGCAAAATCCTGTGCAGGCCGGCAAACCCGAAACCGCAAGAGGCCCCGGCCGCAACAGCAGCAGCAGCAGCAGCAGCAGCAGCAGCAGCAGCAAGCAAGCAAGCAAGCCAAGCAAGCGCACGGCACAGCGGCGCGGCGGAGCGGAGCAGAGGAGTCAAACGAAACGAAACGAAGGCAACCATGATGCAGAACTCGGTGCAGGCAATCCGGAGCGGCGTCCGCGCCGCGTCGACGCGCCGCGTCGGCGCCCGGAACATGTCGTACGTGGCCCCGCTGCGCGACATGAAATTCCAGCTCGACGAGGTGCGCAACACGGAGGAGCACTACAAGAAGCTCGCCAAGACCGGCGGCGAGGGCGCCAGCCCCGACATGGTCGACATGATTCTCCAGGAGTCGGCCAAGTTCGCGGAAAACGAACTCTACCCTTGCAACGAGACCGCCGACAGCGTCGGATGCAAGCAGATCGGCCCCAACGAGGTCAAGACCCCGCCCGGCTTCAAGGAGGCCTACCAGTCGTTCGTCGAGGGCGGATGGCAGGGTCTTAGCTTCCCGGAAAAGTTTGGCGGCCAGGGTCTCCCCTCCTCGCTTGCTCTCTTCCAGTCCGAGATCACCTCCACCGCCAACTGGACCTGGACCATGTTCCCCGGTCTCAGCAAGGGTGCCATCAACACCCTCATCGCGCACGGTGACGACCTCGTCCAGAGCAAGTACCTCGAGAAGCTCGTCAGCGGCGAGTGGACCGGTACCATGTGCCTGACCGAGCCGCACTGCGGATCCGATCTTGCCCAGGTCGCCACCAAGGCCGTGCCCGCCGGAAACGGCAAGTACAAGATCTCTGGTACTAAGATCTTCATTTCGTGCGGTGAACACGACATGGTCGACAACATTGTCCACTGCGTTCTCGCCCGTCTCCCGGACGCGCCCCCCGGCATCAAGGGTATCTCGCTCTTCAGCGTGCCCAAGTTCAAGGTCAACGATGACGGCACCCTCACTGACGAGCTCAACGGCGCCACTGTGGGCCGCATCGAGAACAAGATGGGCTGCCACGGTTCGCCCACCTGCGAGCTCATCTTTGACGAGGCCGAGGGCGAGCTCCTCGGCGTCGAGCACAAGGGTATGCGCCAGATGTTCACCTTTATTAACACTTCCCGTGTCGGTACCGCCATCCAGGGCCTCGCCGCCGCCGAGGGCGCCTACCAGCTCTCCCTCGAGTACGCCAAGGACCGTCTGGCCATGCGCTCGCTCACGGGCTCCAAGTTCCCCGACAAGGTCGCTGATCCCATCATTGTCCACCCTGGTGTGCGCCAGATGCTCCTCACCCAAAAGTGCATTGCCGAGGGCGGCCGCGGCATGATCTACGACTCGGCTCTCATTGCCGATGAGATGGCCGAGGCCGAGGCCAACGGCGACCACAAGAAGGCCCAGAGCTACGATGACCGCCTTGGCTTCCTCACCCCGATCCTCAAGGGCTTCCTCACCGAGGCCGGCCTCGAGGCCGCCAACCTTGGCATCCAGACCTACGGTGGCCACGGCTACATCAAGTCCAACCGCGTCGAGCAGATTGTCCGCGACGTCCGCATTGCCAGCGTTTGGGAGGGCACCACTCAGATCCAGGCCCTCGATCTTCTCGGCCGCAAGGTCATGCTCCAGAAGCTCAAGCCCATCACCCAGCACACCGCTGGTGTCATGAAGTTCGCCTTCAACGCCTTTACCTCGCCCACCTCGTCCAAGTACGGCAGCATCCGTACCCACGCCGCCAAGCTCGGCAAGGCTGCCGCCGAGTGGCAGTACCTGTCGCTCCGCGTTGCCCAGCGCGCCGCCGGCAACAAGGACGCCATCGGCACCGCCTCTGTCCCCTACCTCATGTACGGTGGCTACGTTTCGCTTGCCGAGCAGTGGCTCAAGCAGGAGATGGCTGCCGCCAAGGCGCTCGAGAACGGCGCCGAGGGCGCCGAGGCCGAGTTTTACAAGGGTAAGATTGCCGCCGCCCAGTTCATGTTTAGCAACCTCTTGCCCCGCACGGGCTACCTCAAGGAGCAGATGCTCGCCCCGATTCCTGACACCATGGACATCACCCCGGAGCAGTTCGCTCCTTCGAACTAAGTCTCTTCTGTTTTCATGATCTTTCTACTACTAACTAACCTAGCTTTTGACGCCTTTTGCGATCTCTTCCTCTTGTGCGTCGCCATCCTTTCTTCTCTTTCAATGGGGGGGCAAGAAAGAGAGAGTGCTGCGGTAAATCTCGACACACCAAACTCGCAGCCGCTGTCGCGGGAGTGACGCCATTCCCGCGACCTCGACCGTGGTCAAACGAGTATATGCTTTGCAGACATGCTCCCAAAGGCTCTCTGCTGTCTACCAAGGGAAAAAATCATGCTATGGAAGAACAAAGAATGGTTGGGTCCGATGGGAAGAGAAGATTTTTGTGGGGTTAAAGATTAAAAATGAGTGCCTTGTGACTTGGGTATCGCCAACCTTGGATCCAACCTCTTCCGAGGCACACACAAATTTCTCACAAACAATCGATCAAATATTGCACTTTCGTGACTAGCGTTTAGCTACACAACTTGACCCACCGACGGGTACCGACCGTACACGGCACGGTTCACTCTGTGTCGGCTCGACGCACGTGTGATGAGATTTTGAAAATTTGTAAAAAATGATATCAACCACGACGCGACGTAATCTGTCACATGAAAGAAAACATCCAAAGCGCCGGGCGGTCAGTAGCGGCGACGCTTGTGACCGCCTCGGCCGCCTCGACCACCTCGGCCACCACGGCCACCACGACGACCGCTGTTGCTACGTGCTGCCTGACGTGTAGCCTCGACCTGTTTCCAGTGCTCCTCGGCCTCCTCCTCGGAGAGAACGGCCACGGAAGTTGGCTTCTTGCCACCATAGGCCTCGGCCTCGCCGTTTTGCAGACGTTCTAGGACCTGGTCCAAAATGCCTTCGGCCTTAACCTCGACGGTGGCTTCTTCCTCGCCGCGGCTGTAGTTAATCCACAATTGGCGGTCACCAGTCAAATCGCCCAGAGCCAGGGCCTTGATGTTGTCGCGATCGACACCCTCGCCCAAGCCCTTGATGCGAATAATGGGACCATGGCTCACGGTCTCCGAGCTCTTGTCACGGTTCGCGTCGTCACCCTTTTTGTCATCGCCGTCGTTCTCACGCTGGCGCTTGGGGTTACGAAGACGCGCCTCCTCGTCGGCAATCCATTCATGCAGGCGCATCACCGTCTTGAGCGGTTCGCCGTCAATTTTGAAGAGCTCGTCCTTGCGCGCGATGGCATCCGCAGCCACATCTTCGTCCAACACCTCTACGAAAGCAGATCCAATGAACTTGCCTCGCCTACCGTGCAAACGGCGCATTTGCAAAAAGACGACATTCTCCTCGCCAAGGGCCTTTTTAAAGACCGCAAGACAATCGTCGATCTTGTACGTTTTGGGAAAACCGTCCACGAAAAGGCTACGACGACGCACCAATGCAGTTTGAGCAGGATCCGAAACTTCCGGCTCCCACTCGTTTATACGCTGGACCCTTTCACCATCCTCGCTCACCAAGAGATGAGCGCTTGTTTCGAGAGCCTCTCCAAGGATCTTAGGATCCTCCGTGACGGCTTTGATACGATTAAATTTGATAAACTCGCTCAGTTTGACCCAGCCATACTTGTCGGCCTCAACAAGCTTGCGCATGTACTCATCCCGACGGAGGTTCGCGTTGCTAAAGTAGAATTCCATTTGTCTACGAAGCTCGGACTTGGCCTTGTCACTTAGAGGCTCTTTCTTGGTCGTCTCTTCGGCTTTCACAGTTTCTTCATCCTTGACATCTTTTGAAGCGTCAGCTTCTGTCTTGGTGTTTGCTGCATCCACCGGTGCTGGTTCTGTCACGGGTTTCTTCTCAACGTTCTCCGCGGTGGTCGCCTCGGTCTTGACAGCAGACTCCGGAGCAGTCTTGTCGGCGTCTGCCTCCTTTTTCGTTTCGCTGGCGGGCGCGATTTCGGCCTTGATTTCCTCCTGCGCCGTTTGTTCTTCCTTGACCTGCTCCTCCTGGACAGCAGCGTCGGTCGTGCCGGCCTCGGTGACGCCTGCGGCAGCGGTCTCCTCCATCGTCATGATGTCGCGGTTCTGCTGCTGCTGCTGCTGCTGCTGCTGCTGCGGCTGCTTCTGCTTCGCCTGCAGACAACTCTTTCGACGACGCGTGCGGCGAACGCCGAGTTCCTCCGCGGTCCCGCTCCAGGCTAGGCTCGTGGCGCTGCCTCCTCGCGAGCTCCGTTCCGGGACTGGGCGCGGAGCAGTCGGTGGTCACCAAGTAGCTAGCGAGCTAGCCGTCAATCGCGCAGTCGATCGATACTAGATGGATTGATCGGTGGTCGCGAATGTTTACACCCACAACGGGGTCATAATAAATTGGTACTTTTAAGGGCGTAAAAGGTTTTCGTCCTTCTCGCGCTCGCAGAGCTCGAACGTACGCGCGTGGAAAGGTTCGCGCGGGCGGGCGGGCGGGCGGGCGGGCGGGCAAGCGAGCGAGCGTGTGCGTGCGTGCGCACGGTACCGGGCCCGAGGGTGTGTTCGATGAGCGCGTCGGTGGTCTCGTCCGTGGCTCGGTCGCGTGCGACGCGGCTTCCGCCAGAGGTGAGCAGAATCCTCTATGTAAAAAACTTGCCTTTTCAGGTCACCGGCGATGAGCTCTACGAGATTTTCGGCGATTATGGTGCGATCCGTCAAATTCGCATTGGAAACAACAAACGCACGAGAGGCACTGCTTTTGTTGTGTATGAGGATATCTTTGACGCCAAGAAGGCCGTCGAGAAAATGACGGGCTTCAAGGTCGGGGAACGCTACCTTGTAGTTCTTTACTATCGTCCCCCGCGATCGTCGATTGGCGAGGGGAAGTCGGCCAATGGCGATGTCGGACAAGGTGAAGGAACTGAGGATCGTGTCAAGGAGCTCAAACGCAAGCATCGGATCGCCTTTTGATCCAAGAAGAGAGAGGAGTACTCAACTCTGCACATGCTTTTTTTTTTTTCCTCGGAAAATCCATCCGTCTGTCTCTCTCGGTGCAGTCCAGCTTTCAAACGACGAACTCGATCAAGTGAAGGATCTGCGTTCAAATAAATTTCTCAAAAAAAAAATCAAGTAGAAGAAGAAGATGCGTCTGATGACCTCAAACGCACGGCGCTCGACCGAGATTGCTCGCTGCCTGCGGCATTTTGAGAATGTGATGGATCTGTTGTATCAATCAGCGTTAAGATCAGGCTGATTCAATGTCGTTGAGTAGATCATAGCGATGCAAAGTAGATAGGGTCTTCATTGTCGACGCGCGCGCATGCACGCAGCCGCACACGAATGAAGGCACCCCGTCTCGTGTACTGTAAACTTCAAACGTGGACAGACCTTTATGATAATTTGTTTATGCTTTGAATACACTCTCTATGTGACATTTCCTCATCGCTTTGCTTTGTTTGGCTTTGCTGAATCCTTGCTGTTGTTTCCGCGGTCAAGCTCGTACGCATTTCTGTCGCTAAATTCGTCAATCTTGGCGAGGATCTGATCGACGTAGGCGCTATCTACAAAGAGATGAGTCTCATCAAGCTTTTGATAGACAAAGGACTTTCCCAAAGAGCCCTCATTTTCCAAGAACAAGACGTACTGCAGTGTCGCGGCGTCACTGCACGTGAGGAGCGAGCCAGCGACGGCGTTGACCATGGTCTCGCCCAGCAAGCAAGCGCCTCACTCTCTCTCCTTCTCGCGAACGAAAGTCGGCGCGCAGCGTGCTCTGCGACCGGTCGAACGGCTGACCGGATGGCCGACGGGCTGGCTGGCTGGCTGGCTGGCTGACGAGGCGCGCCGCCTGCTCCTTTTGCGATATTGCGCGCGCGTCGCGCCCGGTTTTCTGGTTTGTTTGCCGCTGTCCTGAAGAGTGACAGCGGCGATTGTATTTAATGCCCATGAATGTCCTTAAATAGGGTCGTTGTGAAGAAAGTATGGGCGCCCTCGCATTGACGGCTAGGAATGGAAGCATCGTGGATGCCGACACGCTTTTACTGTCAGTCAAAGCGAGCCAGAAAAAAAAAACGCTCAACGAAAGCACTCGATGTTCAGGTCTAAATCGTTCCATCAAATTGAATTGGCGCACGAAAAGAGGGTTTACTACACGAACAAAGATTACGTTTATTTATAACTTTTTTTTTCGAGAATCGATCGCAACAGACCCAGCAAACTCTTTGACTCAGGGCACAGCGCGTGCAAGGTTTGCATCCTGCGTATGTTCTTGTTCAATCTGTTGCTTAATGCGATCGGTCTGCTTGTTGGACTCGAGGACAACTTGAGGTGGGAGACCACCACGCTGGCGGACCGCCTCGGGCACCTTGTATTCCTTGGTACCGTCCGCATGTTCGATAACGTCCCACTTTTGGTTCGCCTTGCTTGTGGCCCAGTCCATAATGAAGTAGCCCCCCACGAGCGGGATGCTCATGTAGAAAAGAGTCATTCCAATCTGCCCTCTTCTCGAAAGAGGAATCCGCGTCTCGTGGATCTTCTTCTTCAACGCTTCATGCCTCCTCGAGAGCTCGCGGAGTTGCTCCATCCTCTCCTGGCGACGGCGGCGCCGTGCCGACCGCGCTTCGCGTCACTCTCGCGCTCTCCCCACGTCTTCAGGCTTTCCTCGCCTCGCTCGCTTCTTCGGACGAGCGTCGCGCGGCGTGGCGTGGCGTCGTGGCGCAGGGCGGTCGTCCTCGCGACGCAGACGCAGCTCGCCGGCCTGCCCGGTCCGCAAGAGACGCCGCGCGCGAGCTCTCGTTGCTCGTCTGCCACCCAAGCAAGCCCAGCCTCGCCAAGCTCATCGTGTAGTGAGTGCATGCGCTATGCGCAGCGAGAAGCGCGCACTGCAAGGGGCTACTATGGCCGTTCTCGTGGGCAGGGCGCGCGGGGTGTGCGCGCACGGACCCCTCTTTGAGAACAGACGTTGGGACGTGCCGGCGGCGGCGGCAGAACTCGTTGCAGCGAAGCGAAGCAAACGACGATCGCGGAGGCCGCGCGCGGCGGCGGAGACGCGAGCACCCAGCGCGCGAACGCGAGGCGAGGAGACGTCGCGCTTGCCCGGCGCAGATTTTCTGGCGAGAGGAAGGAGCTTGCGGGAGGGGCAAGCAACGTGCGGCGAGATCGGAAACCAACGGCTGACGATGCCATCGAAAGCTGCGAGACGCGCAACGGCGCGAGTTCTTGCAGTCGTGTTCTTGGTCGCGTTGCTTGCGTGCTGCGTACCATACTGCCAGGGCGAGAATGGCGTAGAGGAGTCTACTGTACAGTCGGACAGCACAAACTCGTTTGTGTGGAAGCGTCGTGAGATATGGTATGTGCTCGTACAGGGAACCAACTCTACAGAGGGCGACGAGGATGCGCAAGGGCTCGAGAATGCCAGAGGCACGCTCGAGACGACAATCAACAAGGTCTGCGAACAGCATGAGCTCGATGAAGAACGGTGCAAGAGCGCTCAGATGCAACTCGAACAAGGAGCAGCTCAATCTTCTCTGCAGGAGGAGCGCTTTGTCCCCGTCGAAATCGACCAAGTGATCACGGCAGCAATGTCGCTGCGAGGCCCCGATGGAGACTTAGAGACGGTGGAACTTGCGCTTGGGATCGATGAAGACCCTGTGCAAATGACTCAAGGTTTTTGCGAAAAACACGGGATTTCTCTGGAAAGCTGCCAGTCCTTGGCGAACCAAACGATCGAGGCGTGGACAGCACTCCGACAAAGTGCACTCGCAGGTCTCCAGCGCCGCTACGAGACAGGTTTGGGTGCGATGACGCGTCTCGAGGACGGCTCGGGCACGTGGAAAGACGTGGTAATGGTGAACCACCATATTACTTCTTTGCTCGAGGCGAATCGTCAGCACTGGCAAGCATGGTACATTTTGGGATCGTTGTACAGTTTGGCAGCGGGAAATCGAGGCGTTGCAGGGGCGCTTGCGATGACGAATTCCACCCATTTATTGGAGAGTGCGGTGGCATGCTTTGAAGAAAGTCTCAGAGTCCTTGGCTCTTCGACGTCGGTGGGTCTTGAGCAAGCGCGTCTGTTGACGCTGAGCGGGACCGCGCTTTTGCACCTCGACCGAGCGTCAATCGCGCGCGAGCGGCTCGAGCTCGTTGTAAGCACATGCAAAACGCAGCTGGACGCTGCGGAAGAAGGACTGTCCGAGGACTGGCAGCGAATCTGGCGCGAGGCGTTTGTGACGCTTTTGACTCTGGAAGCCAATTTGGGCGCGACAGAAAAGGTCCGCACTCTCGTCTCTGGCGACTACTTTCCGTTGGGACTACGCGCCACCGAGATTCACGCGTATCAGATGTTCGGTGCAACATCGTTTCCCTTTGTGCTAGAGTCCGAGGACGCCGCGCGTCGGACCCATGCATCCGCGCTGCAAGAGCTCGATCGTCTCCTGACTGCGGTGGAATCGGATCCTGCACGCGTCGGCCCCTTGCACCCCTACATAGGTTTCTATTCAGTGTACGCTGGCGATGTGGATGCGCCGAGCCAAGTGCGCGATTTGCGGGCCAAGTTGGGCGCTCTGCATCGCGCATCGACGCCGTCGCTGACGTTCGAGTCACGACGCCGCAAATCGTCAAGAAGAAGCGTTGACGAAGGAGGCAAGTTGCGCGTGGGTTTCATTTCAAGTTTCCTTTATGATCATTCGGTGGGCAAGCTCTTGTGCGGCACGATTGAAGCCCTCGTGGAATCGGGTCGTTTCGAGATTGTCGTCGTGCAAGTTGGCAACGGAGAGCTTGCGCGCGAGCGGCCTGGCGACTGCCGCGCAATGTGGGACCGCATTGAGATAACGGCTGATGCCACGGGTGCGCAGCTGGATGTAGACCTGACGGCAAAAGGCGTAAAGGCTGCGATGCAAGGACTTGATGAGCTCGACTTGGACGTGGCCATCTTTGGCGAGATTGGGCTCACTGCGGCGACATACTTTTTGTCATTTGGGCGTGTCGCGCCAGTGCAAGCCGCGTTTTGGGGCCATCCGCTGACGGCTGGCGTGGGTTCAACTCTCGACTTTGCGATTACGTCGAACAGATTTTTTGCGTCAGAGGCGGTGTCCGTGCCCGTGACGCGTGTGGATGCTGGCGCTGGCGGCTATGTCCAGCTGTGTCCTCGCGAGATGCATCTCTGGTCGAACGTGAGCTGGGCGCCTTTTGCAGAAAAGGTAATTTGCACCGAGACGTTGGGGACCAAGTTTGCAAGACCGGAAAAAGTGCAGGACGCGGACCTCGAGGAGGCTCGCGAGGTACTTGGTAAAGGTCTCAAAGATGCGGGTTGGTCTGCAAGTCTCGAGGCGACTCGGCTGTACTATCTGCCGCACAAGCTCATGAAGCTGCATCCGCGCATGGACGGGCATTTGCGCGCGATCCTGGACCAGGATCCATCTGGCGTGCTGGTGTTTTCTTCGGGTGAGGCCCCTGGATCGCGGGCGTTCTCTGTGTTTGTGCAAGGACGTCGAACGTTGGCGGCGAGATTGGGTGTAGATGCTTCGCGTCTCGTGTGGCTTCCTGCGCTTCCGAAGCGCGTGTTTCTGGCAATAGGTTTGTTGTCAAGCGCGGTGCTGGAGTCGTTTGGGTCTTTTGGGAGCGGTGTGACGGCGTTTGAGTTTTCTGCACTTGGCGTGCCGATGGTTTGCATGCCGAGTGGGCAGCTCGTTGGGCCGAATGCCTTTGGCCTGTACCGTGAGGTGATTGCTGGCGTCTCAGATGGCGCGGAACGTGCTCGCGTGGCGGAATCGCTCGGGGCTTTGGCGTGTACTGCCCCGGAGGCTTCTTCCTATTCAAGTGAGTCATTTTCCTCGTGCTTTGAAGAGACCGCGTTGCGTTTGGCCCAGGATGCAGAATTCTACAAGCGGGCTTCGAGCGCGCTACGAGATCATGCGAACGTACTTTACGACGACGCCAATGCCGTGGCCGAGTGGAGCGTCATGCTTCAGTACCTTGGATCGCTTTCGCAGGGATCTCATCGCGCTGAAGACGAGATGGACGAGGTTTTTCGTGAGGACGAGAGCATTTCCTCGATTCTCGGGCCCGCGCCTCAGCCCAAAGAACCGGAGGACGAGGATGCTAGACGCGCTGCGACGAGTTCGCGGGAGGCCGCATTCTCACCGCACGTGGCGCAGTTCAAGGATACCTTTCGCGGCGGCGCAATCTATTAGTTTTTTTAAAGAGCAATTTGAATCTGAGTTCTCTTGACCATGCCAATCCATACTGATTGCCACGATAAAAATTGATCGATCGGTTGATTGTTTGATGGGTTGGTTGATTGATTGATGGATGGATGGATCGATTTCACGCAGCCCGCGCATGCGCCAAACACGATGACTCATCCTTTGCAGTGCAGCGGCGGCGAAATCTATTTGATTTGGGCCCAAGTTCTCTTGACCATCTGTTGCGAACATAGCCCAATCAATGCTGGCCAACACGATTGATTGATCTCACTCAGCCCGCGCATGCGCCAAACATTCTGACTCATCTTTCGCAGCCCGGGCTCATGTCAATCAACTGTTTCGTCCCTTGATCCGCGTGTCAACGCCGGTTGACGCAGACGCTGCCCAAATGGACGGGGCGACTACGGCGACGATCGTGATGATGCCAAAAAAAGGATCACTTGTTTTTTCCTCCTCTTCTTCCTCCTCGTGCTTGTTTTCTCTTCTCCTGCTCTGACGACGAGCACGCAGGGGTAGGCCGCATCTCGCTGTCGCTCTCGCCGTTCATCATCACGGTGCTCATCGCATCGCGTTGCACTGCACTTTTTGCGTAGCCTGCTTCAGTCACGGGCGCCGTGCAGCGCGTGCCTCGTTCGACGGGCGCACGCAAAGCAGGAAGCCTGGACCGCGCACGCTTGGGAACTCGCTCGCGTGGCCCGCCACGACCTCGCTGTCGCTGCTTCGAGGATCGGTCTCGATCTCGATCTCGATCTCGACCGCTCTCGAGTCGAGGGAGGGAGGGTCCCGGTGCTCTGTCTGTGGCGCAGCACAGCCCATTGCAAGGCAAAACATTGCGCTTCGGCGTGCCTTGCCTTTCTTCTTCTTCATTGCGCTTCGGCGTGCCTTGCCTTGAAGAAGAAGAAAGGCAGGTTCGGAAACCCAGGTAGGGCGCCCAGCGTGCCCCCTCCGCCACTGCCGCCCTGCGAGAGCAGCGCCCCCCTGCAACCACTGGAGGCGAGTACGCCATATTGGCGGGCTGCATTCCCAGGCGGCGCTCACAGGGCTCTCTGACGAGGGCCGCCTCTGCGCCCCGCCCTCCCGCGAGGGGGCAACCTGCGACTCGGCGGCATCGGCGGTGGCGCGTCCCAAAACGGGGCAGGTTCCCACAGTGAGGCCCTACCCGGGGCGTGCGAGCGCGAGTGGGGGGGGCTGGGTCGTTGAGGGGTGGAGGAGGAAGAGGTGGAATGTCGACACACATTGCAGCGCGGTCCACAGCTAGTGGGAGGCTGGGTGAGGCAGTGGAGAGAACGGAAAAGCGGGAGTAGGTACGATTGGTTGGAAGACTTGCAAGTGCCTGTGCGCTGCCAGCCAGCTGCCGCATGCAAAGAGGCCTGGCTGGCGGGTCCAACGCGCGGGGTTCGGTGCGCGACGCACGCAATAGCTAGATGTAACATAAGCGTAAACGGCCGCGCTGCGCGCCGAGCGGACCCGGGTATGGCACGGGGCCTGGGCGCCTCCTGCAGCCTCCGTCCATCTGGCTTGGCTTGGCTTGGCTTGGCTTCGCTTGGCCGTGCCAGGGCTGCGGCCGGCGTCAGCCATCGTGATCGACTAGGACTCTCGCTCTGGCTGCGTGAGTGCGAGCAAGGCCCTGGCTGCTTGATCTGCCACTACACTACACGCGACTGCGAAGCGAGCGAAGCCTGCTCCTGCAGCCACATGACCCTGCCAGCTACAGCGAGGCAACTATTTGCTAGGGGAAAAATATAATCAAAATGAAGGGGGCAATCCTTGGATCATGCACAGATTTACACGTTGCGAAGATGGACAAATGGATGGATGGAGGTCGGGGCGAGGGATGTCGGCCCGCGACCATCTGACTGGCAAGCAGTGCAGCATCCAGCTGGCTGCAGGCTGACTGTCCAGGGAGGCAAGGACTGGCGACTCGCCGGCCACGGGCGCCATGCGTCGGCCCGCTGTGCTGGGTCGTTTGCGCATCCGAAGCTCGCCTGTGGCTCTACGCGCCCACAGCGAGAACTGGACGGCAACGCTTCTGGCGGTGGCGGGTCCCCGGGGCTGGCCCCGCAGACCGGCCTGGAAACCGGCCTGGCTGCGGAACTGACCGCCTGCGCTGCCATCAATGCAACAAACCACCCACCAGCCAATCAACCAACTATACGCTGACGCTAAACTAAACTCAACGAAACTCAACGAAGTGTAAACTAATCCCCAGTGGCGGTGGCAACTTGAACTTGATTTATCCTACGACGTGCCGTCCCGCGCTGCGGCGCTAGCTCGACCTGCCTCGCCGGCGAAGTTCTGTCGCGCTAACTTCGCGCCCCCTCGATCCCGTTCCTTCCCCGGCCTGTGCGTCCGCTGTCGCTGTCTGTCCGCGAGTCCCCCCTTGCGACGCGAGGTGTGGACGCCGCGCGGCGAGGGCCTGGTCGCCGCGGGTCAGCGCGGCTCGAGGTAGTAGTTGCAGTTGGTTCGTTCGTTCGTTAGATTCCTGACAGTTAGTTGGCTGTCGTGCGCGCTTTCCCGGTGCGTCCTGGACTCTCTTCTAGCCTATTCCCGTGCAATTAGTGCAGCGCAGCAGCGCCGGTGCACGGACGCGACGGACCGCGATGATCGCGACGCGTTGGACGCGGACGCGGACGCTGGCAAGTCGAGTTGAGTCGAGTCAGAGTTGCCATGGTTGCTGGCTGGTTTGCTGCGGCTGGACGTCGGCCTCGTGTTGAGTCCCGTCCCAGCGGTCGGCTCGATGCTCATGCCATGATCGCTGCTGGTGCTGCAGCTCCCTCCGCGCGAAACGTCGCGGTCTCGCAGGCGCCGGCCGGCCGCCCGACCGGCCGACCACGGGCCGACCGAGTGGCCCGGCAGCTGCACTGCACTGAGCCCAAGCACGCACGCACGCAAGTTGGCAAGCAAGCAGGCAAGCAAGCGAGCCGTCCGTAACTTTCCTCGCAAAGATCGCCGCTCGCGCTCTCGCTCTCGCTCTCGCTCTCGCTCTCGCTCTCGCTGTCGCTCTCGCTCTCGCTCTGCTTTAGCTGCCTGCCTGGTAGTGCGAGCCATGGCTGCCACCAACAACTTGTCTTGCTCCCTCGCGCGCCTTTCTTTCTACTCCAGCTCCTCCTGCCCGCCCTGTGCCGCGCTGCGGTCGCGCGAACCGGGCCTCGCAGGTCTCCCAGCCCTCCTCGAGTTGCCTACCTTCAGCCTGCCTGCTCGGCGAGGCCGAGCCGCGGCTCGATCGCGCGAGCCCACCAGGCAGGCGCGGGTGCAGGCGACTCGCTGTCGCAAGCAGCATGTTGCTGTGCGGCGGCGGGCCGAGGCCACCGAAGTGAGCAGCCGCTCGATCGCTCGAAACGTCGCGTCCGGTGCGGCCAGCCAGGCGGAACAAGCCAGCAAACACTTGCATGATACGCAGGCGAGGAGGGCGATGGACCGATCGACCATGGCGATTGAAAGAAGGAAGGCAGGATCGATTGAGGAGCGCAGCGCAGCGCAGCGCAGCGCAGCGCGTCCCCCGGCCGCTGCGGGGGCCTCTTCCTACGAGCCCACCCCGGGGCGAGAAGGCCCCTCCTGCCCCGCGCCCCACAGCTTCGTGCGGGGCATCGGGCTCCGAGCCCGCAGCGTCCGCGCCGACCTCCCACTGTCGGTGTGGTGCGGGCGGGAGGAAGAAAGGAAGAGCACGGCCGGAGACAGCGCGGAAGCGTCCCCCGGCGCCAGGCCTCCCGAGGGGGCGCAGCAGCGGCAGCTTGCGATGCGAGTCCGGGCCGCACGGCGAGGGCCGCCGCCAGCATGCAGCGATGAGTTTGTCGCGGAGGCCGGCTGCGGCCAGTCGCCAGCGAGCGCGAGCGAGCGGTGAGCGGCCGGCCTCGCTCTTGACTGTGCGTGCGTGCGTGCGTGCGTGCTATGGCCCTCCCCGCCTTTCTCAATTTCTACGCCGGTCAGTGGCACATTCAGTGCGGGAACAGTGCGGAGACCGGCCGCGTAAGTGCGGCAAAGCGACCGCGCAAGAGCGTTATTGCGATCACGACGACGGATTGTCATCAATGCAAGGCAAGAAAGAAAGAATCAATGAATGACTGTGAATGTATGAATGAATGAAAGAGTCTGTCTGCAGTACGAAGGGCGCCGTGCTGGCTGACTGTCTGACTGACTGCTTCTCTGTCTCTCTGGCTGTCTGTCTGTCTGTCTGTTTGGGCGCTCGTCTCTCTCAAGACTTGCGGAATCAAGCAGTCACGGCGGCTGGGAGAGGCGCAGAAGCGTCGACACGCCGCGGCCGCGGAGCAGAGCAGAGCAGAGCAGAGCAGAGCAGAGCAGAGCAGCCACTTCTTCAAACAACCGCCAGCCTGCACTGGCGACTCGAACTGCACGTTGGTTGGAGTTTTTTTCCAAGCAGGCCGGCCGGCCGGCCGTTCATTCGTGAATCCATTCGCATGGACAGAAACAGAGACAAGAAGACGCTGGGGGGGAGAGAGCCAGAGGAGGAGCGGGGACGCAAGATACCCGGCTCGCACTGCTGGCAGTGGCCGCAGCTGAGCATCACCCGCCGCCAGAGAAATGAACCAAAGAAAGAAAGAAATAATGAATGAGCGAGAGATTCATTGACTCGAATGAATGAATGAATGAATGAATGAATGAATGAATGAATGAATGATCAAATACATGACAGAAAGTGAGGAACGAATGAACCGAGGATTTGACATGTGAATGCACGCACGCTACGCGCGCTCCCACTGGCTCCCTGGCTCCCTCTCTCGCGCCCTGCCGCTGGCTCCGCTCTCCACTCCACGCTCGATCGGAGGCCGCGTCCGATCGGAGCTCGCTCAGCTTGCTGCTGCGAACGCGGCGCGGCACGGAGACGCCGGATTCGATCCGCTCGAAGCGCGCCGAAGCGCGCTCGAAGCGCGCTCGAAGCGCGGCGGCCACGCCGACTGCGACCCCCGCACTTCTGCAGCGGCCTGGCGGCTGCGGGCTCGATGCAGCAGCAGCTGCAGATGCAACGCTGCGCAATGCAACGCTGCGCAATACAACGCAGTGCAATGCAATGCAATGCAATGCAATGCACTGCGATGTAATGCAAGGCGCTCCCTCTCCCCCTCTCCCTGCCCCTCCGTCCCTCTCTCGCTCGCAGTCGCGGGGCCGGCCAGCCGTTCGTTCAGCCCCGGAGGACCGACGAGGCTGTATCTTTCTTTCATCTCTGCAGCTGGCTGCAACCCGTGCCGCGCCCGTGCGTGCGTGCGCCCTGCCTCCCTCCCTCCTCCCGCGCCCTCTCTCTGCGACCGGCCACCAGCGGCCGGCCGTCCGGGTCTTCCCGGAGGCGGCGCGATCTTTCTCCCGTGCCGCCTTCCTGCGCGATGCGAGCCGGCGCCTCGACGCCAATCCATCCATCTGATCTCGCTCGTTCTTTCCCTCCCTTTCGTGCGGTCCTTTCGTCCCTGCCTGCCTGCCTGCCTGCCTGCCTGCCTGCCTGCCTGCAGTGCGCGCGGCAGCGGCGGTGGCGCCACGCACGAGGAGCGCTCGCTCGCTTGCTTTCTCGCTTGCTTTCTCGCGTGCCTGCCTGCTTGCTTTGTTGTTTTCTTTGCTTGTTTCTTTTCCTTCTTTGTTTCATTTTTTGTTTTCTTTCTTCGCTTGCTGGCCCTGCCGCTGCCGCTGCCGCTGCTCTTCTTCCGCCGCGACGCGGGGGGAAACGGGCGGGAAGATCGAGGAAGACTCGCGGGGAACAAGTAGGCGACGCAGACGCCGGCGGGAAGCAGCTGCGGCGCCCGCAGAGGGCGAGCGACGCGGAGGCGGGCAATAATACCCTGCACGCATGCCCGCCGTGCCATACGACACCAGAGACGAGACGAGACGAGACGAGACAGACAGACAATCCTGCTGCGGCCCGGCGGGAGGGGACGGGCAGAGGGCGTCCCGGGGCAGAGTGGGGAGGACGGGAGGGGGGAGGAGGCAGAGGGGGGAAGAGGGAGAGTGAGGCCAGAGGCGACGCAGAACAGGGCGGAGCGGACGCGAGAGCAGAGCAGGAGCGCGGCAGAACAGAGCAGAGCAGACAGAGCAGAGCAGAGCAAGCAGAGCAGAGCAGAGCAGAGCAGAGCAGAGCAGAGCAGAGCGGGCAAACAAACCGACGGGACGCGCCCGGCGACTGCGAGCGAGGCAGCGGAGAGCGCGAGGGCGGAGACGGGCGGCGCGGCGCGGCGGCTGCGGAGCGCGCGCGAGCGTGCGCGGGCGAGCGAGCGAGCGAGCGAGTGGGTCTGCGAGGCCGCGAGTCAGCGAGCGAGCAGGCGGAGAGACGGCTTCTCTGGTTTCGCTTCATTGCATTGCACGAACGCGGTGCTTGAGACAGAGAGAGAGAGAGAGAGGGAAGTGCAGCGAAGGATCCAGAGAGACGGGCAGACAGGCAGACAGACCTCGGCGCCTGCGGACGCGCGCGAGCGAGCATAGACGGCGAGCGAGCCTGCTAGCCGCGAGCGACAAGCTCAGCCAAGCGCAGCCACACCAAGCCAAGCCTGTGCGGACGCATAGTCAAGCTAAGCTAAGCGAAGCAAACAAACAAACAAACAAGCAAGCCATTGATCGATCAGCCAGGCGAGGCTATCTTGTCTTTTTCCCCTCCCTCACTCGCTCACTCACCCATGGCACCGCCCGCGACGAGCATGGCCAGCGGCCCGAGCATCGCAGCAGGGCCCATCCCGGCGTCGCACTCGTTCCGCACCAAGTCCTCCCTCGCGGTGCCCGGCATCATGATGGGCACCTCGAACGCCCCAGGGTTCACGCAAACCAAAAAGCTGCCCACCGGAGAGAATACCGGACGCTGGACCAAGGAAGAGCACACCAAGTTCCTCGAGGGCCTCAAGCTCCACGGCAAGGAATGGAAAAAAATCTCCAACATGATCGACTCGCGCACCGTGGTACAAATTAGAACCCACGCGCAAAAGTACTTTCAAAAGCTCGCCAAGAGCGCAGAGCAACAGGGCCATGAGGTCCCCGGCGACCTTATGAGCACCGCCCGCAATGTCAAGACTCCTGGCGAATCTTCCTCGCGGCGACGCTCCGTAACGGGCGCCTCCTCGCGGAGAAACGGAAAGCGAGCCGCCGGGGGCGCGCAGTCCGTGGCCGCAGGCACACCCATGCCCGCTGGCCTCACCTTTCCCTCCGACTCACCATCCCATGCCTCCTCCTCGTCCAATACAACCCCAATTGACTCCTCTTCCTCCATCTCCATCTCCAACGCGGGCCCAATTCCCCCGCCCCCTGTAATGACTACCAAGCACGCGTCACACGCTTCACACGGGCCTAGCGTATCGACGCACCAGGCTCGCGTCCCCAAGGGCGCCCGCCGCGTCCGAAAAGGACAACCCCAGCCCTACGCGGCCAACCTCTCACGACAAGCTTCGGCCTCATCCATCTCCTCGAACGCCTCCGCCGCATTCGCCTTCGATGGCACGCGGACCGAGGTCCCCATCCCACTCGGCCACGCTTCTGCGCAGCGTCGCAACCATGCTCGCAACCCTCTTCAGTCCCATCGCATCAGCGAGGACGCCATGATGCCCCTCGAGTCTCCTCGCAATGGGGCGACCTCCTCCGGGGCTGCCGGCGGCGTTGGCCGCCTCACCATCATGCCCGAGCTCACTTACAACCCCATCGAGACATTTGCTGGCAATGACGTCGACGAAGTCTACAATCTCAAATGGCTTGACCACGGATTCACGTCTGGACGTCTTCCCGATGCCTCTCCCACCGGCGTCGCCGACCTGGACTTTGGCACGGATGCCGAGGACATTGGCGCGCTTTTTGCGCCATCGCCGGTCTCGGTCACTTCTTCGCGCCGTCCGCCGGTCGCCGCCGCGGCCCAGCGCGCCGAAACGTCTTCGTCCACCTCGTCTTCTGGCTCGTACGAGTCGGACGATGACGCCTTTGACAGCTTCGCCGACACCAGCGCCTTTGATCACATTTCTGAGTCACTCATGACCTCTGGCGGCGAATCTGCCGACCACGATCGCGAGTGTGACATTCTTTCTTCTGTTGACGGTTCCGAGGTCCGCGACCACGACCTCGAGCCGCAGCCCGAGCTTAGCGGCAGCGGCCCTTTCACCGACTATGTCTTTGGCAGTGGCGACGATGATGCCGACGCGGATGACTTTCTCGATGTCAGCACGTCGAGCAACGCAAGCAGCCCCTGCTCCCCTCTGTCGTCTTCCCTCGACATCCACCGCGACCTCAAGCGCCGCCGCCTCGACCTCGAATAATCACTATGATGTACTTTTCTCTCCTTCCTTTTTTTTATAACCTTTTTTTTTCTTTCTTTCCGGAATATTATGACAATGTCACACGATGTCACACACAAGATCTTCTCTTTCTCCTACTTCTCTCGCTCTGTCAATGATGCGACGTCACGAAGCTCTACAAGGTTACGCGCTGACGAACTGCACTACAATGACATAGCCCAGGTCGAAATCCACCTGTTCAACGTTTTGCATCCTTCTTTCACCCCGCGAGTTACTTTGAATTCTGTACCCTTCTTTGAACCTTGGACTCGCCCTTCTCAATTCTTAATGCTAACCTTTCCTTGCGTTTCCATTGCAGACTGATAAAACACGAGAACAAGTTGGAAGTTTATAATTTATTGATCGAATGGCAAGACTGCGATACTTGCTCTCTCTCTCTCTCTCTCTATTTGTTACCACCATGACGCAAAGAAACCACCACGATTGGCAGGCTTGTCTTCGCAATCATCGGGTCCAGTACTAACAGCTTCGGACGTTCTGCTCCGTGCAGAAGATCGACGCTTCTTCTTGCTGCTATTACGAGAACTATGACGTTTGCGAGAGCTTCGAGGGGTCTGCGAACGCGATGCATCGTCAGCATCGTCCTCATTCGGGCCGTCACGATCAAAGGAGCCCAAGTCCGACTGCGCCACAGAAGAAGAGTCGTCGCCTCCAGCGCCTCCACGCCGGGCACGCTCAAAGTCCACCGCGTCCCCCATGACATCATCGCTTTCGTCCAAGCTGCCGTCGTCCACGCTAGGATCGTCATCGCCAGTGTGGTCGTCCGCCTCCGCCTCGGTTTCCTCCTTGATCGCATCGTCCTGCACCGCGCCACCGCCAAAAAACAGCCCAAACCACGACCACGACTCCGGCTCATCATCGTGCTTGCCAGCTGCATTATCGTGCCGCGAACGCGAAGAGCGCGAGGAACGCGAGGAGCGCGTGCTGCTGCGTGATGATCTTCGCGACGATTGTCTCTTTGTCTCGCTCCCACTGCTTCCTGGAGAAATCGGCGAGTCCCGAGAAGAGGACGACCGCGACGAACGCCTCGAAGACCGCTTCGACGAGCGCCGCGACAACGACTGCTCCGACACACCGTCTTCCGACGCGACCTCGTCAATCGCCGACAAGGGGGAGCCACCGAGGGTCGTGCTAATGTCGAGGCCCGACGAAGGTGGCCGCGCCACAGATTGGCGCGAGTCCTCCTCCTTGACAAAGTAAGGCCGTACCTTGTAAAACACCTGGAGCACAAACTTGAAAATGTTGTGCGCTCCTCGAAAGTACGGCAGCTGAAGCCAAAGCGTAAAGGCCAAGAGCATGTGATTCCACAACGGAAACCAAAACAAACCTATTGAAAGCACACCGTGCGCAAGCATGCACAACGTGTAAACCACCCAATACTCGAGCCACTGCGTCGTTTGCACCGCGCCATTCGTAATGCTCACAGAATTCGACCGGAACCGCTTGAGCGACGCTGCATCCTGCGTCGTTGCTGCCATGCGAGTGATCTTTTCGGCGCGCTCAATCGCTAGGAGGGCTCGCGAGGCAGCCAGCACAGGCCGGCCAATTCCAATTGCGATCGCACCAATCGCTGTAATAGTCGACGGCATGACAAAGAGAACCAGACCCGCAATCACAAGCGTGCTCCCAGTCTCCATGACCTCGGACAGCTTGTCGCGCGTCGAAGGCGAAATAATCCGAAATGCAAGCAATACGTTGACCAAGAGGTTCTGCTGCGCAGTCGACACCGTCGGCCCATCGACCTTGCCAATCAGACGATCGACCAGAGGAATCACTTGACGAAAGGCCAGTTGCGCGCCCGACGTGCCAGGCATTTGCAGCCAGAGCGACCACATCAGACGTGCCGGCGGCCAAAGCGGTAGCGCCGAAAGCAAATGGCCCGAAAGGGGCATTTGCTCAAACAGCAAGGCCACGCCCAAAACTGTCCAGTACTGCACCCAATAAATCACACTCTGCAGCTCCTCGTACTGTTCAAGGCTCGCCTCTGGATCCATTTCCAGCTGCCGCGGGTAGTGAATGCCAACCACAGTGGAAATGTCCTGCGAGTCAAGCGAGCCGATCGAACTCGTATCGTCTTCGCTGTCCTGGTCGCCACCACTGCCTGGGCTCCGCCGCGTGCTGTGGCGATTACGCCCACGGGGACCCTCCCCGCTCCAGGATCCAGGAAGCCAGGACGACAAGTACGAAGTGACACGGAATTCCCGTCGCTGTGCCATCTCAGGCGTGGGCAGCTGCGAAAACGTACGACGGCGCTGACCATGGTAGCGCTCAATCTTTTCACGATAAGCCATGTCATACACAATGAGCGCGCGCGTCGCGAGCACAACCGGCAATCCGATCACAACAACCCAGCCGCCGAGCCCGCGGCTAAACTCAGCAAATTGGTCACGGCCAAGTACGAAAATGGCACCAGCACCTGCAGCAAATAGCAGATGCGGCAAGGCGTCCGCAAGCAGACGAGACTGCTGGCTCACAGACTCGGCAAAGCCGTCGTACACTGACTGCACGGCCGTGTAACGACGTTCCACAAACGCTGCAAAGCGTTCCCGGTAGCGCCGGCGACGGATCTCGCGCTGCAGCATAAAGGCCGCCACCAACGCCAAAATGACGCCACCAATAATCAGCTTCGTCGTCCAATGCAGGTCCAAAAGGAGCTGGATCGAAGCCCGGATCGAGGGTTGCATGGCCGAAAAGCCATCCTTGGTGATGCGAAACGTCTGATGCGACGTCGGCAAGAGGATAGCCCACAAAAGACGAGTCCACAGCTTGGTTGCCATCCACGTCGTTTCGCATGCTGCAATAAATACCTCGTACGTCACGCTCACGTCGAGCTTTTGTTGTGCCTGGACTTGGTTGGCCAGCGTCTGGTTGTTGCTATTGCTCATGAGCTGCATTGCGCCTCCGATGGCCGCCATGGACGCAAAGACGATGGCCACAACACCCGCCGCATGTCCCATGCCGCCCAGCTCGGGGAGGCCGAGCTCCTCGCGAATTTCCGATTCGGATCGCTGTCGCTGCAGCGTCGCCTTCTTTTTCATCTTGCGCCGCTGCCGGCTGTCCCCTTCCTTGTACGCCGCATCGTCGTTCACATCGACCTCCTCCATCGTGTCGGTGATGGCCTGATCTGCGCACACGCTCGTACGGTACTTTTGTACTTTAGACTCCCTCTTTGCCCGCTCAACATGCAGTTGATAGCGCGCACACAGGCAGAGAGGCAGGCAGCAGGTACCACCACCTCGCGGAGGTCAGTCAACCCGGCGATGCCGCGGCAAAAGGGTCTGTGCTTTCCGCCGCCGCCTCGAGCGGACGCCTCGCCTGCCTCGTCTCCTGCGCGCGCGCTGCTGCGTGGCGGCGGCGTTGGGAGAAAGGGATGCCGGCGTGGGCTTGCTCGTTCTCCTTTCTGTGCCTCTCTCTCGCGCGCTTCGTCCGCGCCGTCGAGCCGCGGCGGCGCGCGCTCGCGCGGGCGGGCGCGGGAAGGCAGGCACGCAGGCCAGCCAGCGCGCGCGCGGGCGGGCGAGCGGGCGGGACTCGCGCGCGAGCGCGTGGGCGCAGACAGAGGGCGTTTCGTTTCGACTTTGCCTATTCCTTCCTTCTGTTTGATGGTCTGCTTGGAACTAACTAGGCCTAGCTCTCTCTTGATACTACACTCGCACACACTCTTTGCCAGCGCATCTTGCAGAAGCGAGCTAGTATAGAAAGCAAGCACGCGAGCTACGCAGGCTGCAGCAGCCAGCAGGGCGGTGGGACGGCAAGTACGGCCATCATCGAAAGCGATTTCGGCAAGAAAGAGAGCGAGTGAGCGCATGAGTGAGTGGGTGAATGAGGGAGCAAATGATTGAGTGTGAGTGAGGAGAAACTGCGGCTTTAGGTCAACGTTTCAGTCACCGCGTTAACAAGCTCGCCGATCACTTTGGACGAGAGACGCACATTATAAAATAAAGAAAGAGGGGTTAAGAAGAGAGAGAGAGAGCAGTGCAGGGTGAAAGATGAATATAAGCGAGAGAAAGGAAAGGAATAGACTAGTTGACAACGCGACCCTTGCTCAGCTCGTCGACGGGGCTCCAGAGCTTGTCGAGCATCGCCATGGACGCAGGATTGTTATTGACCCAAAGAATGAAGCGCGCGAGCTGCGCGGGAGTGAGGATCTTTTGCAGCTCCTTCATCTCCTCGCCCAAAGCCTGGTTCTTGCGCTCCATGCGACGCTTGAGGTCGTCGCACTCGCGGAGAGTAAAGCGCAAATCCTTGGCCATCTGACGCGCATCGTTTCGATGACCTTTGATCTTCTCCTTTTGCTCCTCGCTCGCGCCAATCTCACGCATAATCATGGACCAGATGCTCCCCGCTCCGCTGGCATTCAGGTTCTGCTCGCTCGTCGAATCATAAAAGTCGTCGTCCTGATGCAGAGACCACATGCACATCTTCGTCACTTGCGTCGGCAAAAGCAGCCTTTCCAGCTGCTCCATGTGTCGCCTGATCGAGTCGGTGCGAACCTCGCCATAGTCACTAAACTTCTTCACATAGGTTTCCAGCACGGCTTGCAGCTCCGTGTCGGAGGCGCCGCGGGAGAGCATTTCTTCGAGCCGCTGGGTGATCTCCAGTTTTTCCTGTGCGTCCCGCTGCACAGTCTCTTTGCCCACCTTGAGCTGCAGCCGCAGCTGCAGGTTCTCGGACTCCAGCTTGTTTACGCGCTCCTCCAAGTCGTTTACCTTCTCCTTCTTCTTCTTCTGCTGCTTGGCCGCGTTGCCGGCGGCAGCCGCCGCGTTCGCGCCGCTGTTCGCGCCGCTGTTCGCGCCGCCAGGGCTCTCGGCCTTGCGGGGTCTCTTGGGCGTGCTCATCCTCGCCAAAACCTCAGCGTCGCGCGGGGAAGCCTCGCCCTGCGACCCTGCGCCACGCACGCGCGCGCGCGCGCGAGCGAGCGCGCGAGCGAGCGAGCGGAGTCGCCTCGGCTGGCCGGGCAGCGCCGATGATCCGATGAAATCGCCTCCGCCGAGCCTCGCGCCGCGCGAAAGGCGGGGCCGCGCGGGCCGAGCGCCGCGGCGCCGCGCTCCCGCTGCTGCGCGTCGGGGCCGACCCTCGCGCGCCTCGCCGCGTGCCTCGCGCGGGCCCGGAGCCGCCGCCGCGTCCTCGCCGCTCGGTTCTGGCGCGGCCGAGCCGTGCGAGCATCGAGCAAGCAAGCAAGGCTGGGAAAAAGTGGAAAGCGCGCTTTGCGCTATAACCCACTTGCGCGCGGCGCGCCGCAGTCGGGTTTGGCGCGGCAAAGGCAAGTTTAGTCAGCCAGGCGCGCGTGGGCGACGAATCAATCGTCAACAAACAGACAGTGCATAATGAAAGCCGCGCTTCCGAGGGCCTCGCGCGTCTGCCGCGCCAGGAGGGTCGACCGGGACCCGCTCCGGACGGAGGTTTGTACGAGCGCGGTCGAGGCCGCGAAGAAGCTCCCTGTGGCGCGGCTCGAGGCGGGTTTGCGTCCCGTGAAGAGGGAGGAGGAGGGCCTTGCGCCAAGGCTCGCGTCGCAAAAGGCGCGCAAGGGAAGAAATGAATGGACGGTGAATGAACGAGTGAATGAATGAGAGCGGCCCTGCTCGAGCTCGTCGCGCAGACCTGCGACGCGAGCCACGCCGTGCCCCGGCCGCGCGACGGGGCAGAGGCGCGGGCGACGACGCGCTGGACGCGCCGCGAGCAAGGGAAAAGCGAGAGAGCAGCGGGAAACAAAGCAGGAAAAGAGGGTCGTGGTCGAGAGGGTGGGTGGCCCTCGTCGCGGCCCTGCCACACAAGCAAGCTCGGCGCGCGCAAAAACGCGTGGAACGCCCGCTCGTCACGCGGCCACCAAAAAAGACGCTCGAGGGTAGACTTTGAAAAGGTGCATTGCACTCGTCGATGCACGTCGAGAGCTGACACTAGCGCGCTAGCTTGACAAGGCGAGCATGGCCTCGCGCAAACGCAGCAGGCGAAAAGGCAAGGCCAGTGCTCGGCCTCCAAAAAAGCGCGACCTTGGCGAAAACCACAATATTGACGACAGCAGCAATGATGGCAGCCCTGTAGATAGTAGCGGCAGTGACGCTGACGCACAAATTGCCAAAGTTCCCAAAATCGAAGTCAAGAACGAGAGCGGGAGCGAGAGTGATGAGTCATCAAATTTCGATCTCACGGCTCTTTCGCAAGAGACCTTCACTCGCTCAAAACCCTTGCCAGTGAAATCTGCGAGAGGAAAAGACCACAACGAAGACACCAAGTTTGCAAGCAGCCCTGGCAGCGTCAATAGCAATGAAAGTAAGAGCGACAACGACAGAGATAGCGACAGCGATAGCGATAGCGATAGCGATAGTGATAGCGATGGTTCCGACTTTGACCTCAATGCGCTTTCGCAGGAAGTGCGTCCTGCCACAGATTTTGAAGGCTCCGAGGTCGAGGACTCGGACTCGGACAATTCTGGTTCTGATTCTGCATCCACCGTAGAATCAACGAACGCGGCCTCAGACTCGTCTTACAGCGACAACTCTGAGTCTGAATCTGAAGAGGAAGAAAGCGCGGCTCCGGATCCTCCTGACGCGGCGGGTACAAACGGACGGAAAACGAACAAGGCGAACTCCACAGGCGACGACGACGACGACGACGCCAACGACAACGAAACGAATCTGAAAAAGGAGAAGAAAACGGGCAAGGAGAAAAAGAAGGTAAAAAAGGAGACGAATGGCGCAAAGAAACCCAAAAGGTTCAAGGATGCGATCACGAGAATGCGATCGATTGGTCGTGCTTCCATCGTCCACGTGCAGACCCGCAAGGGACGAAAATCGAGGTTCAGAGTGTACATCAAAAATCAGTTTGACAAAACCAATCAGAAACGAGAAATCAATCTCAGAACCTTCGAGGAAGCGCGCGACGTTGCCATTGGATATACACAGCACAAGTATTGGGGCGTTCGCCAAATCAAGGGCTACAAATGGTTCCAAGCCTTTATCATTCGGAACAGCAAGATCATTGGGCTCAACTTTCACTCTACGGCCAAACAGGCGGCACGCGAGCATGACGAGGTCCTCGTCAACAATCATCCTCGGTTGGACTTTGACTCTTTGCGTCTTAATTTTCCCGAAAAGTATCGTGCAGCCATGAAAAAGGGCGCCTCAGGGGCAGATCTCTTTGAAAAAGCCTTTGCTCTTTGCACGAAACCGGCGCCTCTCAGCTTGCCTGCACGAGAGGCCACGGCGCGCGGCCCGTACACACGCGAACAAACGCAACAGCGTGCCTTTATCAAGCATCTGGTCCCTGGTGGGACCTACACGCGACGCTGGCGGGATAAAACCTTTGCAAGGTATCGTGGACGATGGACAAACTCCAAGACGACCACGCAAGAGCACCTTGAGCTTTTTAATTTGGAGCGGCTCATCGAGCAGCTGCTTGCGCAGGATCGCTTCACAGAAGCTGCGCGCGTGGCGCATGATCTCAATCGCCACGTCATCACCATGGGCCAGCTTCCCATCTCGAGACCCTTTCGGTGCATGGTCATGGTGACGACACTGGCGCTTGCCAGAGGAGGCAAGATGAGCATGGCCGAGAGCTTTGTGCGAAAGCTCCTGCCTCTCGTGCAATCCTTTCACGTCAGCTTGGTGCGTCACTATCGTGTTCTCCTGGGCGAAAACGTGTCACTGACCAAGCTTCCTCTGGACGTTGATACACGTCAGCACCAAATATGGGCCAACTGGAACGAAGAAAGGCACCATTCACCGCACCTTGTCCTCCAGCGCCAAAAGGTATGGGCTGACGCCCGTGCATGGCTAATTACGCTTCTCGGGCGGTTTCGCGGCGCGCTGGGACGAGCTGACGAAGCGTTACTATACTTTGACCAACATCTGCAGCTTGTCACCTTTCGCGAGCGTATCGAGCCCCGACTTTGCGCTGCAGCCATTTGTGTGCTTCGCACGGAAGACCAAGATGCCTCGCTGAGTCAGCTCGAGGCTCTCAAGCGCGCACAAACATACTTGCACCAGGTTGAGGCCCAAGGCCCGCTTGCAAGCGATCTGATCGAGTGTATCGTCGAGACGCAGCTGCAGATCGTTCTTCTCGTTGGTGTCTCGAGCACACAGCGACTTACGCAACAGAGTCAGGACGTCGCCTGGATGGATAGTTCCAAGAATCTCAAGAATGCGAGGCGGAACAGGTCGGACGCCTTTGTCACCGTCTATCAGTACGCTGCGACTTTCCCCAACCGCGTTGCGGGTCCTTGGGGTCTCGCCCGTCTCTACGATTTGCAGCTGCAAATGACTGATGAGGAGGACGAAATCTTTCACGCAAAATCCAAGGCTGACTTGCGCGGCGCACTCCGCGATACGCTGCGTCGCGACCCTCTTCATTTGCTGGCGGCGCAGAAACTCCTTGATCTTCTCGACCCGCCACTTCCGGGTGAGATTTTTGATCATAACGATCCCGAAGGAGCGCCCGCCCGCTTTGTTGACGAGGCTGTAGGCCTTGCGTCCTCGCCCAAGAAAAGAGGTGCCGACGACAGCGATAGTGACAGCGACGTCGAAAGCATCAAGAAGTCAGCAAGCGCTAGTGCAGGACACAGCCAAACGGCAACGCAGACATCCGTCAACGAGTGGGTTCCTGCTGATGCTGATGTGGAGGCGCAAAGGACGACGGACACGATTTGCGATAGTATCGAGTGCCTCCCGTTCGAGTCTTGTCCCACCTTGTCTGTGCTCTTTCGATTTGCGTTCGGTCCGCACTTTGCGTACGAAGGCCAAAAGGAAGCGCTCAAACTTTGGAAACTTCTCGACACTTGCCCTCCAGCTTGTCTCGCCAAGGCAGGCAAGACGCGAAGGTGGTGGCGCGACCGCTTTTTTACGGACTGGAAAGAAATTCGCTTTGAAATGACGTGGTGCAAGGCAGTACCCGAACAAAACTCGATTCACCTTGTACTTTTGCAACAAATTTTGGCTACAGGTGTCAAGATGGGCTTTGTTGAGCGCAGCGAGGAAACGCTGAAAGATCCCACATCTGAGACTTTCGATGAAAGCGAGGAGAACGACGATGGTCGTGGTGACGTCCAAGACGACAGCGACGATGACTACAAAAGATGATGCAGAAGAAGAAGGGGTCATCTGGAGAAGCTTGGAATCATATCTTGTATTCATTCAGGCACGCTGCGCATTTGTCCTGTGCTGATGTTTTCCTTCTACTTTCCTTTATGAAGTCGTCAACTGATTGATTTTAAAGTCTTTTGAACGGGAAATTTTGTATCATAGAGCGTGCGCGTATGCGCGCGGGTCTTGTGCAATTTGGGGATACAGCTTCACGCGCCGCGATCTCGTGCAGATAGATATCGTTGTTTTTATTCTATGCAGTAATCTCGGCATTATCCTTGTACTCCTTCTCTTCAGCCTCGTCAACTTTTGTTTCTGTAACAGGAGAAGACATCTCTGTTCGAGGAGACGGAGATCGGGGCGACATGATGATGCTGTGTTTGAACGCGCTTGCGACAGTGAGAGATTTTTGCACACGACGGACGGTATCCTTGAATCGGATCTTGGCGATACGACCCGTGTCGATCTTCTCCACCAAATGTCGAGGGTACACCTCTCCTTCGTTCCCTTCGTCCTCATACTCGAGATCATCATCCACGCCATGCTGATCCTCGGCAGCGGAGAAGCTGACGGTAACCTCGGCACCATCATCGGAAGTCGCCAACACAATACCCTGGAAAGCAAGGCAACCATCCTTTACTCTGACGCGGTCGCCGACCTCGAGCGTTGTCCAGCTTTTCACCTTGCGCACCTCACCTGCAGAGATATCGACCCTTATGAGTTCTGCTGGAACAGCGCTTGCGTCTTCGCCATCAGTGCCAAGGTATCCTTCGTCGTCATTGTCGAGGTGCACCTCGATGGTGGTATTTGCTGCAACGACAACGACGCCTTCGACGAAAAGTGCACCGAGGGACTTGTCACGGACCTGGACAATATCGCCGACTTCGTATACGCTATTTTCGAGATACCGCTGGTATGCACAGTAGTGATCGTTTACCTTTGCAACAGCTTGCATGAGGTCCTCATCATCGTGCCCGTCAGCGCTTCGTTTTTTATAGAGCTCGTCATACTCCTTGTATGCGGTTTCCATGTGTTCAAAGAGGTTGCCAAGGTGTTCCTGGGCTTTCGATGTGCAGGCATTCTTGACGCCAATTGACTCGTGACTCTGGCGCATTGTTCTGCGCTCCTGCGTGAGCTCATCGTGGAGCGTAGAGTGCGAGACCTTTTGCAAGTCGCTAGCGCCAGACCCCATGGCTGCCTCAACTTTGTGGTCAAAAGTGTCGCGCACACGGCGACCTGCTTTTGCCTTATTTGGTGCGCGAGCTACGCTGGCTATGCGTGGCTGGCGGCGTTTTGTTGCTCCTCGCTCGCTTTCTTGCACGCGTATTCAGTGCTTGCGGCTTTTCTTGCTCTCGGAGCGGTGCCTTGCTTGCTGCCCGCGGGCGAGGGCTTTGGCAAAGGATGGATGCTCCGTCGAGGCTGGCTCGGGAATCGCTGCAGGTGCACACACGCCCCAGGGTTGGACACCGCGCGGGAGCGGGACGGCCATCTTTCATTCCAATTTCTTGCCAATTAAGCCAGTGAGAGAGGGAACAGCGTGACTTGATTTGAGACGCGGCCAACAGCGAGAAATTGACTTTTCTTTTGTTTTAGCTTATCAAAAGTTTTGGCGCGATTTACCGGACAAAAAAATGGAGATCTTCCATTTACTTCTTACTACTCCTACTATTACTCGGTAATCATACATTGCCAGTGGAGAGCTTCGCGGGCGCATTGCGCTTGCGTCGAGTGTCCCCCACTTGGAAGATGGTCTGGACGCCGAAGCAAAAACAGGGCAGGACGAGGAAAGCAACAATTACTGCGAGCGTCATGGGTCGCAGCGTGCATGTGGATTGACGGCCCGAGGGAACCCACCAGATGGTTAGGCCATAGACATTAAAGCAGACAAACATTGCCGTAAAGAGGCCAATGATTCGGTTCACCCATCGACGCGTGTAGTTCTTGTCGACACTAGAAATGTGATCCAATCGACGTGCAAGTTCAATTCGCGTGCAAGATAGACAATAAACAGGTGGGGTCAGATGGCAAATTGACAATGACTTTTCTCAGGCAGCACGGACGTACCATATAACCCCGCGATCGTAGGTTGCGACGCAAGCGGCACCGCAATTGAGGAAAAAGTTGACGCCCAAAAAACACATGAATATACTGCGCGAAGAAAGGGTAGGCGGCGGTCAGCACGTCGTGAGAAGACTTGATCTTCTGTTTTGCCAGCACGAGACATCAAAGTACGATTCGCTTCATTTCACAGTTCACTTCACTTACAACAGGAACTTTTTCTCTCCATCATTGCATTGCGAAGAGGGACCCTCACTTGTCGAGGTCCTATACAGAGTTGCAATCGTCGCAAACCATGGCGCGTAACATACGAAAAAAAGACACATCCAGCCTGCCGCAACACGCGAGCATTCGCGCAGGTTAATTTCGTGGCGGAAAAAGGTTTTCTGCGAAATGGTGGATCGTAAATAATCATTGTCGCGGTCTTTAAGCACGACGGCTACGAGATTGGAAACGTAACAAGCCGCGTTAGACATTGGTTAGTCATGCAGTCGATTTTTTGGACTGTGCTTGCGTCGAAAGCTTTGCATCGAAGAGGTAACGTACCAAACATGGAGTCTTCGAGAACAACGTCCTCCCCGTGGGCGTTGCGAAGCGCCATTTTCAGCGTTTTGTTGAATCTGCTCACTACTTCAGATGTCCATACCTCGGGATGTTCTTGACGAATCGTGTCGGCTGCCTCGACGAGGCCCTTGCGCGCGAAGTCAAGACGAGCACGACTTGTAGCGCTGTTGACTCTCCACACAGTGAACTCGTCGGCGTAAAGTTCGAGATCTTCGATGAGCTCATCGACGGAATCGTGGCGAAGGTCGATGATACCCTTTGTTGACATGGACGCAGCGCGGAGCGTGCTTCGTCGAAACATGCCCCCGTCTCGCGTGCGACGCGACGGTGGCACGGCGATCATGTCCATGGGCTGCCCTGGGACCGGTGGCGGCGCCGGCATTGGTGATGCCGGATCATCCTCATCACTGCCGCTCCCTAGCCCGTCGTCTGCGGGCGGTGGCACGCTGTACGGCGCATCATCGTTGTCCTCGAGCACCGTCCCTGTCGATGTGCGCGAGACCGCGGAAAGTCTCCGTTCGTCGCCCGCGCTGTAGCCGTCTTCCTCGTCGTCTTGGCCGTGGCTCGTCTGTTGCGCGTTACCATCTCGCAAGCTCACGCGCACCTCTTCTTCGTCCTCGTACGCGTGCATCCTCGCTAGCCGCAGCGTTCTGCCGCCGCACGCCGCCCTTGCGTCTCCCGCGCGCGCGAGCGGCCCTGCCGCCTGCGCGGGCCTGGGCGCGGGCTAGAGCGCTATAGCTCGCCCCTCGCGCGGTCCGTGCCCGCGAGCCCGGCCGCACCTTCGCTGCCTCTTCTTCCTCCCCCCCTCCGCCGCGGCTCGGCGTCGGGCGCGGGCGCGGCGAGCGTGGCCCTCGCCGCTCGCGCTCTACGCGCCGCGCTCGATATGCGTGGCGGATATGCGTGGCGGATATGCCTGCCGCCGCGTCCCTGCTCGGGCGGCGTGCGAGGATATCGATGGATGGATGGACGCACGGATGGAGGGAGGGAGGGAGGGAGGGAGGGATGGAGACGCACGGCGGCCGCCCCGGCGTGCGCGCGGGGCGGAGGCGAGCGGCGACGGCGCGCGCGGCAGACCCGGATCGAGGCGCGCGCGGAGCAGACTCGGCCTGGCTGCCGCGGCGGGCGCGGACGGCGCAGCGCAGGGGGCTCGCGCGGAACGGCGGCGCGTGCTAGAGCGGGCGAGGCGCGGCGCGTCCAAGGGCGAGGAGCAGGCGTATCTTGGCGCGCAAGATGGCGCAGCAGAAGCGCGAGGCGCAGGCGGAGGGCGGCGCGGGGGGCGGCGAGGCGGAGATGGCGGCCGCGGCGGTGCAGCGGCTGGTGGCGAAGCGCGCCAAGACCGCGGCGGCCGTGAAGACGGTGGCCATCCTCGGCGGCACGCACGGGAACGAGCTGGCCGGCCCCGCGCTCGTGCACTACTTCCAGAGCGAGCCGGCGCTCGTGGCGCGGCCGACCTTTGAGACGCAATGCGTGCTGTCGAACCTCAAGGCCATCGAGGCCAACAGGAGGTATATCGACACGGACATGAACAGGTGCTTTGACTTTGCGGCGCTCTCGACCTCGGAGAAGACCCCGGAGGCCGAGCGCAACGCCGAGCAGCAGCGCTCGCTCGAGCTCAACGAGCTGCTCGGGCCCAAGTTTTCCGAGGAGCCCAAGACGGACCTCATTCTCGATCTGCACAACACAACGTCAAATACGGGCGTGCTTCTGTGCCTGCACAAGGAAGACAGTTTTGCTCGTGAGCTCGCTGCCTACGTGCGACAGCAAGACAGTCAGGTATGTGCGACGTTTTGGCCGCAGGATGATCCTCCGTTTCTGCCGACTGTGTCGCGCAGCGGCATGACCTTTGAAGTCGGTCCTCTGCCGCATTCCACCATGCGGGCCGCCGTCTTTGAGCACTCCAAGAAGCTCCTGCTGCACGCTCTCGATTATGTAGAGTT
This sequence comes from Aurantiochytrium sp. KH105, assembly GCA_003116975.1. NCBI lineage: Eukaryota > Bigyra > Thraustochytrida > Thraustochytriidae > Aurantiochytrium > Aurantiochytrium sp. KH105. The sequence goes on from BGKB01000210.1 coordinate 194,295, forward strand.
GCACAACCAGCATGCAGCCGGTGGCGAGACTGCGTCATCGCTCGAGCGTATCACGGTCAAGATGCCCGTGGCCGAGCGCGTCGCCGCTGTAGACTACCCGCGAGGTGAGAACAATCGGCTGACGGCCTTTATTCACCCGGATCTCCAAGGCATTTCGGAGCTTCGCCCGGGCGGCAGCATTTCGCACGGGTCGCCAATCTTTCAGACCGAGGCCGGCGATACCGTCACGCTCGACGTCGAGCAGTATGATCTTCCCAAGGACGAGGTCTTTTTCCCCATGTTCGTCAACGAGGCTGCCTACTACGAGAAGGGCGTTGCTTTCTTCCTCACGCGTGTCACAGAGCACGAGGTCAGCATCCTTGCCAAGAAGCAGGATGCCTGAATTTCCAAAGAATACAAGAGGGAGAAAAAAGAAAGAAAGAAAGAAAGAAAGAAAGAAAGTCAGACCGGCGGCCAAGGCGGCCAAGGCGGCAGCCAGCCAGGTAAGGCGCCGGCCAGCCGGCCAGCCAGCCAGTCAGGCAGTCAGCCGGAAATCTGGTCCTTCCCGAGGTTAGGTCTCGGGTGGCGCGGCGTTTTGGCAGAATAATAAACATGAAAAAAGATACGTTTTTTTCGTCCCGTCTACCTTGATGTTATGCCTGGCTGCTTGCCATGGTTGCTGGCTGCGCGATTTGGAGAAATCTCACAACCCACGACCTCCTTTCCTGATTTCGCGGGGGCCCTCCATCTTCCTCTTGCGGCTGAATGCCGCGCCGAGTCGTATGCCGTGCGAGATCCTCTCTTGTGAAGCGCAGGCAGCGTGGCTACAGCAACCTGGACTCGCAACCGAGTCCTTGCGCGCTCCCACCCACCACCATCATCATCATCATCATCATCGTGAAGCCTCAACTTATTTCGCGCGTGCGCTCGCATCGTGTCGTGGCGTGGCAGGCACGCCTGGCTGGCTGCACCAGCCATCCGCCATGACCGGCATGGCAACAACCCAACACAACCGCGAAGAGTCCCAACCTACAGAAGTAGTATAGCACTGCATCTTTTTCTATTACGTTGCCAACCAAGTGCAAGCCACACAACCCAAGCAACTTGTGTTGCTTGCCTTGTTTCTCTTGCAACTGCGATCGCCCGACGGCCCGCCTGCGTCGCCTGGCTGGCCGATCGACCCGTGGCGAGAGATCGGCCAGTCGAACGGATGCACGAACGGATGCACGAGCCTCACAGCCTGCGCAGGAGATTGATGGCAACATTAGATACGAAAGACAGCGCGCAGTGCCGTGCAGGTTGTTTGCCGTGAAAGACAAGCAGGGTCGGTCGGCCAAACTCTCCCTCCCGTCGCCCGGCGCAATCAGGCCGCGCCGCTCTGCACCGGCAGCAGCCTGTGCGCGGCGGACATCATGCAAGCTGCAGCCAGCTGCGACCAACCACCATGGCAACTGCAAGGAGCGCGGCGTGAGAGGCGACCGCGCGCGGCGAGTGCTGCAGGAAGGAAGCGGCACGGCGAAACGAGCGCGGGCCCCGCGGCTCGTCCACTACGGCGCAGAGGATCTGTCTACTTGTCTGCTCCCTTTGTCTCATTTTGTTTCGCTTTATTTCATTGACGGGCCCGGGTCAGCCTCGCGGCACTGCAAAGTGGACTCGCCAGCGCAGCGGCGGCTGCGGGGAATATCCGCGCCTCTGCGCCGCGGTAACTCCCGATACTCTCCGCGGCGCTAGCAGGGGCCAGCCGATCCTTTTGGCAAAAGCTGCGGGGAGGATAAGGGTACGGAGATTGTCAGTGAAGTAGGAGGAGGGAATAGAAATTTCTCAGGGAAGCGTCACTGGGACGAAGCTCAGAAATGGAGGTGATCATCACTACCACAGCTGGGAGGGGGAATAGGGCGGTGATGGCGAAAAAAGGAAAAAGGAAAATCCCTCTGGAGCGGCGGCGTGAATCCAAAAAATCCAAATTCAAATTCAAATCCAAATCCAAATCGAAGCGAAGCTTCATTGCGTACGTTGCATTCATTCGCTCGCTTCGGCCCGCGACCACGAGCACGCCCGCGTCTGCACGCCGACGCTCGCTGGCGCCCCACCCGCGACTAGCTCACGACCTCCGCGTCGCGCCGTGGCGGCGAGCTGCGCCGTTCCCGGACCCAAGGCAACTGTCAATCGTTCACGCATCGATCGACCGGAGAGTTTGCTTAGCTAGCTAGCTTCGGGCGACCCGAGCCACGTTGGCTTGGCATCTGCACTCTCCGACCGATCGATCGACGGATCGATCGATAGATAGACGGGTAGACAGACAGAGACGCGGCAAAGCGCTTGCGCGCTTGCTCGCCCACGCACGAGGGTCGTAACCCACGATCCAACCAACCGACCGACCGATTGACTGACTGACTGAAAACGTTGACGACGCATAGATAGAAAGAAGCCACGAAAAGAACAGGCAAGATGCGCACGCTCGCAGCACTGACGGTGGCGGCCGGCCTCGTGGCCACGGCCCAGGGCAAGGTCTCGTTCGAGATGTGCTCTGACGCCCTCAATGACTTTGGCATTGAGGACGTGATCCTCCCCGAGTTCGCCGTCGCCGGCGAAAAGATCGCCGTTGAACTCGTGCAGCGCCCCAACCGTGCCATCGGCAAGGGCCACGTGCGCGTCGAGGTCGACGTCGAGGGCGTCAAGGTTGCGCATGAGACGTACGAGCTCTGCGAGGTCGCCGAGTGCCACATGAACGCCCACACCCTTGGCAAGAGCATGATCTGGCTCAGCCTGCCCCAGGCCATGCCCGCCGGTTTTGAGACCAGCATCAAGGTTATTGTCAACGACCACAACGGCGCCCAGCTCTCGTGCATTGACGTGAGCGGCGTCCAGGTGCAAAAGCCCGGCAACAACGGCGGCAAGGTGCTCCGCGCCACTGCCGAGGGCGACAAGGAATTGAGCCTTTCGCGCAACGAGCTCGAGTTCCTCTTTGACAAGTGGGCTCGCGAGTTCGGCCACAAGTTCTCTGTCTCGGAGACGGTCAAGCACATGCGCACCTTTGCCGAGAACCTCGAGCAGATTGCCCTCCACAACAAGGCTGGCCACTCGTTCACGCTCGGTCTCAACGAGTTTGCGCACCTTTCTCAGGAGGAGTTCGCCGCGACCCACTTTGGCTTCAAGGGCGGCGAGACCCCGGAGCTGACCGTGGACCGCGAGTTCTACCAGCTCGACGTCTCGACGGGCGCGCTCACGGATCTCCCGGAGGAGGTTGACTGGTCCAAGAAGGGCGCCGTGACCCCCGTCAAGAACCAGGGATCGTGTGGCAGCTGCTGGAGTTTCTCGACCACGGGTGCTCTCGAGGGTGCCTACTACCTCAAGACCGGCAAGCTGGTGTCCTTTTCCGAGCAGGAGCTCGTGAACTGCGACCACGTCGACCAGGGCTGCAACGGTGGTCTCATGGACAACGCTTTCCGCTGGATCATCGAGAACGGAGGTCTCTGCAGCGAGGAGGACTACCCTTACAAGTCGGGCTCGGGCTTTGCGCCGCGCACGTGCAAGGTCGACTCGTGCTCCACCGTTGAGGGCAGCGCCCCTCAGAGCTTTGTCGACGTCAAGCACTCGGAGATGAGCCTCGAGGAGGCCGTGGCGCAGCAGCCTGTCGCCATTGCCATCGAGGCGGACCAGCTCGCGTTCCAATTCTACCGCAAGGGTGTCCTCGTTGGCAACTGCGGCTCGCGTCTCGACCATGGTGTCCTCGCGGTCGGCTACGGCACCTGGACCGACGGCAAGAAGTACTGGAAGGTCAAGAACTCGTGGGGTGGCACTTGGGGCATGAACGGCTACATTCTCATCCAGCGCGGAAAGCATGTGCGTGGCGGTGAGTGCGGCCTGCTCCTCAGTGCCTCGTACCCGGTGCTCTAAGTAGTCGAGTAGTGTGTATCCTGGCGGTCTCGATTTGCAAAAACAACATGTATAGGCTGCTCATGCAGACAATCGTACTGCTTTATACGCATATGCGTTGTCTACCCTAGGGTGTCGGCGCCTCTTTTTGTGCATGCCTTGCTTGCTTGACCTGGCTGGTTGTAGTTCTTGAGGCATGAAAAAAGTATTTTTTCTCACTATTTTTAGAACGATTGATTGAGACTTGGAACAGATACGAAATTGAAAATCAAGCAGAGGAAGATTTCGTCGTTTCTCCTCATTTCGCTTTCCGCAAGCGCTTCTCTTTTGATTCTTGTCTTGTACTCCCTTATACGTACGATTGTTTTCAAAATACATAGGCCTACCATGCGTTGAAAGGAAATTCATTCATGTTTTGGATCGTCTTGCAGCTAGCTAGCATTCCGAGCGCAGAATGCAAACTGACAGCAAGACAACAAACATGGGGAAGGGTCGCTATCGCTCAGTTGCCGTCACAAAGGGATGGGTTCATTGGTGGTGTTACTTCGGACTTGGCGCAACGACTTCCGTCCGCATGGTGATAGAGACTCGCGTCGTGCGAGGAATGCGATCACCTACCCTAGCTTGTGCGGCTTCAATGTTTGCAACGTCTGCGCTGACGACCTCTTCAAGCAATGCAGGGACACTATGGAGAGCGTCCTTGTAGGCGTCTGCGGCAAAGACCACGAGACTTCTCGGTTGGAGAAGCAACGTTGCCAGTTCACGAGGTTCACGCACGCCAATTTCGTCAGTGGGCAATCGTTCTGTGAAGCGGAAGGTAGCCGGGCTTCCCAGAGAGATACAAGCAACAAGGCTGTGATAGACGGGGCCATCGGTATGTCCGAGGATCCCCTGCCCCGGTTCGTACTCGTTGAGAAGCGCATGATTTGGACGTTGTGCAGGCGAAAAGATGCCAGCTTGGACGAGACTCGAGGCCAAGGTGTCAAGCCAAGGTGGCATATCGGGCTCGCGATAACATTGCAGACGACGAGAGCGAATATCTTTCCAGCTGGCTGCTTTGCTGTATGTTTGTTCAAGCATATCGTCATGCTCCTCTACAGTGCAAAAGTTGGGAATGTACCAGACATCACGCAAGCCGGAGGCTGCGTGAACGCGAAAGGCCTCGAGACCATCTCGCGCTAGGACGGTATTTGTCGCGCCAGCTAGCACCGTATGCTTGAAAGGCGGAAAGTCTATTGGTACGCTCTCTGTTGGCTTCGGGTCGGCGGCGGCTTTACCCTCTTTTGATTTGCTTGCAGGTGTCACTTCTACAGCGCGCTCGCTCACCTTGCTTGAGCCGGCAGCGGCGACAAGACCGGCTTTGCGTCTCTCCTCACGAAGCATGGCCATAAAGTCCATGGCCCCAAACACGCGAACGACGTTTAGCGCGTTGGGTGGAGAATACCAGACGAGGCAAGTGCACGCGTGAGTGTGCTGTGCGCAAGAGATGACGGGTTGCTTGAGCCGTCAGCCAGCTTGCTTTTGTTGCTGCGGCTGCGCCAAAGTTTTGCTTCTCCTTGTTCTTCTTGTTCTTCTTCTTGGCAAAATGAGACTTGACTTGCACCAGGTGGCCAGGGAAAAGGCAGGTCAGATTTCAAGCTTGACATCGACTGATGGCGGCGCAACCTAAAAGAGTGGATGGATGCTCCATCATGCCCAAAGGAGAAAAACCAAAAAGTAAAAAGGAAAGAGCTTTCGTTCTTGTTTGTTTGGTTTGTTTGTTTGATAAATCAATCAGGCAGGTGTTAAAAAGACGGATCAAGGTGGCGAGAAAGAGCGCAATCCGCATCCTAGGCAGCAGTCGATCAGTCCCAGGCGCTTCATGCAGTCATGTATCACTCAGAGAAGGCGGTCGCATTGCAAAGCCTTAGTTCTGCTTCGTGAGCTCGAGATGGTGCTCGCGGAAACGATGCATGGCATTCTCAAGGGACTCCTCGTCAGGAAGAATGGTGAGACGCAGGTGGAAAGTGCCGTCGACCTGGTTGAAGCCGCTGCCAGGAACAGCGCAAATGCCAGTGTTGCGAAGGAGAGACAGCGCGTAGGCAGTATCGGGAGCCTTGCCTTCGCGACGCGCATTTTCTACAAATTCGGCAGGGAGCTCAATGGAGGGGAAAGCGTACATGGCACCGCTCAGAGGCTGGCAAGAGACACCGGGGATGTCGTTAAGGAAGCGCTCCATCATGAGAGCCTTCTTTTGCATGCTACCGAGAATCGCGTCGCGCTCGTTAAAGAATGCGTCCCGCGAGGGGCCGGGGGCAGGAGGGCGTACCATGAGGTCGGTCATGACCTGGCCGTCAGTGTTGGAGCAGAGACCTGATGAAGCAAGCTTGACAATCTGCGCGTGCACGTCCTCGTCAAAGTTGCACAGCTCCATGTAGCCGCCACGGCGACCGCATTCGCCAATGAAGCCCTTGCTCGTAGAGTGGAAGGATGCGAGTTCAATGGGAAGGCCAAGGTCCTCGACCACAGACTTTACAGAGATGAAGGGGCGGTCTTCGGTGTAAATGTTCTCCTGGTACACCTCATCAGCGAGAAGGACAAGCTTGTTCTTGTAGCAGAATCGCACAACGTTGCAGAGGTCGTCGTACGAAAGCACGCTGCCGGTGGGGTTACCGGGGTTGATGAGCACCATTGCGCGGGGCTCATTGCCCTTGGCAACAGAGTCCTCGTAGGTCCGGTTGAGTTCCTCCGTGGTGAGTGCCCACTGCTTGCTCTCGTCGAGGTAGTATCCCTCGGCCTGGCCATTAAAGAGCGCAATGAGCGCAGAGTAGATGGGGTACTGGGGTACTGGTGTGAGGATGGCGTGTGATGGATCGGCAATGAGGGCAGTGAGGAGCATCTGAATGCCAGAGGATGCGCCGTTTGTGAGAAAGATGTTGTCCGGATCACACGGGTAGCCGTCGCGGTCCTCGATGAACTGTGCGACGTTCTTGCGGACAAGCTCCGTACCCTGGCTGTCCGTGTATGCGCCAGAGCCTCCGGGCATGTTGGCGACGAGTTCTTCTGCGCGCTCGATTTCGGCCTCGGTGAAGAGCTTGCTGAGGTTCTCGCGATGCTCAGGGGCAAGAAGACTCGGGCTGTCGACGAGTGCGAGGACTTGGCGGTAAAAGGTGATGGGCGGGGTGCCTACTGCCTGAGGGTTGCCAATGTTGCAGAGGAGAACCTTGTCAAACGGGTACTTTTTGGAGCCCTGGCTGAGCTCCTTTTGAATCTTGCCTGCGGCGATGGGGACTTCTCCGCGAACGGCGTACTCCATCTTACGGAGGTGCTCGTTCATGGTGTCGAGACGAAGTGTCGGGTTGGCGACGGCGTGCGCCTTGGTCGCGGCGGCGGCGAAGGAGCTGGCGGGCGCCACGTTTCCGGGGCGGCGCGCCTTGCCAAGGGTCTGGACCGGGCTTGCGCCAGGTCCCTGTGTCCGCGTTGCGAAGCTTCTGGCGGCGTTGCGCGCGAGGCCGGCGCGCTCTCGCCTTCCGGCCACCCGCATGGTCCAGACGGCGGTCATTCTCGCTTCGCTTCGCGTCGTTCTTTAGCTTTCTTCTCCTCGCTTGCTTGTCCACTCGCTCGCTCGCTCGCTCGCTTGCCTCGCTGCTGCTTTGCTGCTGCCGCTGGCGGCTTCCTGGCTCAGGGGCTTCCTCCGGGCGCTGGCGAGGCCCGTCCGTGAGCGTCTGACTGCCTGGGAGGCGTTTGAAACCCAATCACCCGCGGACTTTCCTCCCTCCCGCGCAGAACTCGCTGGTTTTCCTCGCGCTCGCGCGCGTGCGTGCGTGCGTGCGTGCGTGCGTGCGTGCGTGCGTCTGCGCTCCTCGGCTCGCTCTTCGATCGCGGCTGCTGGCTCGCTCGCTTGCTCGCTCGCTCGCTCGCCGGGTCCGGGCTCGCGAGGGATTCGGGGTCGCCGTTCGGGGTCTGGCGAGGCCCGAGGCCGGGGAGCTCCCCCTGCTTGAGCTTGCTTTCGCCGCCTTGCTTCCTTCCCTGTTTCTTTGTTTCTTTGTTTCTCTGCTTCTTCCCTTCTTGCTTGCTTTCTTTCTTTCTTTCTTTCTTGGCTTCTCGCTGCTCGCGGAGCGTTCCTGCGCCGCCTCTCCTGGACGCACTGGGCGGCGCCATTCCGCACTTGCGCGAAGGCCATTCTGCACTTGCGCGCGCGCGCTGCAAGTGCGGAATGCGCCCCTGGTGCCGGCCGCCTTAGCTCAGTGGCCGACCGTTTGCTCTACTTGCAGGGGCCGCACGCAAGTCGATGTAAGAAAGAAAGAAGGAAGGAAAGAAGGAAAGAAGGAAACAGGAAGTAGCAAGTCCATTCTTGGCTGCGAGTCCGTCGCGCCCATTCCCTCCCTCCCTCCCTCCTTCCCTCTCCCCGAACCTCTCTCGCCCGCCCGCCCGCCAGCCAGCCAGCCGGCCGGCCGGCCGGCCAGCACGCGCTCGCCCGCCGCGCCTTCTCATGCCTGCCCGCGCCGCGGCGACGCCCGGGCGCGGCCAGGTCGAACAATGCGAAGACCGCCGGGGCGTGCCTGTTTCCTCTGCGCGAGGAATGAGAAATTCCTCCCCGGCTCATAGGTAGTAGCAGCGCCTGCCTGCTGGACTGTTTCACTTGCCTACAGTCAAGTAAAGAAATACCGCAGAGTAGGGGAGTCAGCGGCCACCCACGGCACTGCCGACTTGGGACGAATTCTCGACCTCGCCTCGTTCATGGCGAACAAACACGAGCTGCGGCATCTGCAGATGGCCGGCCGCCGGCCGCATCTCGACAAGCAGTTGCAGATGCAACGCGATGCGACGCGATGCGATGAGACAAGATGTGATGCGCGATGCGAGCCTCTTGGCGAGACGAGCCGGAGCGCGAGGATATGTGACTCGGGGCGGCAAGTATGGGAGGGAAAAGGAGGTCAGGAGTGAGCGCTTTTGTGACGCCAAGACCTTCAAAGGACGCTCGATCGGTCGATCGGCGACAGACACTGCCTCGCGTGATCGATCTCGGCAGGTGCAGGTGCAGCACGCTAGCGGCTCTAGTGGGCAGAAGCAGTGACTGGCCGTCGCGCGGGAGCGGCAGCGGCTCGAGCCGTTCGCCGACTCTTGCCGTGGACCCGGAACCGAATGTACGAGAGTAACGGTGCCGCCATGACAGTCACCAGCGCAATAGAATCGAATGGTGCGATCTACACTTCCAAAGAGGGGATTCTTCACTTGGGCGAAGAGTTCTTAAATTGTGCCGTGAATCCGCTGCTACGGGCGATGAACTTACCATACTTGGCTGGCTGATTGGCTGCCTGATTATACCAAGAAGAGGCCAGTCGGCAGGCGAGGGCGATGCCAAGATCTGCAGCAACAAGCTGCAGCTCCAATTTGTTCAGATAGGGGAGAAAACGGACGGTACGTGTGCCCTCTCTCGGCATCGAATCTCGGCAATAGGAAAGCGAGCGAGCAACTGCTCTCGATTCGAACACCCACCCACTTTACTTTTTGAAGGTGCACGAGGCCTCGTTCCTCGAACAAAGCCTCTCGCCCGCGAACGAATCAGCAATCTGGCCACTGACGCACCATGCTCACGCACGTCTTGGCGACGAGCACATTTGCCACGGCCACTCACCATTGGTTGTAAAATCAACCCGTGTGCGTCTGAGCCAAAATTGCCCCTCGACGTATGGTAGTTCCCGACTTTTGAGGAAAATGGACCAACGATTCGCTACTAAATGTAGGTAGGAGCGCTTCTGCTTATCAGAGGCAAATGGCCCGGTCACGGTCACCAGCAAAGCGAGACGCACACTTGCAATGTGAATTTCGATAGCGAGCAATCATCCGACAATGCTCGCTCGCCATATAGAGCCGTAGAGAAAAGCAGAGAACGGGTCAAAGGTCGAAAAATTGAATGGCCTTCAATCGAGCCAACACGGCTGATCCTGCCGTGAAGCAAATGCGCAGAGCCAACGAAGCTTTGCCGAACTTGTAGCCGTATAACAAGGCAAGGAGACCCCAGCCAAAGAGCTGTGAAATGCTGAAATGTTTGATTGGAAAGCTTTGAAGTGCGAGAGAAAATCGTGTTCCTCGGTGTAAAGACGGACACTTAGAAAAACAGCTTTTTTTGGGGGGAGGGGGGGGGGGGGGGATGAGCCGATTGGTGGTTGCGCTCTATCCTCTAGGCTATCGAGCATCATGATGCTCGTGCTCTTTGTCCGAGGTCGCTTGTCCTCAGTACGCTGAGTTTGAGTTTCAAAGTGCTGATTGACCAGGGCGCCTCGAGCAGCGAAGTATCACGTTGCTCGTGCTGTTTCTTCAACATCGCTTGATGGCATAGCGGCCAAAGACACGGTAGTCAAGCTGCAAAACACCATGTTGCTTGTGCTCTCTCCTCAAGGTCGCTCAATGCCATCGTGCTGAGAATGAGCTTCGAAGCGTTTCAATTGTTGGGGCGCCTTTGATCTGCAAGACACCACATTACTAGTGCTCTTTCTTTGAGGTCGCTTGTTTTCAGCACGCTGAGGTCGAGTCTCCAAGCGCCATTGCCTCCCCCTCCCCACGACCCTGGAGCTACAAGGCATAATCGCATTGCTTGCGCTCTTTCTTTGGCAAACGTTAATTTACGGGGCGCCTTTAATTTGCAAAACGCCGCATTACTTGTGCTTTTTCTTTGAGGTCGCTTGTTTTCAGTACGCTGAGGTCGAGTCTCCAAGCGCCGATTGATGCCCCCCCCCCCCCCCACGACCCTGGCGCTACAACGCATAATGGCATTGCTTGCGCTCTTTCTTCGACATTGCTTGATGGCATAGCAGCAAAAAACAAGGCAGTTGAGCTGCAAAACATCGGACTTCTTTTGCTGTTTTTCGGAACTGCATGATGTCGCCGCAACGCACCACGTCAACATTTAAGTCGCAAAGAATTACATTGCACGTGCTCTCCCGCGTTGATGCATCGCACACTGTTCCAAATGTAGCTCAGATCGCTGTTTGATTGGTGCGCCTCCGAGTTACAGGGTGTCTGATTGCTCGAGTGCTTCGGCATACCTCGATGGCACAGTAACCGAAAGCACCAACATCAAAGCTGCAAAGCATCACATTGCATGAGCTTTTCCATGTTACCTAATCTCACCCAATCGAGGACGTCATTGAAATCGTCGATTATCTGTAGTGCTTTGGAGCAGGAAAGTCTCACATTGGTCGCACTCTTCGGCATTTCATGTTTCTTGATGCCGAGGTTGTTTCTAGAGCTGATCGCGACTTCAACCTTGCGCAAGAGAGACTGAACCATCACCGAGATGTAAACCAGTATTGAAAGGAAGCAGGACGTTAAGTTCACACAATCAACGCAACGCAACGCAACGCAACGCAACTGATCTTTTTTAAAAGGGGAAACGCTGCACACGGTGTCAGTGTAGACCGACGAACAGCTTCGTGCTGAGTAGAAATCCGACAAGAAGCCTCTCAGACCAGCCCAACGTTTTTGAGCTATTTCAGATTTTTATGTGCCGATTGCATTCCCTTTCGGCTTGAGATGTCCGAAAAGGCATCTAGGGCGTGACATGCAGAAATCCGTCCTCTCGATGCATAGGTAGGAACACTGATGCATGGGTGACAAGCGTCGACGCGGAGAGAGACAGTCGTGGCCAAAATTCTATTGCCCCGGATCGTTTGTGGCTTTCATCGCAAGCAAACCAGCCTCTTTGAACATATTCGCGCTTGTCCAGATAATTTCTCGACATGGCTGGTACTTCTTTATCAGCTTTAGCTTTTCGTGACCTGCGCAAGTTGCTACACCCCTTCAGCTGAACTTGCGATCTACCCCTCCTTTATACATCGCTATCACAATAACGTAATGAGGTGAGAGGTGTATGCAAGAAGTTTCCATCTGTATAGCCTACCTTACCTAGACACTTTGGTATCGAGCTTGAAACTCCGATTTTAAGGTGCAACCTTGCCTCCGAACATCACGATTTCTCCCACACATGCACCGCAATCAGTTTTTTTCCCTTCCCCTCTCTCTCCCCATGATGCGGCCAGTCCCTTTTTCCCCTTCTTCACCACAGCCACAATGTCAAGCCCCCAAAACGCTGCTTCCCGCACTCCGCGCTCAATACCCTCATTCCCCTTGCTTCCCATCCCCGCAGCGTTCGTCGCGTAGCCTCACCGCCTCAAGTCCGGCCGCCCACACCCCCCCTCCCCTCCTCCGCTCGCACCACCCCAGCCCCTGTGTACCTGTCTCCCCAGCGGCCCGTGCCCCCTCACTCATGCACGGGGTCCGCCCACACCGGCGCCTTCGCTCCCCCTCCGAAGCGCGCTGCGGGGCGCGGCCAGGCCAAGAAGCCAGAGCGCAGGCGCCCGCAGTGTCCGCTGCCGGAGCTAGCTAGCTCTCCGCAGCCCCGACTTGGAAGCAGCGCGGCGCGGCGCCCGGGAAAAGCAGGGCGGCGAAGGCGCGCAGGAGAAGGGCACGGAAAAGGAAGCGCGAGAAAGCAGCCTCGGGCCGCGCGCGCGCCGCAGAAGCCGCCCTCTCTGCGCGCGAAGAGGCGGAGAAAGGGCGGCCAGGGCGGCCTCGGTCGCAGGCGGGAGAGAGGAGCCGCCGCCGGCGTCCGTTCGTTGAAAGGGGGGAGCAGGGGAGGGAAGGGGAGGGGAAGGGAGGGAGGGAAAAAGGGGGCGGGAGGCAGGGAGGGCGCGAGGAGGCGGGCGCGAGGAGGGAAAAAGCAAAACCGGCGGCCAGCAGAACGGCAACAGAGGAGGGAAGGTAGGTGCAGGCCGACGCGTGAGGCGCCGCGCGCGAGCAGGCGCCGCCGCGCGGGGAGGCGTCGCGCGCGCGGGCGCGGGCGCGGGCGCGGCGCGGGGAGGGGAGGCGAGGCGAGGCGAGAGGCGCTGCCGGCTGCGCGCGCGCGCGCGAAAGAGCGCGGAAGAGCGGCGGAGGCGGCGATGACGGCGTGAAAATGCGGCGACGACGACACGAAAAGGAAAAGAAGAAGGAAAGCAAGGGGAAAAGGCGAACGCAGGCGGAGAGCGCGCGCGGCGGGCGGCGCGCGGCGAGCGGCCGCCGCAGCGCAGCGCAGCGCCGGCGTCCACCCGCGCGTTCCTGAGCCGGCGCGCGCGCGCGAAACCTCTGCTTGCGCGTCCGTCGGTCGAAAGCGGGTGCGGCCTCGCCGCGGCGTGCGCTGGCGTTCTGAACGCGTTCCGTTGCGTCAGCGACACTCTCTGTTTTTCCCAGAGCGAGAGCGCCTCGTTATTATTAGAGACAGACACAGAGAGAGAGTGAAGGGAGCGGGGGGAAACTCGAGAGCGGGATGAGATCGAGATGTTGAAGAGCGTGGACGAGACGACTGACAGCGCCAGCAAAACCCTATCGCGAAAAACAGAAAAGCAGAAAAGAAAACAAGCACACCGAGCAAGCAAGCAAGCAAGATGGCCCGCACGAAGCAGACTGCCCGCAAGTCCACCGGCGGCAAGGCGCCCCGCAAGCAGTTGGCCACCAAGGCCGCCCGCAAGTCGGCCCCCAGCCAGGGCGGCGTCAAGCGCCCCCACCGCTACCGCCCCGGTACCGTCGCTCTCCGTGAGATCCGCAAGTACCAGAAGTCGACCGAGCTCCTCATCCGCAAGCTCCCCTTCCAGCGTCTCGTCCGCGAGATCGCCCAGGAGTTCAAGACCGATCTCCGCTTCCAGAGCACCGCCATTCTCGCGCTCCAGGAGGCCTCGGAGGCCTACCTCGTCGGCCTCTTTGAGGACACCAACCTCTGCGCCATCCATGCCAAGCGCGTCACCATCATGCCCAAGGACATCCAGCTCGCCCGTCGCATCCGCGGCGAGCGCGCCTAAGTCGTTAGCGTTTCTGCGCTATCGCCTTTGCCCGCTTTCAACGAGCAGCTCCATTCTATCATGCATGTAATCAACATTCTCTTTCCTCTTCCGGCATCTATCGCCAAAGAGCGAGAAAGTAACTCACCACACGCTAGAACCTGGTCACATTGGGTCGCTGGCAGTCAGGGATAACGTGCAAGAGTCTGCCGACCCCGAGGCACGCCATTGTGCTGTAGGTCCTGGGTTCGCCCAGGTTATGCCGCCCTTTCGCAAAAAAGAATCAAGAGTAAGCCCATCGACCTTGTTCTCACATTTGATCGTTTGTCTCTCCTTGTTTCCCTCCCTTGCATCCATGCCTTTCCCTTTCACCTCCTCTCCACTTTTCCTTTGCTGGCCTTCTTGTGCTTCGCGTTCAACTTGGGTCTCTGTCTTGCTACTTTTACCTCTCCCCTTGTTCCCTTCTAAAATAAAATGCTTGTCCTCTTCCTAACGACCAAGACTCGGCAGTCTCACGGCTTGCAAAAGACCAACGAACGAACGATCACTGTGCGCGGACGTGCGCACGGCGACGACAGTGCGGCGCGCGCTTTAGAACGCGAGCAGGTCCTCTCCGCACCACCGCCTTCTGCGTGCCTAGAATAAATCGAGGCCGCAGGGAAACGTCGACACATACATTAGCGAGAGCATGACGTCCATCTTACCATACGGCGCCAAGGGGCGCGAACTCTTGCTCGAACTCAAGCGCAGCGAGTGGTTGCCAGCATACAATGTAAGTGAAGGATACAGTATGTTGCTTCTTTTGCTCGTCCAGACCAAAACATTGAACTGACAGCATTTGCGAGGAAAAACGACAGGACGATGGCGTGCGTCAAGTGCTGGGCGAGATCGATGCCTTGTACAAAAGAATGCGCTCGCGCATGGCCGAGTCTCGCGACATGCGCGAGCCCTTTTACGGCTGCCCGCTCATGGTGTACCATGCAAGCACGCTACGAAACAAGCGATGTCTGCTCGCGTATCTCAAATATCGTGCTGATCTCATTGGCAACTTGCGATGGGATGCCGGCAGTGCCATCCCGGAAGACCTTCGACGCAAGCTTTGCGCAGAAGAGGTGCAATACTTTTCAGCCTATGATACCATTCTCAGCGACTACATGCGCGAGGTGGACCTCGATCTTGCAGCGGTACGTGCAAGGAAATTGGCCGGAAAATCATGCTGCTACTTTAATAATCTGTTGCGCGGATCAAAATGAAAAGAGACTAACATGATTACGCTTGTGCAAACCGCTGGCGGTTCCCCATATCGCGCGCGATTGCCGCCACGTGCCGGACGCTATTATTGTTTACTTCGCGCAGGACATGGAGCCACCCAAGAATTTGTACGTTGAAGTCCGCGTGCTTCGAGACTGTGGCGAGATCGACACGGTGAGCGGGCCCGTGGTCCTGGCCAAGGACACCACGCACAACCTCCGTCGATCTGATGTGGAGCATCTCATCCGCCAAGGCGCTCTCGAGCAAGTGACTTCATAAGCACAAAGACACCAATTTTCTCCTCTTGAAGTTGGCAAGCCATCTCTACTACGAGTTTTTGCCGAGCCAGAGAGAGAAGACCAAGGTCAGCCAGACAGGCACGCAGGCAGGCAGCGCTCGTGTTGGCGGAGCAGGCCCGCTTACGAGTCCGTGACTAGTTCGTGCACAAGATGGCCTTGACGTGTAAGCAATAAAAAGAAAAAAAGTCGAAGACTGGCGCCTCAACAGCGACCTCAGCACCGCATTCATTTTGCATGAAGCAGGACCTGTCTGTGAGCCAGAGTGACAAGACAGTCTCAGATACGAAGTGCTTCTCGGATTTGCGTCGGGATCTTGGCGACACGCTGCGTGTTCATGTCGATGCAAACGACCTCAACATCGGTCTCGACAATGATCGTCTCGGGACGGTCCTTGACGGATGCCCGCTGCTTGAACACAAGGCGAAAGTCCGAGGGAGCCTCGACAGAGGACTCGACAACGAGCGTGTCGGCGTGCTTGGCGCCTCCTTTAAAGGTCATCTCGCCCATTTTGCGCACGTACAAAGCCAGGCCCTCCTTGTCCATAAGCGTCTTGAGGACATCGATGCCCACAGCCTCGTCGCGCGCGCGCTCAAAGTACTTGAAGTAGTTGCCCGCGTAGATGGCTCCGGTCAGGTCCGTGTCCTCATAGTACATGAGCATCTCCGACCTGTAGCCGCCCTGTGCCGTCATGGTCTTGAGGACGTTGCTCTGTCTCTCGCACGTGTCTGTCTCTTGATTCGTCGCGACGCTCGTCCGTCTTTGGTCTGCTCCGAAGCACGAGGTCCTCTGCGTTTGTTGGCGGTGGCGGTGGCCACAGCAGCGGCAGCAGCGCAAGTGACTCCCTCGCCCCAGCGAGCGAGGCATCGCAGGTCGACGACGTCGTTCCCTTGGCGCAAAAATGGGTTGTCCACCGGGAACAAGGGGCACACTTGCCTTTGGTGCCCATGGTGCCCCTAAATTTAAATTAAAAATCTTGGCGATCGCGCCAGCAAGCCAAAAAGCACTGTGACCTCATTGTTCTCGCTCTTGTCTGCATCACTTTACTTTGCTCTGCTCTGGCCTGGAGGCTGCTCTGGAAAAGTAAAATTTTCCAACGCTGGCAAAAGAAAATTTACTCCATTTCGGCTCTTTGACGTCTTGTCACAGTCCCTGATAAAGGCGTACTCTATATATTCCGAAAGGGAGCAGAGTTGCCTGGTTGGCGCAGGAATGGATTCATGGAAAAGCGCAATTTTTGCACTAGGGAAACGTAGGAAAAGTCCATTGTCTCGCTTTTGTCTGGTCTTGGCGGTAGAAAAGATCAGATGCACGAACAACCTTAGCCGCAACCGGTTATGCAAACGTTTTCAAGAAGCTGTTCTCGGAGTCAGAATCTCTCTACGTAAAAATTCAGGGCCAAACCAGTTTCATCTAAGGTGAATCTTATGACGGGCAAACAACGTTCAACCAAGCTATATACCGTCACCAGCCGAGCATCAAACGTCCGCAGCCGCGATCGCTGCAAGACCGTACGATGCGATGGGGGAAACTGCCGCACAAAGGCAAGGTAGGTCTGTCTCAAACTTCATAGGAATCTTGAGCTGCCCCATCGAGGCCGCGATCTCTCCGTTTGGCCTTGACCCCCTCGGAGTTTTCCTCCTACACACGCCACTGCCATGGCAAAAATCGACCTCCCTCAACCGCGACAGCGACTCGCCCCGATCGGACCTGGCTTCCAACATTCCGGCCTGCACTGTCAGAGGCGCCGCGAGATGCGCTGGCCGAGTACGACGACTCGTAGAAAGAATCCGGACGCCACTAAGAGCGCATCTCGCGCTGCCGCCGCTCCGGGCCGCTCTCTCGCGCGCGAGCGAGCCCTCTCGCAGTCCGCCTCGCAGCGCCGTCCTAGCGACCGGCTACCGGAAACACGTAGTGCCCGGCCAATCAAGTGTCTGCAACCGTGGCGCCCCTTGCGGAATCTTCCGCGCTTTGTCCCACCACCGGACCCGGAGAATTCGCGCCGCTGCGGCCGGGCGTGCAACGATCATTCCGCTCAAGAATTGTCCCGGTGTTTTGTACGTGCGTCTATTCCGCGCAATTTCCTTGCCCGAAAAAGCCTTTTCACGTTTCTATCGAATAGAAAGCGTCTAAGGACGCCTACATAGAGGTAATCAGTGCCAGGTCAATTTTCCCGTGCCGACTTAGCTACACTGGCACGAGCTAGCCAGCTGTGTGAGAGGTGAAGCGCACGGCCGGGCGTTTCTCTTTCTCTGCTCGCCACTGAACATGCTGTGGGAAGGTGAGGGGGCTTGCGCGCAAATAGAGGTACGCTAGGGGGTCCTAGGGCGCGGCGCGCAGGGGGCGCAAGCAGGGTGGAGGCGCAGCAGAGACAGAACGAGAACGAAGTCTGCCACTCCACGTTTTGCCAAGCCAAGCCGAGCCGAGCCGAGCTGCGCCAAACAAAGCCCGTGTCCGACGGCGCCCCACGCGAAGAGCTTCGCCGCGCCGCCTGTATCCGGAGACGCCCCTCGCGAGGAAGCGTCGCCGCGCCCGAGGACGTCCGTTCGCAGGGCCCGAGGTCGCTGACGTGGGTCTCACACAGGTCGGTCTCTTGCATATCTTGGTTGATCCATCCATTCGCGCATTCCTTCTCTCCAGCGAGCCGACCCACCCAGACCGATCGCAAGACCGCCGACGGAGCGCCGCCCGCAACGCAGCGAGCCGGCGACCGAGCGCGGTAGCCCGCGCCCTCCTCCCCCAAGCAAGCCCCCTTCGTGCGCTCCGGAGAGACGGAGTCGGGCTAGGTGTTTTTGAAATCTGAGCCTCCTTCATCGAAGCTCGCAGCGCATCCGTCTCGTTCCCTCGCTCCGGTTTCTCGCTCGCTGCCCTCGAGCGCAGCCGCACGAGCCAGACAGACAGACACGCAGTCGTCGGCGCCCGCCCTCCGTCCGAGGCAGCTAGCAGCAGCAGCAGCAGCGTGCAGCAGCAGCAGCGTGCAGCAGCAGCAGCGTGCGTCAGACGCTCATCGTGCAGACGTGCACGTGTGCGCATACAGTATACGTTCCTAACGACATACGTGCGTCGCAGCGGCAAGCAGCAGCTGCAGCAGCAGCGCGAGTCCAGTGGCGGCAGAGGGGACAGAGCGCCCGCGGCCCGAGAAAAGTCCGCGTCGCCGGTCTCTCTCTGTGAGCACGCTTTGCGCAACGAGGACGTCGTCGCGCGCCCGTGCCGCTCGCGCCAAGTGAGTAACTAACTGGCCGCCGGCTCGTGCCAGGTGTGCGCTGTCCGTCACCCTCCCAAGCGAAGCGCCCGCCCGCCCACCCCGGGCAGGCAAGCAAGCAAGCAAGTCAGGAAAAGCAAGCGGCGAGCGAGCGAGCGGGAAGAGTAGTCACGCAAGCAGTCGAGTCGAGACGATGATGATGATGATGCAGACGCAGCAGCGGGAGCAGACGCAGGAGCAGACGTCGCAGCAAGAGGGCGCGACCGTGAAGCTCGCCGAGGTGGACGACGGCTGGTGCATGGTGTCGCCGGCCGAGCAAAAGGACCTCGACAAGGTGCAGAACGGCCAGTTCGGAGGCGAGCCGACGAGGGTCGTCGACATGGACGAGGACGAAGAGTGCTTCTCGGACGTCCAGGACGACTTTGTCTTTGAAGAGGACGACACCGAGTGCGAGATTGACGATGACGAAGAGCTGCTGCCCACCGCCAAGGAAGCGGCAGCCATTGTAAATAGAAAAAGCGACCAGCAGCAAGAGGGTCACCATTCGGACGATGCAGGCCCTGTCGACATGGAGTTGTCAGAGGCCGGTACGAATGAAGAAACCGAGGCAGGACAGGGAGATCCTGCCTTGGAGGATGACGATGATGACGGCGACGACGACGACGAGGCTTGCCCGTCGTCGTCGCCATCTCCGTCGTCGCCTTGCTCGCCTCAGCAGGCAGCTCGTAATGGGACCTCGAGCAGCGGGCGCAGCAAAAAGTCGAAAAAGTCCAAGCGCAAGAACCGTCGTCGTGGTCGCAGATAAGCGACGTTACGAACGCACTGGAACGTGCTGACGACGGGCGTGCCTGGATGACATTGTATATACAGAAAACACCAAAAAATAGAGTAGAGCGCGGTCGGCACAAGTATAGCAAACGAGACAGCCCCAAGACTGTTGTTGCTTGCATGCATGCTGTCTCGCCTGCGTGCTTGCCGCCGGCTAAAGCCACCAAGCTAGTTCGGACACCATGGGGATGGAAAGTCAGTTCAAGACGAGGGGAGCAAAGGAGAAACCCTGGTCTTTTCTCGCATTTTTTTTTTGAAAAATCAAACAAACAACAGAAAAGGAAAACTTCCGAAAACGTTGGCGCCGCAGCCGTCTTCGCTGCAGCGTCTACCCAAAAACAGCAGAAAATCACAATCAAACAAACAAGCTAAAAAGCATCCACCACTGACCTACCTACCTACCTACCTACCTACCTACTTCCGGGCCTTTTGGCATCCTGCACACCTGTACGTAAAAAATTGCCATTCGACCCTGTGCCAAGTGTTGAATGTCCCCAAAGAATTTTCTCCGTTTCTTCTGCCTGTCTTTTTGCCTGTTCCTTGGCGCATCTCGGGACCCGCTTGGGGTGAAACGGTCTGAAAGAAGCCAAACGGATAAAAATGACAACTGTAAGCACCAAAGAACGAGCATAGTGGAATCACGTTGTAATTACATCCATACAGCTTTAGCAACCTACCACGAGGCAACCGATAGAATTGCTGAGCTACAAGGTCAAGGATGTAGTACGAGCCTTTACATTGTCTACTTCCTCTCCCTTTTCCGTCAAGAGCAAGCCCCAGTTTTCAGCCGGGCGAGGGTGCTTAGTGACCTTTGCCGGGCCCAAAGGATGTCTTATTTGCCTGTTGCAAATTCTTCTTCCTTGTGATCTTTGGTGGCTTGTGATTGCACTCGTAGATTGTACATCTGAAACAGAAACAGAAGAAGGACCGTCCTATGTCTTAGGCAAACTCTGCCCTGCAAAGTAAGCTTTGGCCGAGTCTTCGCAGTGAAACAATGGAAGAAATTTGAACAAAATTAGAAGATGTGCTTGACCTCATCGTTCTGTCATCCAGGAACTCATTCAAACAAATGCAAGATGTGAATGATCCCGAGCAAAGAGCGCATTTTAAGTGCGTGAGCAAGATAGAACGCGACACAGAGACGTGGTCTCGGTCTCATCCAGGATGCTCCTAAACGCCGATGTGCCGTAATGTCTATTCAATAAAATCAGTGCATTTTCTCTCCAGTCGCCGCTTGGTGCTTTCATGGCTGCAGGTTGTTGCTTGGCCTGGGGATTGGCTTGCCGGATCCTACGAAATGGGTGCAAAAGTAAACTGACTATGGCCATGGCATTTTCATGGTGCTAAAGCGAGCAGCCATAGGCCTATGCAACTTTCAATGTTGCTAGGCCTACAAGTAACGTTGTTTGACATATATCGTGCGTGAGCGAGCAAGAGGCAAGTTGACATGGAAATGGAGGAGTGATCAAGCAATCACGGTTTTTAGTCGTTCTACGTGCGTAGAAGTTAGGGTTTTTCGTCGTTCTACGTGCGTAGAAGAATCTATGCCATTTTGTAGGATAATCAAACGCAGTGAAACGATTCCGTCTTTTATGCCTATGCGAAAGATTCTTAAGGCTAGCCAGAACCGTACGGGGCGCTATAATTTCCGTGCGCGACCAAGCAAGTTTTAACAAGAACAAGAGGCCACGCAAAGCAATCTCTCTGCCTTGCCTATCGTTGATGGCTAGTACAAGTTCGATCCACGAAGAAACCGAGTGCTTCTGTGAACGATGAAGCGAGCCGTTCTCTTGACAGCAGATACCTTGCTGGCTGGCTGGCTGACTGGCTCTCTCCCGCTCTCTTCGTTTCCAATGCAATCGAGCACGGTACATTTCAAGATCAAGCAAGCCATCGAGGCGCGATGTCCAGGTCTCGCTTCGATCTTGCCGCTGCATCAGGTCTGCGAGCAAGCGTTTACTTCTGGCCAGACTGACCCATCGGTTCTGTGCGGTCCAACTAGGGAGATCACCAATCTGGGTTGCCAGCCCACCACGGCTTGAACGTCAGTCACAATCATTTTCTCGGACCACTCCGTCCGTATCCATTCATCCGGCCGAGTCCATCCATCCATTGATCATTTTCGTGGCTCGCCTTTGCCATTTTATCCGGAGCACACGGACGCTAGGCAAGACACCCACAAAGGCCAGCCACGAAGGCTAGCCACGGAGGCCATCCAGCCAGCCACTGCCACTGCCAGCGGTGCGGGCGTCTCCACGACCGGTCGCCGATGGAGGACTTCATGAACGAATGAATGTATGAATGGATGGATGGATACGAGGCGAGCTGGGCGCTGGCCGGTGCGGCAAGAAGGCCGAGCCACGCTGCGCCTCCATGCAGCCATTCAACGTCAGTCATGTCACTGTCAGCCACAGCCACAGTCAGTCGCGTGGGCGTCTAGAGCCTCCCTCAATTACTAATCTCCAGACTGCTTTTGCTTGCGGTGCTGCAGCGCGCGCGTTGCGTTGTTTCACTCTCGCTCTCTCTCTCCCCTCCATCTCACCCCCCGCGTCGCCAACTTGCTCTTTTCTCCCGTCTCCCGGCCTCCTTCCATCCCAAGCGACCTGAAGCTGGCTGCTGCAGCTGCTCGTACCGTCTGGCGCGGTCACAATCCTGCTGCACCAGGGCGACGCGGCAACCCCGCGGATTCGCTTCCCAGGCGCGCGCATCAGCATCTTGGTCTGTCGCGCCGCGCTGGAAGGAGTCGTGGAGCACGATTGGCCGCGGCTGGTGTTGCTCGAAGAAGAAGACGGAAGAATAATTTTTACAGCAGAAGCAGCAGCCAGGAGCAGGCAGCGCCGAGTCCGAGAGCAAGAACGGTATCGTTGTGCGAAGAGTTGGCCAATGGATGGAGCTTGTTTGTTTTGCGGCCCGCGGCGGCAATGCAAGCGGACGCGATCAAGAATCGCGGTGTCCTCCGAGAGGAAGGAAGGTGGCTCGACCGACCGATCATTTGTGGCGTCAAGATCGATCGCGTCGCAAGTCGAGGTCGAGCAAGACGCCCTCCTCAATCGATCGATCCATCGATCGATCGATCCATCGATCGATCTATCGGCAGGCCGGACAATGCCCAGGCAACAACTCGAACGCACCGCCTCCGCGCCACAGGTCTCTGACGGCGCGGCCGCAGGGAGTAAGTGGCGAGTGGCAAGTTGGATGGCGTGGCGTACGTGGGCGCCGCAGCCCTCCTGCGCCATTGATTGATAGAGGAGCCTGGCGTGCTCACTTGCTTACTTGCTCACTTGCTGGCCGCAGCCAGGAAACTTGAAGAGGGTGGTTGCTTCTCATCTCAGGCTGGCCACGAATCGTACCGGATGCGAGGCAGGGCGAGGAAACAGCGTAAAGTTTGCTTTGCATCGAGACAGTGCAAGATCCGCGCATCGTTGATTGGGAAGAGGAAGCCTGGAAGGAAAACTGGTAAAGGAAAGGAAGGAAGGCAACGACGCCGGCACGGACCGAGCGCAGATTCTGGAAAGCCGGGCAAATTTGCCGGGCCAGCTGTCGCGCAGTCCAGGCTCCCGCCCGCCGGCTCAGGCTCCGGCGCCACCTCGCCCGGCTGCGGACGGCTCCTACCTGCCTGCGTGCCTGCCTGCGTGCCTGCCTGCGTGCCTGCCTGCCTCCCTACCTACCTACCTGCATGGCCTGGCTGGTCTGCGCGAGATTGTTCGCCTTTCTCTCATGTCTGGCCGTTTTGAGATGCTCTATTTTTTTTTTGCCGAGCCCACATTGTCAATTCGGTGATGCACGTGCGCGTATTCATCCTTTGGAATGAGAAAAGAAGCCAAGACAGCCCCCACCGCTGTCGGGGATCTGTCTGTGGCATATGGCTGGTTCACGGAGTTGCGAGGTCATCTTGATCGCGGCGCAGCTCAGCTCAGCTCTGCTCTGCTCTACTCTGCAGCTGGTAGTGGCTGCTCGATCGGCCCAGGCTGGAGCGGCGCGTCGTCTTCGCATTTCTTTTTTCTTTTTTTCTTTTCTTTTTTTCAGGAATTTCTTTTTCTTTCCCGCTTTTTGCCCCGGCTCGCCCCACCTACGTCCCACACTAGTCCCTTTTTGTCGCTTTGACTCGGTACCACCACCAGCACAGAGGACGAACCCAGCCACAGCTCGCCCACAGCGACTGCCTAGGCTTCCTTCCTCGAGCGTGGCCTTCCGAGAAAGGGAGAGGAAATTGCGGGGAACATGAAAAAGAGCGACGCGACGCGACGCGCTGCCTTGCTTTGCTGCGCAAGAGGGGAGGAGATAGACAGGACGGAACAACGCAGCCAGGGCAGCGCAGAGAAGCAGTTAAAGCAGGACAGGACGCGATTTCGGGCCGTGTCACGGGGCGCGGCAGGCAGACGCTATACATGGGCGAGGCAAGCCTGGCCGACGGCCCGGTCCGGCCGGTCCGGTCCTTGCATGGGGCGCCTGCACACTTTTTTCCTCCTTTAATTTTTTTCTCTCCCCAGCAAGCCGCCAGCTCGTGTCGGCCGCGCTTTTGACAGTGCATTGCTAGGCAGGCAACTGACCTTGTTTGCCTTCGATTGACTTGCGTTGTGTGTCGTGCCTTGGTCTTCTCCATGTCCGCGCCATAAAAAGAGGTCGCTTGGTTGCTGCCTGTCACACGGCTTCACCATCTTCTTCTTCTCCTCATCTTGTCTGTAATGCCACGTCGCATTGCATTCTACTGCATCCTATTGCATTGCACGGCATTGGCTCTTGGCGCCAATGGTGCGCCGGAGCTCGGAGCCCTGGGCCTCGGAGGCCACGCGGCCGGCCGGCCACCAGCGAGCCAGGCTGGCGGCGATGGGATCGCCGGTACGAGTTCACGGCGGCCGCGCTGCGGTATATGCGCATGGGCGTCTACGGTCTGTCTCCGATCGCGGCAGCGGTGCTTTGTGGCTCTTGTCGGTGGCCGATGGTCACAGCTTCGCCTCGACGACCCTCGTCGCACATTTGCTCGCGCGCTGCACCTGGCGTGGCTACGGGCTGCCTGGCCGCAGGCAGCAGCTGCAGCTGCAGCTGCAGCTGGCTGGTCCCCGATTCCACGGCTCGGCTCGCGGGCCCGGCGAGAGGCGAACGCCCACGGTCGCGACTCCACTACGCGAAGCGGTCCTCCGGCCGGTCTCCGGTCGGAGTGCGGGCTTCCGCGGGAGCGCATTATAGCAAGCAAGCGACGCCAGGCGATGAACGTGCGCCGCCGTCCATGCCTGCCTGCACCCCTTGCTCGCTCGCTTGGCGGCCATGCCTGCATTTCATGCAGTGCGTTCGGTCGCTCTCTCGTCGCGGTCTTTTCCCCGCGACCGCGCTGGAGAATCCAGCGACCGCCTCGCGGCGCCGCGCGCCTGTCGCGCGTCGACGTCGACAGCGAACGAAGCTCTTGCGTTCGCGCGGCATCTGCGGCTGCTTGCTCTTTTCCCGTTGTCTTTCTTTTTTCTTTTCTTTTCTTTTTCCTTTTTTTTCTTTTTTTCTTTTTCTTTCTTTTCAAATCCTGGGTCTCAATCTGTCCCTTGTCTGACTTGCCGTCTTCGATCGATCGTGCGCTCGAAGCTCAAGCCGAGTCCACGCGCCTCGCGGGGCCAGTGCTAGGCGGGCGTGCGGCGAGGTCGAGACGGACGAGGCCAAGCTCGGGCGGCCTCGCTGACGAACGCGAGTCGCGAGACAACCAGCCAGGCAGGAAAAACTCATAAGCGGAAGGATTGATGCTATGCAAAGCAATGCACAGCAAAGCGACGCAAAGCAACCCAAAGCAGCCAGGCGCTCGCGGCGCCGTCGCACATTGGCGGCGGAGCAAGGCGAGGCGAGGCGCGTCGTCGGCGCCGAGACGATCGGAGGTCGCAGCGGCTTTCGAGCGACGGACGTACGCGCCGCAGTGGCCGCGGCCGCGACTGCCGGACGACCTATCGTTCGATCGATCGTTCGATCGTTCGTACCTGCGGAGGGAGCGAGCGAAGGAAGCCGAGGCGAGCGAAGAGCCTCCTCGAAGGGGCTCCGGCCGCAGGCCCTCGAGCTCGCTGCAAGTGCCGTGGTTTGCCCTGCATCCAGCAGATAGATGTTGATGCAGACGAAGCCGCAGCGTCCGCGTTCGCGCGCGAGAGAACGCGCGGATGATTGGGTGCAAGCATGTGTGGATGCGAGGACGCATGGCATGGATAGACGGACGGATGGACGCGGGGGCGAGGTGGCTGGCTGTGCAAGCTGCTGCTGCGCTGCAGCAGCAGCTACAGCTGGCTGGTGGCTGACCCGCCACCGAAGCCGCCGCAGCCAGGAACTTGAAGGAGCGAGCCGAAGTGGGAGGGCGGGGCGGAGATTTGTCTCAACTGGCCGGCCAGGCCCGCGGCGGTGTGGCTGCTTCCTGACCCGACCGACGCTGGACTCGCGGCGCGGTGCACATATCCTTGCGTGCGTGCGTGCGTGCGTAGAATGGATGCTTGGACTCCGTCGGAGCGACGGGCTGTTGCAAGCTGCGCTGCAGCCAGACAGACTCCGGCTGCTGCTGCTGCTGCTGCTGCGTTTTCGTGTTTGTCTCGTCGATTTGAAAAAGCCAAGCAACGCGAATTTGAATCGATTTGGATTTCAAAACTGGACTGCGTCGCGCCTCGAGGCCGGGGTCGCGAGGCGGCCGCGAGATCAGCCAGGCTGGGCTGCGCGGGCCGGGCTGCGCGGGCGCGCGGAGGATGGTTTGGCGCGGTAGGAGACGGGCGAGAGCGAGGGCGGGCCGCCTCCGTCGCGCTCCTCGTCTTCCTTGCTTTTTTCAAAAAAGCCTTACGGGAGAAAGCAGGGAGTCGGCCTTCCTGTTCTTTGTTTGCCTCCTTTCGCTTCCTTCCTCCCGCTTAGGGCGGGCGGGCGGGCTGACTGACTGGCTGGCTAGCTGGCGCCACTCCGCCGCAGTCGGCGGTGCGGCTCGTAACGCTGCTGCGGGCGCGTAGCCAGGGTTGAGCGGCGGCGCGAGGCGGGGCGGCAGAGCGAGCGCTGGGGTCTCGAGAGGAGCGAGGCTTGCAAGACACACCCTGTTTTCATTTTTGATCTTTCTTTCTTTCTTTTCCAATTTTTCATTCTCAAAAATTTTTGCTTTCCAAATTTTGTTTCAAATTCAAAACTTTCTTTCTTTCTTTCTTTCTTTCTTTCTTTCTTTCTTTCTTTCTTTCTTTCTTTCTTTCTTTCTTTCTTTCTTTCTTTCTTTCCTGGTTTCGAATTCATTTCCACAAACCAACTCCTCCCTCCCTCCCGCCCTCGCGCCCGCCCTCGCCCGCCCGCCCGCGCCCCCTCCTTCCCTTCGCGGCGCCGCGCCTCCTTCCCGCGCGGCCACGCTCGCGCGCGAGCGCGAGGGCAAGAGACAGACCGTCAGTCAGTCAGTCAGTCAGACGGGCGCGCGTCAGAGCCTGTAAAAGTAAGAGACACAGACAGACAGAGGCGCCGCTGGCCAGTGAGTGAGGGAGCGCCCGCTCGCCCCACCACTCGCACCGCTCGCTCGCTCGCCCGCCGCCGCTCCCGGCGCCAGTCCCGCAACCGGGAAGCCCACGCCCCCACGCCCACGCAGCCACCGCCGACCCGGCGTCCAGCGAGCCCAGCCAGCGAGCCCCGCCGGCGAGCGAGCGAGCGAGCGAGCGCTCCCGGCGCGGGCCGAGTCGCGAGGCCCCAGCCAGCGAGCGCTCGAGCGCCGAGGCGTGTGCCGCAGCGCTCCCCGAGCGCTGTTCATCCATCGATCCATCCCTCGATCCATCTCCGTCTCCAACTCCAGCGCCAAGACAAGTCAAGACAAGACAAGACAAGACAAGACAAGACAAGAAACCTCGCCTCCGGCGCCCGCTCGCTCCGAGCAGACGGCGAGAAGCGCAGGCGCCGCGTCGATCGGTAGACAGATAGATACTAATCCCCTTCTCGGCCGCGTGCGCGGGGACGACGAGTCGAAGAGCGACAAGGAGGAGGAGAAGGAGTAAAGAGCGAGAGAGCAAGTTCGTTCGTCGCGAGCGCGCCTCGCTTGGCTGGCGGCCGCAAACGCAAAAGGAGGAGAGGAGGAGGAGAAGATGAGCACGCCCGTGAGCCCGAGCGGGAGCGACGCCGGCACCGTGCAGGCGCCGCCCACCGCGAGCGGCGTCAGCGTGCGCAGCGGATTCACCACACGCACGCCTCTGAGCCCCAGCACGCTGCGCAGCCCGCGGCAGCGACCCAGGACGCAGTCCAGCGCGACGTGGCGTAAGAGCCTCTCCAGCGCCGACGAGGCCCTCGAAAAGGCTCTCAAGAAACCCGCCGCGGCCACCCCGGAAGAACCTGCACCCGAACCTGACCACGAGGTGCGCATGCTCTCCAGCCACACCGGCCGCTTCGAGGATAGCGAGTTCGACGAGAATGAGAGACTCGACAAACACGAAAACCTCTTTTGCGGATTCCTCCGCCGCAGGCCAATCAAGTCCTTTCTCTTTGTGCTCGGCATCACCCTCATGATTGCCGGCGCATGCATGAAGGCCATTGACCGCGTCGACATCCGCCAGGTCCCAGAGGCTCTGCTCTTTGTTGGCTCTTCCCTGGCCATGGGCATCGTTGCCGATGTCATCACAGAGACCTTCGGAGGCCTCCTCACAGCCATGGTCGGCATCGCCGGACGCCGACACAAAGAGGCCGAGTACCAGCTCGCCGTCGCCCACTTTTACTACCGCAGTGTCATCAGCAAAATCGACGTTCTCATCTGGGACCTTCTCGTCATCATCATGTTCACTAGCTTTGTACCCCGTGCGTCCGACAGCACTGCCATTGTGCCTACTTGGGAGCAGGCTTATTACTATCTTATTCGCCTCCTTGGTATCTGGGCTATGGTTCTCTTTGCACGCGTCCTTACGCAGCTCTTCCGCATGTACCTGACTCAGGACTTTGGCGTGCGGTCCTTTTCAACGCGTGTCAAGGACTCGCTCGACCGCGAGATCCTGCTCGCAAAGCTTCGCATGGTCCGCCCCAACCCCAACTTTCTTAGTCTCGCCAACCGCCTTCGCGTCGTCATGGACGGCGGCTACGGCGACCCTGAACTCTGGCAGGCCGTTGTCCGCCACGTCAACACGCACCACGTCGATGGCTTCGAACCCACCTCCGGCAAGCACGTGCCCGTCAAGCCCGGACAGGATCCCGGCCTCAGCCGTCGCGCACGCCCCGTTGCAGCTTCCATCTTCTCACGTCTCATGGAAAGCATCAAAGAACAGCGATACGACTTTCTCCATAGCGACGAGAACCTCGTAGATGGCGAACATAGCGACAGCGACGACGACAATGACCCGGCGTCTAGCGAGGACACCGTCGTCAACGCCGAGCGCAAGGCAACCGGCAAGTCTTCCCGTGCCGACGGCGGCATTCGCAACACGGAAAGCTTCCGCACCATCCGGAGCGATGAGCCCGCCGAGACGCCCGCTCTCGAGGAAGCCGACGAAGCCGCCAACGATCAAGGCGACGATGATGAGATCGCCAGCGAGTTGATGCCTCCTCCTCTGGACTTTAGCGATCCCAACACGCGTGTCGACCTTGACGATCTCCAGGTCCACTTTGACAATGAAGAGAAACATGGCGCCGCCGTTACCACAAAAGCACAGTCCCACTTGCGCGAACTCGATGAAGAACCCCCCGTGGAGACCCTGCAGGCCATCCAGGAAGAGTACGCACAGCTTCAGGATAGTGACAAGAGCGACTCCAGTCGCCGCCAGCTTCTTTCGCACATGTCTTCCCGTCTTGGCAACAAGGTCTTTTTCAAGGACGAGGTGCTTCAGGCTCTCAAGCAAATTGACTCCGCCTACAACTGGGAACATGTCTGGTCTCAGCACTTTGACCCCAAGGGGAGCGGCCTTCTCACCTGGCCTCGTATGCGCACCATGGTCTTGAACTTTTACGAGCAACGCTACAACCTGTCGCTCTCGCTTCAGGATTCCAACGCTGCCATCAAAAGCATGGACGTCACCATTCTTTCCATCCTTCTCGTCATCGTTACGCTCATCAGTCTCACCTTTTTCACGACCGACATTGCTTCCACGCTCACCAGCTTTGCGACCGTTGTCGTCGGCTACTCTTTCATTTTTGGCAACAGCGCCATGCAGTCCTTCGAGAACATCATCTTTCTCTTTGGTGTGCATCCCTACGATGTCGGTGATACCCTGCTTTTTAACAACAACCGCTATACCGTCAGTCGCATTCGCCTTCTCACCACGGACTTTGTTCAGGCCGATGGTGCGATGATGCGCCTGCAGAACTCGTACGTGGCCACGCTCGGGCCCATTTTTAACCTCGACACCTCCCGCAACCATTCTATTGGCTTAGATCTCTACTTCCCGGCCACCGATGTGCGCGAGTCCACGGTCAAGGCCATTCGCAACTCCCTCAACGAGTTTGTCAAGGCCAACCCTTCCTCTTTCGAAGGTGCATTTTTCACGGCCCGCAACTTTCTTCACCCTCTCGAAGGCAATGGAGAGCTCCCTGGCAAGGGCACGCACGCCACCCATGTTCACTTTGTGCTTTGGATCACCTACGCGTACTCTTTCAACGATGCCGGTCGCATTTTTATGGATCAGACCCAGATCATCACGCACTTGTCAGAGACGCTCGCTACCCTGGGTCTCAGCAAGCCCATCATCGACGACACACACCACGGCGCGCAACGCTTTGGTACTTCGTCTGGCCAGCAGTAAAGTTGTCCATTTTTCTTCAAGCCTCTCGTCCTTTGACGTTGTCTGTTCAAGATGGGAGGAGGGAGAGGCAGCTGCGCCAAGCAAATCCAAGAGTTCTCCACGAGGAGCTGTTTATGACGACCGTTTTTCCCTCACTTTCTCAACTCTATTATTCGTATCCGCTCCTGTCCTGCACATCATATATTTTTTATTCCAAGAATCATCTTTGCCCTTGCTCGGTTTTGGCCTTGTCTCATTTACTTTCATGCACCTGTGCTGCTGCATGCTTCGCTCAACGAGGAGACCATGGCAGTGGTGAATGCATGCTTGCTTTCTTTCTTTCGAAAGCCTGCCTCAGCCTTGAAGTGAGAAAGAGAGCAAACGAGCCTCCTTCACGTTCTGCGCCTTACTAAACGCTTCCTTCACCGAATGACGCAACGAACGCCTCGTGCAAACCCATGGCCAGGGTAGATTTCCTCGCTGCTGTTGACGTAACTTCACTTCCAGATGCATCACCAGCTTACACACATGCCGTGATTTACGCACGCCTGTTTTGCATTTTCCTCAGGAACAGATCGAGCGAGAATCTCGCGCCCGGGCCGCGGCGATGACGTGGTGCTCGCCGTAGCTACCGGGCTGTTGCGCTCTTGGCAGCAAATCGCTGTCGTCACTCACCGACCGTTGCGTGCAGGCCTGGTCGGCGCTACTAACAGCGAGCCTGGAGATTCGTGGAAATCCTGGAACATCGCGCTCGCTCGCTCGCTCGCTCGCTTTGTCAAGAAGCTCCATGACAAGCAGCTGCAGCTGCAGCGGCGGCGACAGATCTGGGATCGGCAAATAGACGGCCACGCTGACCCTCAGCCACAAGATGCACACAAACGTCCAATCTCGTGTGCAAACAGCAGCAGCTTTCCAACGCTAGCGCCAACGTAGACGCGCAATCCATGCCAGCACGGCTGTTTTGCAGTGCGCCAATCCCCTGCTGCATTCTCCTTCGTCGTCCTTTGGCCGCTGCACAATAGCGCCTTCTTCCCCTCTTGGGAAGCCTCGTGTGTGTTTTCGTCCCCCACGAGTGTCTCTCGCAGATACGTGCAACACGCACCAGACTCAGCCCATTTATCCGCTTTTATAACTGTATGCTTCTGTGTTTGGTACGGAGTGATGACTTCAGCCTTGGGGGACGCGGGTTTCCCACCGCGCTTGTACTTGTATCAGAGCTCGCGCGCAGAACCTCTTTTCGCGCGCACAAGAACAGAAATTCCTCGCATGCGATGCGTGCGGGCGGTATCGTGCGCATCTTCATCCTGCAATTCCTGTTCGCCTTGCGGCCGCCGCTCCGACACCGCCCACCGCGCTCAGCGCAGCGCAGCAAGCAAGCAAGCAAGCACGCTCCGACCCGGCCGGGAGCGCACGCAGCCCCGGAGAGAGAGAGGGTTTGTTTTTTCGGCGGCCGAAGCGAAGGAAGGACCAGGGTCGCGCGCGGGAGCGGTTGGCTGGCTGCAAGGCACGCAGGCTTTGCCGCTTCACCTGCGTGCTTTCCAGCACCGGCGCCTCGGGGCTTCCTCCACTCCGCTCCAACCCGAATTATTCCGCGCGGTGGCGGCCACGAACACTCGCCCGCGACGCGGCTCGGCAGCGACTTGCATCTGGCTGCACGGCTGCAGAATCCCCTCGCGCTCGGTCGGCCGCGCGCGCGTTTATCTGCGTGGCGCGCACGTCTGTTGTTTGTTGGCTGGGTTCTTTGCTGGTTGGTTGGTCTGTCTGTCTGTTGTGGCTGCCATTGTTCGCCAAGTGTGCTTGCGTCTGTGCTGCAGCCATTCTCCGATAGTCTCCAGGAAGCGAAGCGAGAGGAGAAAAAGCGCGCGGCGAGAAAAAGCGCGCAGCGAGCGAGGTCTCGACGGCCGGCAATCAAGAACTGCGCGCGCCGCAGCCGCCCTCGGCCGCGCCCGAGCAGCGCAGTTGCTGCTGCGCCGCGCCGACGCGGGCCGCGCTGGCCGGGTCTGCGTGCGTAGGCCGCGCGCGATGGAGGGGCCCTCCACGTACCCGTTGAAGAAGAACAGGGACAGCGGCGACGGCAGCCCAGACGCGACCGGTGATCAGGACGGCGCGGGGCTGTACGCCAGGGTCGGCGACGTCTCCGCGGAGCCGTGCGAGGAGCAGCAGCTCGACAGCGAGCAGTCCGGGGCGCGCGTGCAGCACGACCCTGACCAGGACGAAAAGCTTGCAGCGTGGCAGGGCATGCAGCACCTTCAACACCAGCAGGAGGACGACCTGGGAAACGTCCCGTGGAGTGGCGAGGACAACGAACAGCAACAGAGCAGCTGGAACAACCAGGCGCTCGACAAGGATGAGGCCCAGTTCGCTCAAGAACTTGCGCAACAGCAGCTAGGGATAGAACTTCAGCATCGCCTGGAAAGCCATGTTGACCAAACTCAACAGCAGAAACATCAAGGTGGTGGTGACCAAGAGGACGCGCAACAGCATGCAACCGTCCCGACCCAAGCACACAACAATGGATACGATGAACAAACCGCCGATTATCAATCGAATCAATTCGACACAAGTCAATTCGACTCAGGTCATAGCAATTACAATGACAGCAGCGGTGGAATTCATCTCCTCAATACGGACGAAGACCAGCAAGACAATCACATTGAGCAACAGCCCAGCACAAATAAAGGCAAAGAGGGCAAAGATGGAAACACTCAAGACGATCACTGTGATGGAAAGCAGCAGCAAGAACAAGATGCCAGCGAGGGAGCTCAAGAAAATGAAAAGAGCACTACAAAAGAAGTTCAACCATCGCAACATTCGGAATCGAAAAAGTTCACCTCATTCTTACCCATGTCGGTGTTCAAATCCAGGGCGCCCGCTGTCTCCTCAATCCAAGAAGGCGTCGCTTCGACGCCAGGTCTCCCCGAGGAGCAAGTGCATCCAGAAGTTTTGCAACCCAATGATCCAAAACAGGCGGCTGATGCAGAAATGGAAATGCATCTACAGAGCCTTAGCGGGCCCACACAGGCAGAAGAGCAGGCCAAAGAAACTCTATACGTTGCGGACTCGCACGAGAGCGACGACAAGGGAAAGAACCACTCTGATGAAGATTGGTCCTCGGACTCGGAGTCCACCGACTCGAACACAACCGCGGGGCCCTTGTGCTTTTGCTTTCGAGGAAGGCGATTCGCGCGTAAACTCCGTCGCTACATCACCCTCCGGCCCGTGCGCATCGCTATTTTCTCCGTGGGTCTGATTCTTATTGTTGTGGGATCATTTATGAAGGCTTTTAATGTTCTCGACGACCGCTACTTACCTACGGCGCTTTTATTCACGGGCTGCTCCCTTAGCTCAGGCATTATTGCTGACCTCATTGTTGTCAGCATCTTTTGGCTGCTCTCCAAGCTTGTGCACGTTTCCGAAAACAAAGAGGTCGAATACTTTGTCACGGCAACAGTCTTTTACCTCGGCAATATCCGCAATGGCCTTATCAATCTCTTGTGGTGTCTTATCATCATCATCATGCTCGTCTGCTGGGTCCCACGCGACGAAAACGAGACCATTGTTCCGAAATGGTCATCTGCTTATTACCACACGATCCGTATCCTCGCCATCCTCGCGCTCACAATTCTCGCGCGAATCATCTCTGTTCTCATGCGCTCGTACCTCGTTCAGGACTTTGGCACTCGCTCGTACCAGGAAAAGGTCAAAGAAACGCTCGGAGAGGAAATCATTCTTGCAAAGCTGCGCCGCGTCAAACCCGACCCCGTCCTCACAAGTTTGCAGTCGCGCACGCAGCTTGTCATTCGCGAGGGAGGCACCGTTGGTCCCGAGCTCTGGCAGAATTTGTTGCGTTACGTGAACTCTCACCACGTCGATGGCCTCGAGCCGCGCAATGGCCATCACCAGGCCGTTCAGCCGGGCGTTGACAATGGGCTTTCCAAGCGTTCACACCCCGTTGCGATCTCCGTCTTTGCTTGGCTCGTTGCTCGCATCGATGCAATCAAGAAACCCCCAAAGCAACAACGACCCAGCAATAGTACCGGACATTCACGCAGCGCATCTTTTCATAGCGCCGGGACCGGAGATAGTCTGGACGATGACAACTTGTACGATCGCGATCTAGACAACGCCTGGAATACCAATACATTCGATGAGCGGAGCGCTACGGAATCGCCGCCTGTTGCCTCGCTTTTTGCGCGCTCCGCAAGTCCGCCAATGCCGCCGCCCTCCTCGACGTCGTCTTCGAACGTGTCAATGCAGTCTCTCGCGAGGCCCAGCCTTGCGAGTACACGGAACGCAGACCGCTCCTCAATGTTTGAGCTTGCAGAGCCGGCTGTACGATCACGTTCCTCGGGCGAAGTTCCCCGAGCGCGCCGTCGTAAAGGCCCAACCACGTTTGCCGGCGTCATGCGCAGGGCCAAAGCCGCGCTCGACCCCATTGGGGACAGCCGCGCATCAACACCAAGGAGCATGGACCGTATCGAGCTTTTAGCGCGCAACGAGGCGCTTTCGTATGCGCGGCAAAAACGAAAAGCCTTTGCCAAGGATAACGGGCAGACGCGCCTCTCTTTGCGGTTCTTGCTCAAGCAGGATGTCTTGCCGATCCTCCAAGAAATCGACTCTGCATTTGACTGGGACCACCTTTGGGAAAAGTACTTTGATCCCAAACGCAATGGCTTTGTGACGTGGCACACCTTTAAGGAAGTCATCACTGGCTTTTATGAGGCGCGCTACAACCTAGCGCTCACGCTGGCGGACTCGCAGGCTGTCCTTAAGAGCATGGATGTCGTCATTATGTCTGTGCTCATGATGCTCGTCATCACCATGGGACTTGCACTGTACAGCACAGAGCTCGTCGCAATGCTTGCGAGCATCGGCACGGTCATCGTCGGCTACTCATTCGTCTTTGGAAGCACAGTGGCGTCGTCCTTTGAGAACATTGTCTTTCTCTTTGGCATTCACCAATATGATGTCGGTGACTCGCTCTACATGAACGGCGACTTTTACACCGTCTTGCGCATTCGCTTGCTCACAACTGACTTTTTACAAATGGATGGCAACTTTATTCGGCTCGAAAATCATCAAGTGGCGGCCATGGCCCCGATCTCGAATTTGTCAACTTCGCGCAACCACGCCGTCCGTCTCGAGACCTTCATCCCGACCGTTGAAGCCACCGAAGCCTTCATTCTAAAGCTCAAGGAGAAGATCAAGACATATGCAGACAACAACCCGCATCTCTATGCGTACATCATCGCGCAGGCGCGCGATCTCATGCACCCTATGCGCGCGACCGGCGAAATGGCGGCCTGGGGTACGCACGCCACGCACACGCGCATCATATTCTGGGTGGAGTTTTCCTTTTCCTTTGAAGATGTTGGTCGCGTATTTGACGCTCAATCTCAATGCGTTGTAAAAATTGGCGACATTCTCACGAGCCTTGGTGTCGTAAAACCCCTCTTGGACGGACCCTTAGTGGGTGCATGTCCGAGAGACAGCGACTCTACGGCCCCCAAGGTCGAGCCCCACCGCCCGCGCATGGCTCCTTTGACGGGCCCAATCACTGCGAGCAGCTATATGAGTTCTCAACCCGCTGCAGAGGGCCGCGACTCGCCCGTCTTGCAAGCCCCGATCCCGATGCGCGTGCACTACGACGAGCACCAGGAATTCCCGCCTCGAACGACCACGCCCGCGAACTATTGAAACATTCTGTCTCTTTCTTACTATCAACACAGATCTTGGTCCAAATTGCTTGCTTGGTCCAAATTGCTTGCTTGCTCCGAATGGCTTGTTTGCTCCAAATTGCTTGCTTGCTCCAAATTGCTTGCTTGCTCCAAATTGCTTGCTTGCTCCAAATTGCTTGCTCTATGATCGTGGCGCTTGGCTGGTCCAAGGGAGAGACCCTACTCTACCCTTCGCACTTTTTTTTCTCCCCCATGTGCGATCTTCTGGCCCTTGACTTTTCGGAAGCCCTCTGGCAGGAGGCTGGCTGCGTTGGCCGGAGGCCGGTCTGATCTGGAAAGCCGGGCTCGCCGAACGCTTCCCCACCACCGGAGCCGGATGTCGGCCGCCCCGCCGAGACAAGACAAAACAACCCGTCTCACATAGTACCTCCATCGGCCGCCGCCACTGACCGAAAAAAAGTCCGAGTTCGTCGTTGTTCTTGACAAAGACCGGCCACAGCTTTTTGCCTGGCACTGGCACCTGCAGCTGTCTGACTGTACCTGCGTTTCCAGGCGGCAGAGGGTGGCGGCTGCCAAGGAGCTCGCGTCGCTCGCTCACGCGCTCCTAGAAAAGTCTCCTTCGCGCTGGTCAGGGCTCGCGGCAGGGCGCTTGTCTGCATATGCATCTTCGACTTCGAGCCAACCTGAGCCAATCGATTGGCAGCGCCGTCCGTGTGGTACGTCCGCCACCTCGACCCCGGCCAGGCCTCGCATCAACCCCAGCCAGAGCAGAGCGTCCACCCGCCCGCCCAAAGAAGCGTCCTCGAAAGCGTCCGTCCTCTCGGCCCGAGCCAGCCACCATGGCCAGCCGTGCTCTCTTCGCGCCCGCGTGTCGTCTTCATCCTGCGTCCCTCAACTCGCGACCGGCCACCGGCTTTCCCCCCTCGCGGTCGATCTCCTCGTTCGCCTGGCCGCTGTCTCCGCCGCCGTCGCTGCCAAAGAAGAAGCCACCGCCGGCCCCGAAGAGCCCGAGCGCGTCGCTCTTTCGACGATCGATCGATCGATCGATCGATCAATCGATCTCAGATCGATCGTCGTCCCGGTCGAGGTCGATCTCGCGGTCACTTTTCCACCCGGCCTGGCTGGGGGCCTTGTTCGGCCACCCCTCGAGCCGTTCCCTGCGGTAGGGCCGGGAGCCCTCTGCCACTGCTGCTCTTTTTCTTTCCTCTCCGCTGCCTCGCGGCGAGAAGCGCAAGCTCGACGAAACGCGCTGCCTTCCGCAGCCGCCACCTCCTGCGCAGCACGGCACGGCCCTCCCTCCCTCCCTGCCTGCCTGCATGCGGAGCAGGTCAACGGTACCCGCGGGAGTCCCCATCCCGCACGCGCAGCGCCAGCACAACACTACACAACGCGACCGCGAGGCACGTTTGCTCTTCTCCGCGCGCATCCTCGAGCAGTGGCCGGTCTTATGAAAGTTGTTGTTCCAGAGCATAAGCGAGTAGGCTATAACTTCCTCGTGGCTGCACGAAGAATGTGCGACGGGGGCAGGTGCTTCGGCAGAGGGAGGCTGCGATAATGGCGGCGAAACGACTCCGGCTGCGGCTGCGGCGTGCCGAGAAGGGAGGGAGCCTGGGGAGGAGCAGGCATACCGGCATCGCCGCATTTGCATGGCGGGGGCCGATTGAGACGCTGGCCGAGCGAGAGAGAGCGTCTGACTGGCTGGCTGACTGACTGCCTGCCTGCCTGTCCGGTGAGGTGACCGTGGCTCTCACAGGCCTCAGGCCAGGCAAGGCAAGGCAAGACGAAGGAGGGGGACGTGGCGTGGACGAGAAAGCAGACCGCGACGATGATGCCGGCAGCCCAGGTCGCTGCCACAGACGAGGCAGTGCCCATCATTGCAGTGGCAAGAGACGTGACGCCGCCGCCCGCGGGAAGCCAGGCCCGGTCTCAGGAACCAGGTCAGCAACAGCCGCAGCAGCAGACGCAAACAATGGGCGGGTTCTCGACGACAAAAGCAGACGCTGGAGGTCCAGGAGCGCACCAACAAGAACACACGGTGCGCATTCAAAGCGAGGACTCATGGCTCGACATGGAGGACTTTGAAGGGAGCAAACGCGGGCCAAGCACGAGGTGCGGCAAGTTTATTGCCAAAATCCTCGCCTTTATCAGGTATCGCAGGTTCAAGGTTGCTCTCTTCTGCATTGGCGTCCTCTGCATCCTTGCGGGAATTCTCTCCTACTATCTCGAGTCTCTCGAGACCCAGTCCAAATTCTTTTACAGAGCGCTCTACTTCGTTGCGGCTGCGCTCATGTCAGGCATTCTTGCCGACATAATCGTCATGCTCGTTCAGCTAGTCCTCGATTACTCGATCGCAAAGGCATCCGCTGCCAACAAAGACCTCGAATACAAGTTCACCTACATTACGTACTACTTTTCCATGGTTCGCAGCTTCACAAGTCGTCTCATTTGGACCATCCTTGTCATTATCGCCTTTGCTGTCATCGTGCCTCGCACTGCCGACAACTCCGTATCTCCCTCGTGGGCCATGGCGTACTATCACCTGAGCCGCCTGCTCGGCATCCTCGCCCTCGTCATTGCCACACGCATCGTCTCCAAGGTGCTCAGGCAATGGCTGGCGCAGGACTTTGGCGCGCGATCCTTTCGCCCACGTATCCGTGAGTCCCTCGCGCACGAGCACTTTATTGCCGCGCTGCGTGGCTCAGAGGGAACGGCCGTCTTCAAGACGCTCTTCAACAATTCTCGCAACATGTCCATGGAGGGCGGTGTTGACCCGGAGATTTGGCAGACTCTCATGCAATACGTCATCTCGCACCATGTTGACGGCTCCGAGCCTCCCTCGGGCAAGCATGTGGCGCGCAAACATGCCAAGGCCACTTCGGGCCTCGCAAAACGATCAAGACCCATTGCTATCCAAATCTTTGCACGTATCCTTGCCAAACTAGAAGAGCTCGGACACCTTAGACAAAAGCAAGAACAGGAGCGAGAACAACAAGAGGCAAAGGAAGCGGTTGCGATCTCGGAAGTTGATGATAACGTCAACAACGCACGCAACCAATCTCCGGCAGAGGGCTCGGACTCAAGTTCCACCGCCAAAGACGGGTCGGGCACCATCACTGCGGCACGGCGTGCGAGCGCCTCGAGCGTCGCATCTGGCACTGGCACTAGCGCCAGCGCCAATGCCACTTCGCGTCGGCCTTCTTTCACAGCCGAGGGATCCATCTTGGCGGCGTCAAATTCGATGCGCGGAGACGATAACAACAATAACGCCAACAGCAATGCCAACAGCAATGAGGACGAGGACAATGAGGATGAAGACGAAGACGATGAGGATGACCAGCTTGCAATTCTCTCGACTCTTTCCAACAGGCTTTCCGCTTCGAAATCAACAAACAGTATTGGCGACGCCAACGTTGAAGAAGCCAAGGAGGATACGCACGACGCAGCGTCTCAAGATGCGCGCGACAACATCGATCGCGATCGCATGCCACAGGACGATGACATGATGGGCAATTCACAACTTGCTGAAGGCGTCGAAGGAGATGCTCAGGCAGCACCAGGCACCCTCGCTCGATCCGGAACGTCGCGGCGTCGCTGGCAGCGCGTGAATCTAGCACGCCAGCAGGGAATGCTGCGACTCAATGGAGGCAGTAACGGGGGAGAAAATAATAATACTGTTGCGATGAGCGATGCGGAATTGGCCGAAGACACCTTTCGATTGACGAAGATGGTGCGCAAGCTCGCCAAGGACCTCAATAAAGTCGAACGCGACAGCTCACGACCCAGTCTTGCGGGCCAGACGATGGTTTCGAGTATTAGCTCGACTCGCGTTGGGACGCGCATCATTCTCGAAGAAGACTTTGTCGATGCCTTTTCGCGCAAAGACGCCAGCGTGCCATGGGATAAATTATGGAAGAAATACCTCGACCCGGAGAATACGGGCTTCATTACGTGGCAGCGTTTTCGTAAGCGTCTGCTCGACATGTTCGAGTTCCGGCTCAACTTGGCATTGACTATTCTTGATGCCCAAGCTGTTATCAAGAGTATGGATGGTCTCATCATGTCAGGTCTCATTGTTGTGGTCCTTATCATTGGCCTCACCATGTACTCGAGCGACTTTGTCTCGCTGCTGGCAAGCTTGGGTACCGTGATTGTCGGCTACTCGTTCATTTTCGGCAGCTCAGTGCAGGAGTGCTTTGACAACGTCATCTTCCTCTTTGGGATGCACCCATACGATGTGGGTGACGTTATCCTTATCGACGATCGGCGCTTCAAGGTCGCTCGCATTCGTCTTTTGACGACGGACTTTGTGCGTAATGATGGCAGCTTCATCCGCCGCTCCAACCGCACATTACGCGACGTGGTTCTTATCAATCTGTCTACTTCGGAAAAACATTGCCAGGACTTTTCTACCCTGCTGCCTGCTGTCGAGGTCACCGAGCATTTTATGCAGCTTTTGCAAGGGGATATCAACAAGTTTGTGGCGCAGCATCTCGACATGTTCGCCTCCATTTCTTCCTTTGTAGTGGAACTCGCGCACCCGCTTGATTTGCAGGGTGAGCTCAGCGCGCGCGGTACGCACCCTACGCACGCCCGTGTCCGCTTTTGGGTTTCCTTTGCGTTCACCTTTGAGGAAATCTCGCGCATTACTGCAGCGCGCACCACATTTTTGCTTTTCATTGGCGATGCACTGCGTCAGCGCGGCGTCATCAAGCCTCTTGTAATCGATGGTCCGCACGCCCCGCGTGAACGCGAGGAACCAGTAGCCGCCGTCGAGAGCGTCGCAACAAGCCTGCTGGCCAGCTCCTCGTAA
Organism: Aurantiochytrium sp. KH105; assembly: GCA_003116975.1. NCBI lineage: Eukaryota > Bigyra > Thraustochytrida > Thraustochytriidae > Aurantiochytrium > Aurantiochytrium sp. KH105. The sequence goes on from BGKB01000210.1 coordinate 234,667, forward strand.
CTTTAAAAAAAAAATGAAAGAAGACTTGCATTCACCAATCATGGCTTGAAGCCCGTCTTGTTTTCCTTCGTGTGTGCGTGTGCGCGTACGTGTGCGTGTGCGTGTGCGTGTGTGCCTCCTTTCCTTGTTTTGCAACACAAGTCGTCGATTGGGTATGAAGTGGCTCTCTGCCACAATCACTTTGCTAGCCACCAGTAGCCTTTCTTCTAATGATCATCATTGACGATCATGAGCACAAAATGCGTCGCGTAGCCATCACTTCCTCTCGTTTCCGATCGACATCATCTGAGTTACGATCGACACTCTCATCACTGCCAATGCTCTTGCTATTGTGTGCTGGAGGATAAATGATTGGCCGGCAGATCCAGCTCTTGCACGCCTCGGGGTTCGGCTTCCGCACCCTGTAAATCTTCTACCGCAGCTGCCAGGAGCTTGCTCTTTTTTTTGCTCTCTCCTCGGCCAGCCACAACAGCCTCGCCACTCCGTGTCATCAATCTCGCGAACTCCTCGCGAACCCGATTCGCCCTCTCGTGCCAGCAGCCAGCTGGCTGGCTGTTGTCGGGGCTCTGGGAAGCCGGCTGCCAGGGCTGCTTCCTTTGCTTGTTTGTCGGCCGGTCCTCGATTCATTCCTTCGCAAATCGAGATCGCAAATCGCGACGTGAATAGAAAAAGCTAGTTTCCGCGAGTCCGAGGCCGAGTCCACATCGTCGCGGTCCGACCGACCGGCCGACTCGACGGCAGAGCCCGAAAGGAAAGCAGATCGATCGGCCGCCCGAGCCCAGGCGCGGAGCCCGGGCGCTGCGAGCGGAGACGCGGCAGCGGGCGACGGCGGCGCAGACGAAAGAGACGCGCGAACTGCAGGCGGACCCCGCTCGCGCCGAGGCGTCGGGCCGATCGGCAATCGCCTTGAAGCGAGGCTCGGCAAGAGGGCCCGGCTTGGCCTCGACGCGTGGACCACGCACGCGCGCGGAGGAGAAGGCAGTAGCAGCGCGCTCCGACGCGATGGCAAGTCCCTCTCGGTCAGACAATGGCGAGGCGCGGAAAACTCGCGTTGGCTTTGCCGAAGGCCCATGGCGCACGGGGGGCGCGACGAGCCCGAGGACGGCGCCAGCGGCGCCATCCCATCTGGAACCCATCGTGCCGACGGAGCATAGCTTGCAGATCTCGGCGCAAGACTCGTGGCTTGGCGATGACGAGCTCGAAAATAGCAGACGCGAGGAACGGCGGCCTCTAGTGATAAGCAAGGTAGCGGGCTTCTTTTTGCGGCGCAAGTTCAAGTTGGCTCTTTTTATTGTCGGTGTTGGATTTCTACTCGCTGGCATCCTCTCGTATTACGTTACAAGCACCGGGGCGCAGTCGAAATACTTTTACAGAGGCATGTACTTTGTGTCGGCCTCGCTCATGGCCGGCATTGTCGCGGACATTAGTATGCTGTGTCTCGAGAATCTGCTCGAATTCTTTTACTCCAGGACCTCCTCGGACAAGAACCTCGAGTTCACCTTTACTTCGATCACATACTATTTTTCCCTAGTTCGTAACACTGCATCGCACCTCGTCTGGTGTGTCCTCGTGATTATTGCCTTCACCGTGGCCGTCCCACGACTCGATGGACATACGATTGCTCCCACCTGGGCTCTGCCTTATTACCACCTGATTCGTGTCTTGGGAATCCTCGCACTTATAATTGCCTCGCGTATTGCCTCCAAGGTGCTCCGTCAATGGTTGGCGCAGGATTTTGGGGCGCGGTCGTTCCGGCCTCGCATCGTGGAGTCCTTTGGCCACGAGCACTTCGTCGCGCTGCTTTGTGGCAGCGGCCGGAGCCCAGTCTTTCGGACACTTTACAAGAATTCGCGCGCCATGTCTGGCAACGAGGCGTCAAACCCGGAGCTCTGGCAGACCTTTTCTCACTATGTGATATCGCACCATGTGAATGGTGCCGAGCCCAGCTCGGGCCGTCACACCTTGCGAAAGTTCGGCCAAAGCAGCGCCCTTGCAAGACGTGCGAGGCCAGTTGCGATTCGGATCTTTGCGCGAATTCTCTCGAAACTCGACAGACTTTCCCAGGTTCGTGCCGAGCAAAGCAAAATTGACGACGCAGCGCTTGACGTCAAAGAGGATTCTGAATCATCGCGTGCGGAGAGAGCGGAACAGGAGGAGGTCACCGCGACCGCTTCAGCTCCGCGGGGCCCCTTAGGTGCCGCGTCTTTCGAACTGGCTCCACTGTCATCGAACTCGCAAGGTGGTACAGCTGAGGATGACGAAGATGACGACGATAGGAGGGACGACGAAACTAAGGAGCGCATGCATTGGCAGCAGCAACGTACAACGGTCCCGAAGCACCATCCCACGGAGGACGAGCGTGGTGGAGCCTCACCGCGTGCCCAACCGGACGAAATCGGAGGTACTGTTTCCTCGCAAGCCACAAGGGAAGCAAACCAAGGAGCCCAGACATTCCCAGCTGTGAGTTCGCGCTGGCGCCACGCCAACCTTTTACGCCAAGGAGGCGCCGCTCGGTTGGTGCGTGCAAAAGACACTGTGACCCTCAGTGATGCCGACCTGGCCGAGGACACCAACTTGCTTCTAGATATGATGAAGCGGACATCAAAGAGTGTCGACCCTGGCCTGGTGGCGTCCGCTGCGCAGAGCGCTGACGCTTTGGCGACTTCTGATGGCGCTGCAGATACCTCGACTTCGGATATCGACCCCTCCCCAAGCCAAAACTTCCTCGGATCACTAGGCAAACTCGGACGCGCGCGTTCGCGCGTTGAAATGTCGAGAGATATGCTGGGACAGAGCTCAACGACAATGGCTACACGTATCATTGTCAAGGAGGACTTTGTGGATGCTTTTTCACTGGAAAACGCCGACACGAGGGAACAATGGGAAAAAGTCTGGAAAGAATTTCTTGATCCGGAAAACACCGGCTTTATCACATGGCAGCGTTTTCGCAAGCAGCTCCTTGACATGTTTGAGTTTCGTTTTAACCTGGCGCTGACCATTTTGGACGCGCAGGCCGTCATTAAGAGCATGGATGGTCTCATCATGTCGGGGTTGCTCGTCTTTGTCCTCGTCATTGGACTCACCATGTATTCGAGTGACTTCGTCTCACTTCTCGCGAGCTTTGGCACTATGCTCGTTGGCTACTCCTTCATCTTTGGCAGTTCCGTTCAGGAGAGCTTTGACAACGTCATCTTTCTTTTCGGTGTGCATCCGTATGATGTGGGTGACGTCGTGCTCATTGATGACCGTCGTTTCAAGGTGGCCCGCATTCGTCTGTTGACGACTGACTTTATGCGCAACGATGGTAGCTTCATTCGTCGCTCAAATCGCACTTTGCGCGACCTGGCACTCATCAACTTGTCAACGTCCGAAAAACACTGCCAAGATTTCTCCACGCTTCTCCCCGTTGTGGACGTCACGGAGGCTTTTATGCAGTCGCTGCAAATGAGTCTCAACGAGCTTGTGGCGCAGCGTCCCGATATGTACGTGTCGATCTCGAGTTTCGTCAACAACATTGTTCACCCGCTCGATGCTTCTGGAGAGCTTAGCGCACGTGGCACACACCCAACGCACTCGCGTATCACCTTTTGGGTTTCTTTTGCTTTTACGCTGGAGGAGATCACGCGCTATTCCGCGGCACGAACAACGTTTCTACTCTATGTTGGCGCGGCCCTCACGCGTCTTGGCGTTGCCAAGCCGCTCATTGCAGACTCTCCACACGCAACCCACGAAACCGGTGACATCGACAGCGACAGCGAGCCGGGGGCTGACGTCAAGGTTGCCGACGACGATGGTCTCGTTCCGAGCTGATTGCTGTCGGTCAGACAATATGCTCGAATGCGTTTACTTTAGGGCAATATGAAAACAAAAGCAAGCAAAAGTCACCTCTGTTTCTTTGTCTTCCTCCTGGTAAATGTCATCGCTCTATTTAAAATTGATGACGCGAAAGCGGCAAAACAAGCTCGTTCTTATCGCACCCTGCCGCAGTCTCAACCACAGCCATGGTCCCAGCCCCGCACCCTAGCCAGTAAATCAGCCAACCAAGCCAAGTTGGCCAAGCGTATAGGCAGACAAACAGCCAGGCATTCACATGAGGCAGTCAGGGTGCACCGGCCCACGCCCTTCCCCGCAGCCAGGGCCGTCTTCGCGCGCTCCCGCAGCCTGGTCCAGAGTCGGTGCTCACTAACAATAAGGAAAATATTGTGTGGCCCACAGCGAAAGAGAGAGAGAGAGAGAGAGGAAAGAAACAGAGCGCTGACAAGCGGTGTCCCAGCGTCCGTGTCCTCGGGCTACCTCTGCTGCCATCACGCCTGCGTACCACGCACTCCCTCGCCTCGCGCCTCCGGCCGCAGCGCTGCCGCTGCATTCCGCAGGTGTCCACCGCGCTCGCTTCGTCCTGGCCGCACTCGTGGCGTGAAGGGTGGGCCAGCCGCAGCAACCTGGACCGTCCGAGTCGAGAAGAGCGAAGAGACGCAAAAGGGCGCCGACAGCTCCGTAACAAGCAAGCAACGTGGCTGGTGAGAGAAGGTGCAGCGGCCAAATACTAGTAATTAAGCAAGCAAGCGAGCAACTCCGACCGAATGAAAAAGGCGGGAGTGAAGGTAGCAGGCGCCGCAAAGGCGGTAGAGGCAGCGCGCGGAGGACGGGGGGGGGCATGCTGGAACCAGACACCGAGGTTGGCCCTTCCTTGTGGCAATCACTTCAACAATACACGAACCTTAAGCATGTTGATGGCAGCGACATTTGTAACGCCAAGAGCGACTCGTTTCAACAAACGCAGAAGACCGCGCTAATGAAGCGTGCGCGACCTATGGCAATCCAAACCTTTGCACGAATTCTTTTGAAGATTGACGAAATTCATCGGTAACGCTTGATTACGGATCTGTCGTCCATCGCTGCTACAGCGTGCCTTCCTGAGATCGTAGCACCTCTAGGTGCCAATAGAGAGGAAGCAGAAGCTGACAGCACAATGGTTGGCTCCCCCGACTTTTGTGTATCTCCACAGCACATGCCAAGACCGCCTCCGAGTACTCCATTTACGAGTCGCAGAGATATTGTGGGTTCATCGGCTCTCGACGCGATTCCTGAGACGGGTGCCATGGAAGACCTGCGTCGCTCTCAATAAGCTCACGAGAAAGTAACACCCCTGATTGATGCACATTTGGGCCGAATTGAAATGGACAAACTGCATCAAGAAACTCATCAATCGAAAAAAGGGCTTGAGCGGCAGAGAAGCATTTCACGTCTCGGCGCAAGTCAGGCTCGCCTCAAGGATCAAAGTCTTGCGGAGGACACTAAAATGCTGGACTCAATCATGCTCACGCGCGGGCAGGGCTCCCGGGAAGAAAAAAAAATCTTCCGGTTTCTCAATGTTGGCCGAAGATCATCAAGTAGCTCTTCGGATACAAGCAGAGATTCTTCAGCTGGCTCAAATATGTTTGCGCAGACTGCGGAATCTCGCGTCGTGACGCGCCAAGACTTTCTTGACGCCTTTGCAGGAAACGCGGCGACCGCAGCAGAACTCTCTTTGTGGGAGGACCTCTGGGACACTCATCTCGACTCGGAAAGATCGAACGTCATGACGTGGCAGCGTTTCCGGGCGCGTGTTCTTCACATGTTTGAGTATCGTCAAAATTTGGCATCGACGATTCTCGACACTCAGGCCGTTGTTCAGAGCTTAGATAGTCTTATCATGGCTGGCCTTATGGCCTTTGTCGGCTTGTTCGCGGTGGCAATGTTTTCCACGTCCGAGAATCAGCTGACAAATGTTGCCGCATTCGCATCAACAATTGCTGGCTTCTCGTTTGTCTTTGGTGGCTCGATGGGTGAAAGTTTTGGAAACGCCATTTTTCTCTTCTCGATGCACCCATACGACGTGGGCGACGTTCTGCTCTTGGGTGGGCAACGTCTTACGGTGAAGCGAATTCAGCTCTTCACCACAGACTTGATCACCATTGACGGTTTTCACTATCGCAAGCCCAACAGTATCATGCGGACAGAAACCTTTACAAATCTTTCCACGTCAGATCACAACTCGAACGATTTCGTCACCCTCGTTCCCGCGTCCGAAATCACGGCAGACTTTGTGCAGAACCTGCACGCCAAACTTTACAAGTGTGTGGAAATGAACCCCGATATGTACAAGGACGTTGACATTTTCTTGACGGATGTGCTTCATCCCGGACGACTCCAGGGAGAGCTTAGTGCGAGAGGCACGCATTCAACGCACGTCGAGGTTCATTTTTGGATCGACTATGCCTTTGAATTTGTGGCCATCGACCGTCTCCTCGTCGCGCGCACCGCCTTTATCTGTTTTCTCAGCGATGTTCTCCGTGAGGAGGGCATTGCCAAGTCCCTAGTAGTCGAACGCGAACGAGATATGACGTAATGCTAATTTGTCTGTTTTGCTAGCTGGCTGGCTTGCTTCCTTGTTTCCTTGCTTTGCTTGCTGGCTGGCTGCTTGGCTGGCTGGCTGGCTGGCTGGCTGGCTTGCTTCGCTGCTTGTTGGCTAGCTGGCTGGCTGGCTGGCTTGCTTGCTTGCTTGCTCGCTTGCTGGTTGGCTTGCTTGCTCATTTGCCTTTCTTAGTGCTAGGTGCATCGCTTCACACCGAGCGTGCTCGTGCACCATTTTGTTCTAGACTACAACCTCAAGGTATCAAGCCAAAGGGTCAGGGACGAGCACGAGCAGCAGCAGCAGATTCGCTGCCCTTTAGCCATCCAGAAAGGCTCTGCAATCATCGAGCGCCCTCTATGGCGACGTTTGAGCACGAGCGCAAGCAAAGGCGCGATTCACGCAAAAGTACAGTTCCATACACCTGAGGCTGTATAGTCATAGTGTGTGCAAACAAACGAATGACTGACAGTGACCAATCCGCATCAATCACATAATGGTCGTACTTCCTAGCGCTGGTAAACGTGTCCCATGCACCCTCTACGCCACACCCTCCCAGCATCTACCTCGCACCGAATTATCGTACGGGGGCAGAGGACAAGTCCCCCTTACGTTAGTGTGTGCGGAACGCAGATTCGCGGCACCATAGCATTCCCTAGTGGGTTTCTACCTACACATTTGTTGGCGCGTGCGTAGAAGCACGTGCACACTGCGCAGGCCGACGGAGAGAGACAGACTCCGATCGATTGAGGTCGATCGTTCGATCAAGGCACGAAACGAGGCGGCCAGGCCCGGCCTGCAGAGCGACGGTCGCGCGGCGAACGCGTGCGAGTCGCCCCACCCCCCCCCCCTCCTCCCTCTTTCCCTCCACCCCCGCCCGCTCGCCCCGCGTGGCGTCGCACCGGGCGGACGAGGCCGGCCCATCTAGGAGCGTCGCACGCCTCCGGTTCTCCGGCCTATTTGGGCCCCGCGAGACGTGACGGAGAAGGCGCGCGCCCGCTTTGCTTTGCTTTGCTTTGCTTTGCTTTGGTTTGCTTTGCTTTGCAGACGCCCAAGTCTCCTTCCCTCGCCCTTCAACCTCCCCGCGCGTCGACTCTCCTCGTCGAGGATGGCCTTTGTACGTCTGGAGCCCTCGGAGCTGAGCGAGCTCGTGCACTATGTACCCTTCACGCTGCAGTGGCTGCGCAAAGAGGACTCCGAGGCTGGCGACCTTTTCTGTGGAGATGCCCTTGATGTTGACGACGACGAAGTGTACGTCATGATGAAGGAATTGCTTGACGCCCACATTGAGCAGGACGGGCTTGGGTCCGATGATCTGACCTCCATGCTCTCCGAACACCCTCCGGCAGCCTGGGCGCGGGCAGTGCACATTATCTTTACGCATGCCGAACCGCGCATCATCGACCCGGACCACGCTGTGGAGCTCCTTGCCAAGATCGGCCTTGAGGACCTCACCTCTGACGAGGTTGTTCGCGGCGCTGCCTCTGTCATACAAAGTATGGACGAGAACGCGCGCGAAGCCCTGTACGAACTGTGCAAGACGCTTCGTGACACCTGCATGGATCCCGAAATGACTGCGGCCGCGCTGGCAGCCTCCATCTTGCTCACTGGATCCCCGACTCCAGACGATCGAGAGCAGTCCCATTTCGCAATGTGCTCACTCGTGGATTATGCAGACGCGATCTTCGGCAAGGGTCCGGCAATTCATGCAACGCTCATGCGCGCTCCTCGCACGCAGCAGCGGACGCTCTCTCCGCCAGAGATTATTAAAAAGCGCGAGGAACTTCGTGCATTCTTGGAGTGGCGCGATCCACCCGCTCAGGCCATTGTGACCGACCTTTTCCGCAACTTTGACTTTGTCGACATTGCCCGTGGCCTCAACAACAAGTACGGAGGCGTTCCCGAGGAGTGGGCCGACGAGCTGCAAGCTCTTGCAGACGCAGACACGCCGGGTGTCGAGTGGTACAACATCACCAAGGCGGCGCCAAAGCCTCGCAGACTCTCGCTGCTCCCACGTCCGAATCGCCGGCCGCTCTCGCGCAAAAATATGTACAAGCCCACCAAGGTGGATCTGGTGATTGACGAGATTATTGCTACTGAGGTCTCTTACCAGGATTCGATGCGCGAACTTGTGGAAGAGTATGTTTCCATCATCACGGACATTGCCGAGGGCCGTAAAGGCCCCGATGCCCAGGCCGCGCTTGGTCTGTCCGCTGAGACGATCCGCCACTGCTTTGGCACCCGCATCGACGACGTCCTCGAGGCAAGCACCGCGCTGTTGGCGCAGCTCGACCTAGTTGGTCTCGTGCCAATTCCGCCATTTGATCCGCTTGGACGCCCGGGCCTTACGGCGAAAATTTTGGGAGAGCATGCCGAGGAATTACGCGTCTACGCGCCATACATTAGCTCGCACATGACCTGCATGAATTCACTCAAGGAGGCAGCGGCTAAAATTGAGCGCGAGGAGAAGTCTAGCGCTGCGACATCTGCACGAAAATTCTTCAAGGTGGACCGGAAGAAGGAAACCAGACAAACCTTTGTGTCAATTTGGTTCGAACGGTCGCAGATGTGCGCCAGTCTCCGTGGTCAAACGCTTGAGAGCGTTCTCATGAAGCCTGTCCAACGCGTCCCGCGCTACAAGCTCTTGCTTGAGACACTCCTCAAGGAGGTGCCCAAGATTGATCCTAATCATCCCTCGCTCCCGATTGTCGAGGATGCGCTCGAAAAGGTAAAGGAGGCTGCTATTCAAATCAACACTGCCGTCCGCCAGCACATGAAGCTGCAGTCCATTCTCGGCAAAGATCACATGATCAGCCCCAACTCTTCAATTGCCCGACGCGATGGTGAGGGCAACTTCCTTGCGATTGTCAATTCCTACGTTGGCTGATTTCTATTCATCTTTTCTTCCCCACCCTCACCAAATAATGATGATGATGATGTTGTTGTTGTTTTCGTCTGTTGTTCGTTGGCAAAAGAAGAAAAAGGCCTGTTGCCAAGAGCTATCTTTTCTTTGGTGGCCCGCTCACGTGCACACTCCTTTTGTCGAATCATTTCCTTAGAACTTCTGCTCGCCCACCCGCCCACCCAAAGCACCCAACCCACCCTGTTTATTGTTTGACTGACTGTGAAAGGGAAGGACGCAACGCGAGTGTTTCAACTTTGGAAGCCACTTCGTTCGACAGGTTGGTGTTTCCGGTTTTGCGTTGTTGACATTATTATGAGTCAATCAACACAAAACCAAGTGGAGCCGGCCGAACGACCGTGCGCCATGGGCGGTGCGGAGGACAGCCACCCTGACGCTGGGTCTCCAAGGTCGGCACGCCAGGGACCGGTGCGCTCCCTGGGAAACGATGATGGTCGTGTGCCACCAAACAAACCCGATACTCCGTTGTCGACGACGAGAACATGGGGCAGTGCCCACCAAGGCGCGGAGTCTCCCACGAACCATGAACCTGTGCGAAACCGATCGCCTACCCACGCGCCACGATCCAGTCAAAAGGAGGATGCGCCAGGGTCTCCATCCCGCGGATCTCGACCTGCTACGCCATCACCAGCGCAAACGCAAACGACAACCTTGATGAGTTTTCGATCAAATCGAAACATATTAATCTTCGCAGGTCTCTGCGTCGTTGCAGTGCTGAGCGCCATGCAAGCACTGGCACCACCACTCGCGACACTCTTTTCCGACACTGGCCTTGTGCAGGATGATCCCGTACTCTTGCCGGAGCAAGAGAGCCCGAGGTCTCAATCTGGCAGTGACCGCATTGTCACCGCTCCAAAAGATTCTGGCATGCCGCCACCTGCGAAAAGTTCGGGAAAGGCCAGACGAGGACGTCTGCAATGCGAAGCAAACGCCAAATCCGGCATCTCTGTGCGCCGAGATCCTTGCTTTGTGAGCGGCATCTCGAAGCGATGCGGTTGCCCCAGTCGCTTCACGCTGCGACTTTTGCGACCTCGATCATCCGTCAATCTCGACATCACACCGAGCCAACTTCAGGATGAAGCCGTCTTTGCGTACATTCACGTGAACAAAGCGGGTGGACAGACTGTCAAGTCCATTTTAATGGACGCCATCCAGCGGGGCAATTGGTCCGCAGCCGATTTGGGGACATATACCGGCTGGCAGGCGCTTCGCAATCCAGCTTTGGCCACATCAGTGGAAGACATTGACGTCTTCAAGCATCCTAGCATCGAAATCTTCTCGTGTGGCGACGAGGGAACCCGGCACGCGCTTCCTCGACCGACACGAATTGGCAAGTGTGCGGTGCGCGCGATATGGGGCGGCCTTTCCATGGGGCTGTGCGACCTCTTCCCTGAGCGCCCTTGCATGTATTTCACGACTCTGCGCGATCCCATCAAGCGTGCAGTGAGTGAGTACAACTACTTTTGTGTGCTCGGCGCGGAACACCGGAAAAAGTGGCTCCCGGAGTGGCGCAAGCTCGGTCACTGTCCCGTTGACATCTATGAATACTTCAAAATGGAATTGACGGCACCAAACTTTCTTAAACTACGCCTCACGCGTGGCTGCGACACCAAATGCGGCGTGGAGGCGGCCAAGACAAACCTCGCGCACCCATGCGTCCAGTTTCTTGTAATCGAGCACATGAAAGAAGACATGCGCCGCTTTGCGGACAAACTGCGAGGCCCGTTAGCAGATGCATTCGAGGCCGCACTTCAAGAAGAGACTCACATCAACAAGAGCGAGCTGCAGGCGCGAACAAAGGCTCAGATGCAGAATGAGACCCTTATGGGAAATTTGGCAGGTCTCCTCGAGGACGACATGGCCATTTACAATTATGCGCTGACGATTCGCGACGAAAAGTGGCGAAGCCCTCTCCAGGCCTGCCCAGCATCCATGTAACCTATGTATGAAGAATAAAAGCATCTCCTTTTTAGTCCAGGTACCCAAAGATCTTGGCCAGGGCCATAGGCAGGCTTGGTGAGGCCTCCAAAAAGCTGGACATGTCGGACGGCACAGTTTGCAAAGGTTCACTCTTTTGTTCAGGCACTGTCACGTCAAGCACAACGTTCTCTCCTTCGAAAACTTGAAATTGGCGCGGCGGCACAGCACGAAGCATAACGACGCGTTCTTGGTCGATATCAAGGTGCTCGGATGCCTCTGCCTGGGCCTCTGGACTCATTTGTGGATCCCCTAACAACGACCAAGAGCTTTGCGGTGCGCGCTGCGCCTTGAGCATACGCTCCCGGCGTGAAGCACAAACGAGAACCCTGCGTTGCCAGCCAGAGTCTTGACTTGCACTGATTTTCAGACGTTTCGACAGAGGCTCGTCATTCGTCGCAGACGGTGTCTTTGGCGCGACTTCCATGATAGTATTGAATACAGCACTTGCAAGGAGCGCATTAAAGCGAGTCTGTTGATCCAAGCGCCGGAGAATCTCAACGAGCTGATCATGCTGGCTCGGATGAAGCGACACCTGATGCACAATGCTTGCGAGATTCTTTTTCCCTTGCGAAGGCACCGCTGGTCCTGGGTCGATACGAATGCGTATCCTGTTGGTTCGTGGGTTACCGTTCGCGCGCACGTTGACGCATACATCAAGACGAGGCGGTGTCTGCAGTGCAACGTCCTTGATGGGTAATCGGCCCCGTGGAGAAAGGAGAAGTGCAAGCACGGCACCTTGTGCCACGGCATCATTTCCGGATGCGCCGGCAGTTCCATTCGCGTTTGATACCGCCGAAGAAGAAGAAGTTGTCGGGGGAGGGAGAGACGAAAGTGAAAGCAAGCTCTCTGCTGCATCAATACCGAATTCTACTGGCGGTTCAAATGACAAAACGAGCGCTGTCTTTTCTTGCCACGCGACGTCCTCCTGACGAAGATTTGCTGTCTGAGCGTCGTGGCGAGCTGCAAGTGTCACAACGAGACGCTGACAGGGCGGCGCACCGGCCTCTCCTTGCGGAGCGCGGAGAATCTTGCTCGCGTCGCGAAGTGGACTCACATGCGCAGCATCGAGACGCGAAAGATAGCCAGCCGCGACTGGGCGTGGGCCCATTGAGGCCTCGATCCCGCGTGCGACACGTTTGACGCCACCCTGCGATGCCATGAGCGCGGCTTCGGCATCTTTAGATAAATCATGAAGCGATCCAGCTTTGAGCGCAACCTCAAGATCAGAACGGCGAATGAGCGCACGGATCTTGGCATGCAATAGATGAATCTCGCCATCTCGATCGGCGTGCTTCAGACTTTCTAAAATGTCGCTCGCCTCGTCGACGAGTGCAGTCGCATCACCGCTTTCATTGACGAGCTGCGTGCTGAGGCTAATTTCCCCCTCATTCGAGTACATGACTTCGACAAGGAGGTACTGACCGTGACTAATGTAGATTTTCTTCTCGTCTTCAAGATCGTTCATGAAATCGAGGCGAAGATCCTGTGCAAGTTTGAAGAGTTGCGAAGGCAAACAGAGAGAGTGTACCCCGTATTTGCGGTCATAGCCAAGACTGCGCTCATCGCGCTGTACTTTGGCATAGTCTTTCAGTCGTTTGGCGCGCGTTGTGAGCGACTTGAGACGACCAGACTTGTCACCAAAATCACGCAATTGATCCCGAGCGCGAGCTCGCCGCACTGGATCCATGGCACCGATTGATTTCTTGTAAGGGTTAGTCACGAATTGACGCAAATTTGCGCACGTCTCGCGAAATTGGGCCACCGCTGCGCCTGGGCCCTCGGCACCATCGAGCGTGCTAGCATTGAGCGCCGCAAGGGCGCGTGCGGATTCAACGAGGCGCGAGGGTGCTTCGGATGTTTCATCGTCTGCGCTAGTGGTGGTATCAGCCCCCTCGTTTGTAGTCGATGCCGTTGTTGACGACGTTTTCGAGGCTTTTTTATTGGTGCCGACCTCGGTGGGGCCTTCGAACTCGGCCCCGAAGCCTTGCTCGAGCGCGCCCAGGCGCTGGCGCACAACGTCCCGCAGCGCTTCTACAAGCGCGACGGCCGTCTTTCTGTCCACCTCATCCTCTACCCCGCCCAGATCGTCCTCCTCCTCACCGAGGCCCGCCATGTCCACGTCCATATCCTCGAAGCCCTCGCCACCTCCTAAATCGTCAAACTCCATCTTGCCGAAAGTCTTGCTGCCGCTGGTGCGTACGCTACAGCTCCTGCTGCCGGTGCTACTGCTGCGCACGCGCCGCGCGTGTCCTCTCCCGCGCGCCTCGCCTCGCCTCGCTCGAGGCAAGGGCTGCGTTAATCTTTTGCTTGCATAACAGCAACCAGGCTGCGCACAATCAATCTATGAGACACCCAAGGAATAAGCAGGCAAGATGGTGTGGTGTATACGTGTAGCATGCGTGAGCAACAAAAGTGGCAGGTGGACGGGCAGCGACATAAAAGACGTCTGCGGATTTTCCTTGTTTCATTTACGCAAAGCGTGGAATAAAGATCTACTGTGTCGTGTTCCTGTCTCCCTTCAAAGATGTCATTCCAATACACATTTGGCACGCTGTAAGACTGCTACGCGAGCGACGTACAAGCTCGAGCTCGAAGTTCGCAGAAAAAGTGTCTCGTTTTTTTTCTAAACATTGCTTAGGAGAGGAGTAAAGACGTGCAAGTGTACAATGTTGAGCGTATTCCTCTGAGTCGTCAAGGCTTGCACAACGTGCGTTCTGCATGAAAAGGGAAAAAGGACCGCTGCTGGACAAAGCTACCAATGTGATCAGAGCTGCTTGCGCGACTTGGCGAGCCACGAGCCCTGTGCAGTAGATTTGAGCGCGGTGTTGCGCTGAATCGAAAGCCCCATGTCATAGAATGCGGACATGACGAGACGCTGTTCACGCAAATGAAGCGCATTGTCTTCGTCGCGGATCTTGCGGAAGTTCTCGATTCGCTCCGTTTTCTCGTCGAGCTCTGACTTGAGTGTTTTCAGTGCAACCTTGTACTTTGATTGAGTTGCGTGGAGCGACTGTTTGACATAAGTCTGGAGTTTCTCCTTGTCTGTGGCGAGCTGGAGACATTCCGACTCCTTCTCCTTGAGAGCCGTCTTGAGCTGCTCGACAACCTCGTGGCTGGCGCCTTGTGAGGCGTTGGCAGCGGCCTGAGTGGTGGCACGCTCCAATTCCTCCTCAAGCTGGGCACTGGCCTTTTCGAGCGCCGTCAATTTTTCCTTGAGCTCGGCGTTTTCGAGCTTCATCGAGGCGGTCGCAGTTTGCTGCGAGTGCGCCTGAACCTGGTGAGCAAGGCTGGCGTCGGCATTGACGCCCTGGTCCCCTGCTCCCGGGCTCGAAGCGCCGGCACCGGCGGTACCAGCGAGATCGAGCTCTGCCTCGAGCTGAGCAATGGCCTCCTTGCTGCTGTTAAGCTGATCTTTGAGAAAAGATTCGTGGTCTGCAGCTGCCTTGAGCTTGGACTGCACAGAAGCAATCGTTTCATCCTTGGTGCGCATTTCATTGCGAAGTCCAACAAGCTGAGATTCGAGGTCCACGCTCTTGTCCTTGTATGTTTCGAGTTGTTGCTTGAGCGTAGAGACGGACTTGATTTCGGCATCCATGCGAAGTTGCTTGTCGAGGCTGGTCTGGTTTTCATCTTGGAGTTCTTTGATTTGCATGCGCAGTTGGCTCGTTTCCTCGAGCTTTTGCATGAGCTTGCTAATCTTTGCCTCGGCTTTGACAAGCTGCGATGATTTTGCCCTCGCGACATCGAGCTCGTCGGCCTGAGTGCGTACTTCTTCCTCGTATTGCGCAACCTTTTCTTCCAGAGTGCGCGTCATGGAAGCGTGTTCCTGCTTTGACTCTTCGAGCTCAGTTTCCACCTCATCGACGTGGTTGAGGGCGTCTCTCAGTCGTCTCTCCAGGTCTCGTACCTTGTCGTTCAAAGTGGCGACCTCTGCGGCGCTGGTGCTGCTGGCGCTGTTGCCCTGGCCTTCACCACCAGAAGGACTGCGGGCAGGAATGGTGGTTCCTGATGAGGCGGCAGCGCCGCTACTGCTCGTATCGCGGCCATGATGCTGGCCGGCTTGACGGGTGGCGCCATCCGCATGGGCTTCGCGAAGGACTGCGTTTTCGCGCTCGAGACGCTTTACAATGGCCTTGAGCTGCGTGGCCTCGCCTTCGTCCCACTCACGTTTGAACTCCTCAATGAGGATCATGAGCGTTGCCTGAAAGTCCTGGTTCAGGGTCATCATATCCCGGACGTATTCCTGCTTTCTGTCGCAATTAACAGCGGCGCCGAGAGCAGCTTTACTGAGCGAGAGAGCGCTGCCACGGTCGATCATGTACGGCTGTCCTTCGTTCCTAAAGTATCGCTCGAGCAGCTCTGCTGGGCTTTCGCTTGCGCCGTGCACGTTGGTGATTTCGCCCACGATCTCCCTAAAGGAGGCATTTTCAGGGTCGAGGATCTCCTCGAGCGATCGCAGCGTCGGCATGTCTGCATTGGCCTCGATGAGGCTGTTAAGCCATCGCAGCAGTGTCTCTGCGCTCGACGCCATCTCGCTCGCTTATTCGCTTGCTTGCGAGCTTGCTCTGACCCGCAACGTCGCCGGTCGTGGTCTTCTTCTTCTGCTTCTTCACACGCCGCTTTTCCGCGAGCCTCTTGTGGACTCGACGTCAAGCTCTCTGGGCACCTGCGCCTGCGCCGGCCAGCTGCCTTGCCGCCTGCGCGCTGCCTGGCTGCCCACGTGTCGCGCGTCGGTGCTTGCTCCTCAGGCTCTCTCTCTCTGGCTGCCTTCCGTGCCGACACTGCTCGTCAGGTTTGGCGGCTCGCTCGCTGCCAGCTCTGCTCGTCCTGCCGCTCCCTCCCTCCCGGCGCGGTGGGGCACGTCACGCCGGCCACGCCGAGCTCAGCCGGGCCGAGCTTAGCCGGGCCGCGCGTGTCGCCGCTCGCCGCTGCCCGTCGCCGGCCCGCCCGCGCTCGACTCGCGTTGCCTGACTGCCGCGCTCAGCTCGAAAGCCGCTTGGGTTCGTCGAGACGGGTGAGGCCGAGAAGACGCAGTTACAGCACCAGCGGGGACAGAAGTCCTCCTCATCGTGCAGGCTGCAGCTGCAGGCTGCAGGCGCAGGAAAACGCGACGCCGATATCGCGCCACACGTAGAACAAGCTGTAAGGCGAGGAGTTAGTCGGGACTTTAATGCCAGGATTGCGGCTGAAGAAATGAAGTCTTCGCAAGATACCGTCCGAACAAGAGTAGAAAAATTAGAAAAATGACGTATGCTTGCACCCCTGGGCGCAGCGATGGTCTGCTCGACAGCTCGTGCCTTGAGATACGACAAGGAAAAGACGGAATGCATTCATCTCTGCTGTGCGTCGAAGATGATGTATAAATTCGCACGGCGAGCTTGAGTCTCTTGGTGGGCTTTGTCTCATGGGCTTGAGATACGCTACTGCACATTCATGGATGATGACTCAAGCCTGTGTTCTGTCAAGAACGCCCCACCTAGGCATTGACGTTAAAAACCTCCCAAACTCAAACCCTGACACGTAAGCCATTTTGATGAAGACAACTCAGAAGAATTGACTTCTAAAATGGCTTCCGTTCTCTTTCTCGCTCGCGGCCACCGCGCTGATCCGAGCGCAAGAAAATAGGCAAGGGCCTGACACCAACGAATGCCGGAAGGCATTGCGCTCTCACACGAACCCATACATTCTAAAGCCTCGCAGCATACATCGTGCTTTTTTTCCAACTCTGCCTGCCTGATGTGAAAGCAGCGATAGCAAGCGAGAGTGTTTTTCACCGAGTTTTCTGTTTGTTTACTCTTGCTCTAACCACCGCGAGAGCGCCGCGAGAGCAAAAACCTGAAGGCGCATCTGCAGGCTTCGCCCGCGCGCGCAGCAGTGAAGGAACGCGTGTCTGCTGCTGGCACAGGGCACGGCGTAGTGCAGCGCAGCGGCGAGACGTGTGGCGCCGTGGTATCGTGAGGCGCCGGCGGCAAGGAAAGCGTTGCGATGGCGGCCAAGATGCGCGCGAACGAGGAGGACATCGCGGAAAAGAACGAAGAAGAGCTGCTGGAGGCGCGCAACAAGCAAAAGCAAGAGCTGGTCGAGAGTCTACGAGAGGTGGAGAAGAATGTGAGGACGTTTCTGAAAAGCGTAGACAAAGCAGCAGAAGAAGTTTTGAATGGAGGCAAGACCATCCAGGGCAAATTTGAGGACATGCATACCACCCTCAAGAATGACGAGATCGGCAAGGAATTCTTGGAAGACAAACAAGAGCTCCGCGACAAGTTGTATGTAAAGGTGTTCCGACCGTATCGTCAACTTATCGAGGCCCGCATTCAAACAGAACGCAAGCTTGAAGCCATAAAGCAGGTGCTTCAGATTGTGCAGGACTGGAGGCCGCAAGACTTCACATCGGAGATTCCCGACGCGGAAAAAGAACTCCAGGGTCGCTTTTTGCTCACGTCCAAAGAAGTAGGTGATCAGGAAATTCTCGTGCATGCCCTATACAAAGACGATTGGCGAGGTTACCTTCCCAACATGCTTGCCAATGATGAAGACGATGACGTGGAGGTCGACAACGACAATGAAGTTAATGATAAGTGTCCCGTCCTCCTCGAGCCACTCGACAACCCGCTTAAAAGCGTCAAATGCAACCACGTCATTTCCGCCAAAGGCGTCGAATTTCTTTTTCCAAAGGGTACCCGCTTCATCAAGTGCCCGGTGGCGGGCTGCGTTCACCAATTGAAAAAGTCTGACTTTCAACATGACGAGCGGCTTGAAAAACGGATTCAGTACCAGCGTGAGCGAAAGAGGCGTGATTTGGAACTCACTCAGCCGCCTGATGCAACCAATTTGGCCTACTAAAGTCGCGCACTTCCTTGCATCAATCGTTACTACTAAATTTACATCAGATTCTATCATAAATCAAGCAATCAATCAATCAACCACAAAGAGATTCGCTCTGGCATGGCATCCTCGCAGTGCACAACGCGAACTCCCGGAAAGCGGCTCCAGCACCTTTTCCCCGAAAAAGTGGGTCCTCGTCCCTTTGAAATATTTGCGAAAGACCAGCATTGCACTTTTCTACTCCACTTTGTGATCAGAATGCGACTCAACCTCATGGTAATCCTCTTCTTGCGCGAGGTCACGCGATGGTACAATATATAAGAGCAGCGCGACATGCAGAGCACACACGTACAAGATGGCAGACACTTGAGATCCGAGAAAGAGTGGCGGCGCGTCTGGCGAAGAGTCCAAGAAATACGTGAGATCGGTCCAGTCCGCGAGCGAGCTGTCGTCGCCTTGAGCTGCTGTTGAAGCGGACGATGGCAATGATGACGTTGATTTTGATGATAACGACGACGATAACGACGTCGTCTGCCCCGTCGAGAGGTGAGCGACGAGAAGTGGCGCCAACACGCCCATGATTCGCTGCACACTATCCTGCGTGCCCACAACGATGCCAGTCAGATTCAGACGACGGCCCCAGGAAGTGATAAGATCCGCAATGACAAATGTAATGCCAGAGGTACCGACGGCCACGACGGCGTGGCCTAGAAAGAGTCGCGGGACATCATCGGGCCCAAAGAGCCGAGCAATGTAGAAACGCGCAAGGGCTGTGAGACCGAGAGCGCCAATGAGTAAATGTCGGAGGTCTCGACACACATGTGCGAGACGAGGAATGATTACAGCGAGGCAAAACGAATACGAAATGCCCAGAAATGTCAACAAAGACCCATAGGATGCAGAGTCCATGCTGAAGCGTTCCTTGGCCGCAACAGCCATGGTTGTGATGTAGCTGAACTGCCCCATGCACGCAAGCGCGTGCACTGCAAGGACAAGTCCAAGATTCGGCTCTCGAATCGCTCGCTGAACTTGAACCCAGACGCTTATCCTTTGGGGCGGCCCCATCTCATTTAGAGATTGTACAAGGGAAGTCGCCGTGGTTGCGTGGACTCTCGCGCCAACTGCGCTGATACCCACGTCTTCTGCGTTGGTCCTCACGTTGTCCGTGTCAAAGGTTGCGTTTGCGCCCTCACCTTCTGGCTTTGACTCTAGTTTAGGATTAATCTCAGCTTCCGCAGTCCATATACGTACAGGCGCAGGCGAGGAAGGGATGCTGTAGCAAACGACTGCGAGGTTGAAGGCAGCCAAACCAAGGCCAAGTTGGAAAAGTGAAGAGACCTCGAACCATCGCGATGAAAGTCCCGCGGCAGCTGGTCCAAGAGCAAACCCAAGGCCAAACATGGAGCCGAGACGCGAGAGCCTACGTTGGCGCTCTTCGTGAGAGGGAGTAATGTCTGTTACGAGCGAGCACGCAAGCGGAAAGGTCCGGTTGGATTTGCGAACAACAAAAGCCAAGAGCAAGAGGTCAGCTCGGCCAGTGAGAATACCCGCAACAAAGAGAGCCCAACATGCGACGCAGACGACCTGAGAGGCGACGAGAAGGCGCTTTCTGCCCAGCCAGTCGCTCAGCGCGCCGATGACAAAGCCTGCGACGGCGGCGAGCCCGTTGCTCGCAGCCTGGCCATGCAACCAGGTCTTTTCGGAGACGCCTTCGTGCAAGACAGCCGGAAAGTACGGCAGCGCGAGGGAGTACAGCGTCACGTCCAGCGCTACCACGCTCATGAGCGCCTGCATTGTGTGGCCTTCGCGCGCCTCCGCCGCTGCCTCGTCCATTTGTTGTGCGACAAGCATCAGCTTTTATCTATCTTCAACGTGTTCATCTTACTAAAAAGTGGTCGACGAAACATCACAAGCTGCTTGCTGGCAGTCATCCTCGAGCAATCGCCTTGGGCGACGGCCCGCAATCCTGCGAGCCTAGAACGCACGCAAGGTTCACGTCGGCATCGCTTCGGGCGTCGAGCTTATGCACACGAGATGTAGTTATCATCTTCTCTAGATTGTATGAATGATCGATCGATCGATCGAACGAACGGACGTGGCGCGCCTTCGACCACTGGAGGAGGAAGGCTGGGGCTCCAGGAATCAACGGCTGCGAAGGACTTTCCACGTCCGCACTGACTCTGTGCGCTTTCCGCAACGAAACCTAGGCCTATACTAATCATTCCATTTCAGATCGCACAAATCTACAGATCCGACTCCTGATGCGTGGAAAAGCAGTATAGCACTGGCAGGCGAAAAGATTCGAGCTAGGTAGGCCCTAGCGTCTCACACGTACTCCCCCCCTTGTCACCAAGGTTGGTCAGATGAAGTGCGTAAGTAAGTCGAAATGAAAATCAGTCAGTTGGTCGGTCGGTCGATCGGTCTGGCGGCCTGTCGGCAGGCTGGCCGGTCGGTCGGTCGGTCATTCATCCTCGCCCCCGCTTCGTACCCCTCGCATCGCCCCCGCGCAGGCCATCCTTGCGGCGCCCATGGTAATAACCGCCAGGGTCAATCAAGTTTGGCGCGCAATCACAGCTACTCGCTGTGGTGCCGCTGTGCAGGCCCGCGGCTGTGGGCGGTCAGTAAGGGCCGCCCTCCTCGCCATCCACCGACTCACACAGCTCGCATCCGCCGTAGCTATGGCAGCTAGCTAGTTACCCTTCACCCGCCCGCACTGTGGGCTCCACACCGCCTCTACCTGCCGGCGGGAGCGAGATCGAGCGATCGCTCCACCCTCCCTCGCGCGCCCAAGGCACAGAACAACCAAGCCTTCCCTCCCTCGCCCCCTCCCTCGTCTCGCCCGAACCCGGCGCGGCCGAGCCCGGATCCGCCGCCGCGGCGCCCGCCGCCCCGCCACTCGCTCGCCCGGGCCGCCCGCGCGCTCCCTACAGGCCCGTCCGCCACGCGTTCTTCCTTCCGGGACGCGCGCTCGCCCTCCCTCGGCGCTCCTCGCGATGGCCCCGAGCCGCGCTGGCCGCGCCCGAACCGGCCGCCGCCTCGCCCCCGGCCTCGCCCTCGCTCCCGCCGCGCAGCGCAGCGGCGTCGTGCTGAGCCCGGACGCAGCGCGGACTGGCGGGAGGGAGGGCGAGGAGGCCGGCTGCGCGGAAGGAAGGAAGCAAGCAAGGAAGTCCAGCGCGGCGGCGCGCTGCGAGGCGGGAGGGCGCCGGGCGACCTCGTGTATCGCCGGTCTGCCGGAGCTATCTATCCATCTATCTATCTACATGATGGAAGAGAGGGAAGCTCAGGAGGGGTTGAGCGTTATTACTCTGATTCTGCTTGTCGTCTAGGAGCAGAGCGAGGGAGAGAGGGAGGAAGGGAGATGAGGAAGGCCAAGTCGCCGCCTCCTCGGCGAGGCAAAACCGCTTCGAGGGTCCGCCCGGACAGAGCCACCAGCCGACGCCGAGCGGGACCTGCCTGCTCAACGGTTGGCGCTTCTTGCTCATTGATCCGTGTCGCGACAGCAGCAGCAGCAGCAGCACGGGTTGGGGCTGGAGCAGGCCGAAGAAAACACACAAGTGGCTTGACGAAGCAAGCAAGCAAGCGAGCGAAGAAGCGAGCGAGAAAGCAAGCAAGGCGGGCGAGTCCAGTCCGCGTCACGCTCCGCATGCAGCGCACGCTCCTCGAACACACCAAGGAAGGGAGCGCGCTCGAATTCGGATATCGATAAAAGCGCCCGAGGCAAAAGTCCAGGATCATGTTTAACGCACGACGAAAGATGCTGACGCGAGCGATCGTCCACTGGCAATTCTTGGGCGCGCGCGAGGTCCCCAAGCATGCGAGATGCATGTCGGCGACCGCGAGGACGCCATCGTCCAACGGGGGTGAGGCCAGCGCCAAGAACCGGCACTTCTCGTCCGCAAGCGCCATCCCCGAGTCGGCCGCGCCCCGTGAACAGCAAGAGGTCGATTCTTGGGAGGCAAACCTCACCGGCGCTGATGAAGCCCGGCTGCACGGACCCCGTGGAGACTGGTGGTGGACTGGCAAGTCGCCGCGTGAGCTCCTCGCCGCCGACGCCACGGCACTGCATTCGCTGCCCCAGCCGTCCCTTGGGGCTGTTACGGAGGCAGACGCCAAGCGGTACCTGGACAACACGTGGACGCTCTCAGAGATCCTCTTGGGAGCCCTGCAGGGTGAGGAGGCTTTCTACAGGCCCCCTTACCACCATTTGCGCCATCCCATGATTTTCTACTACGGTCATCCCATCACCTTTTACACCAACAAGCTCTATGTCGCCGGGCTTGTCGCGAACCCCATCGACCGGTACATGGAAGACATCTTTGAGGTTGGTGTCGACGAGATGAGCTGGGACGACATGTCCAAGAATGCCATGCAGTGGCCCACGATTGGCGAGGTTAACGAGTACAGACGCAAAGTCTACGCGATGGTCAACCAAGTCATCGAGGAGAACATTTCCGGCCCCAACTCCACGGTTCGCGTTGATCAGAACCATCCACTCTGGGCCCTCTTTATGGCCTTTGAGCACGACCGTATCCATCTGGAAACCTCGTCGGTGCTCATGCGAGAACTTCCGCTTCACCTTGTCCGCAAGCCCGAGTTCTGGCCCGAGGTGCACCCCTCGGCACGTGCTCAAACGGATCGTGCCTCGGACCCGCGTCAAGGCGTCGATTTTCCTGAAAACGAACTTGTCACAGTGAATCCCGATGCGCCCGTGAAGATCGGCAAAGACCTCGATTTTCCTTCGTACGGCTGGGACAACGAGTACGGCTCACGCGAGGTCGAGGTCCCATCATTTGCGGCAGGAAAGTTCATGGTGAGCAACGGCGAATTTTACGAATTTGTAAAGAGCGGCGGCTACCGCGAACGCAGGTTCTGGACTGAGGATGGCTGGGGATGGCGCGCCTTCCGAAACATGAAGTGGCCCTTCTTCTGGGAGCAGGCTGGCCCTGCTGGCAAGCACGAGTACAAGCTACGCACTCTGTTTGAGGTGGTGGACATGCCGTGGTCTTGGCCCGTCAATGTAAACAAGCACGAGGCCACTGCATTTTGCAACTGGAAGGCAGAAAAGGACGGCGGGGGCTCGTTCCCATTTGGAGCGCGTCTCGCCGCCGAGCCTGAGCACTTGGCCATGCGCGAGCCTCAGGAACGCCACCCACTTCAGCGGCCCGAAGACGATCCTGCCTTGGTCTTTGGAGGCAGTGAAATCTCGACGCAAGCTGGCGTTAATTTGAACCTTGCTTTCGGTTCTGAGACGCCCGTCGACCTGCATCCGGCCAACGCGAACGGACTGCACGACGTCACGGGCAACGCCTGGGAATGGAGCGAGTGCGATTTCAACCCTCTGCCGGGATTTGAAGTACACCCATACTATGACGACTTTTCCACACCATGCTTTGATGGCGAGCACAATATGATTCTCGGTGGAAGCTTCATGAGTACTGGTGATGCGGGTGCTAACCTGCATTCGCGCTACCACTTTCGTCCGCACTTTTTGCAGCACTCTGGATTTCGCTACATTGCACCTCAGGCGCCCGAGGCGTGGCCCGCGGAGCACGTGGCTATGAAACTCGCGAGTCGCGGGGAAGCTGCGACACTGGCCCAGGGAAGTGGAGATGCTGCTGCTAGCGACAATGTCTATGAGACCGCGAACTCGGTGAATCAGTACCTTGCGCTGCACTATGGTCAGCAGCCGGGCATCGTGGATTCTACTGTACGCGCGCATGAGGGACGACCTGAAGCCGCTCTCAACTTTCCGCAGCAGTGCGCCGACCTTTTGGTGGCCCAGGCACGTGAGCATGGTGCGCGTGTTGGGGATGATGCCAGCGCCCTCGATTTGGGCTGTGCAGTGGGTGGCTCCTCGTTTGCCTTGGCGCCGCACTTTGGAAAGGTGACTGGGATTGATTTCTCGCACGCCTTTGTGAATGCCGCGCGCGCCATTCGCGAGCAGCCAACCGCGCCCATCTCTTTTACCGTCCCTGTCGAGGGCTCTTCGGAGAGCGGGCTGATTGAGACGCGTCTGGCTCCGGAGGCCGCCGAGGTGGCTTCTCGCGTACGCTTTGAGCAAGGTGATGCTTGCAGTTTGCCCGAGGCTGAGTCCCTTGGAGGACCCTTTGATGCCGTGCTCATGGGCAACCTTCTCTGCCGCCTTCTAGATCCTCGCGCGTGCCTTTCAAGCCTGCCGCGCTTGGTTCGCCAAGGTGGTGTGGTGCTGATGTGCTCGCCCTTTTCCTGGCTTGAGGAGTTCACGCCGCGTGACAAGTGGCTCGTAGCCGAGGGCAAGACATCGGCCGAGGTGCTCAAGGCTGAGATGGCCAAGCATGGCTTCGAACAGGTTCATTCGCGCGACGTCCCTCTTCTCATTCGCGAGCACGAACGCAAGTACCAATACATCATTTCCAACGCAGCCGTTTTTGTGCGACGTTAGAAACGAACACCAAACAAATGTCATCTTTCTTAACTTTTTTTCTTGCTTTCCTAACCTCTTCTGTTTCTTCGTTGTTGCCATATTCGGCTCTCAACGCTGCATCGTATGTATCCACTGCCTTGCATTGATTGAGTGTTTTGGTCAACAACGCCTGCACTCAACCGTCACTCTTGCATGGATCGGGGCCTTTAAAAAAAAAAAGTATTGCAACATCGGACTCTGAGCAATTCTTTTTGTATGGATCAGACCGGAAATAAACATTCACTCACGATCAACATGAACAATCTTGCGTGAATCGAGACATGAAATGGAAATTCACTTTTAACACCGACCGGACGTTGTGAATTTTTTGGGCCCGCGCATCCTAACATTGATTAGGACGATCATGGCCCTCTGCTGTGTGTGTGCGTGGCTCAATGCGTGCTACAATCCGTATGTGTTCAATCGTTGCATGCGATTTTCTTTCTAGTTTTCTATTTTTCTTCCGGCTGGCTCGCCAGCGAGGGGTAATGCCTTCGGACATTGTCCTGTTTTTCTGGGAGAAAGAATGTCTTTGGTTTACTGATAAATCAAATTGACGAGAGTAAGAGAAATTTCTTGTTATGGTTGGCATGATATGATATGGTAACGATTTCGATGATACGATTCCTTGATGTTTTGTTTTCCTTTTTTGGGGGGGAGGGGGTATTGTTCTTTGCAAGAGAGGCGTAGTGCGGTCGAGGGGTCAGAACACGTCGCACTCCCAGTCAAATTACCCTTCCTCGTTTGCTTTGGAGAGACGTGACAGAGGAGAGAGACAACCGCAATTGGTCAAAAGTTTGTGATGTGCCCCCGGACGGGGGCTAACAATCAGGTGTAGTGGCTCAACAAAAGGCGACACCGGACTCCCCTGAGAGAGCCGGGTCGGTGGCTACCCGCTCAAGCGATGGAGAACCATTGATGGGGTCCTCCGAGTCAAAGTAGAAGCCATCAAATACATCGTGCGTGCGCGGCGGCACGTAGTCAGGCTCAGCATCGAGACGCTGTTGTGTGAATTCGGGGTCAAAGTTGCAGACGACGTCATCCGAGGGCGGGCGGAAGGGCGGCGGGCTCTCGCGAGCGGCGAGCGCCATCCAATCAAAGCCCTGGAAGAAGGGGTGCTCGAGGACCTCGTCAAAGCCACGGCGCGATCCCAGACGCGTTGCCGGGTTCCTGTCGAGCAGACGCTCGACAAGGTTGCGGGCGCTGGGTGAGACATAGCGCGGAAACTCGAGCGTCTTGTTGAGAATGCCGT
Organism: Aurantiochytrium sp. KH105; assembly: GCA_003116975.1. NCBI lineage: Eukaryota > Bigyra > Thraustochytrida > Thraustochytriidae > Aurantiochytrium > Aurantiochytrium sp. KH105. Next base: position 260,480 of record BGKB01000210.1, read on the forward strand.
CGACGACCTCTTGCTGGTTGTAAGAGTAAAAAGGCGGGAGCCCCGTGAGCAGCTCGTAGACGACCATGCCGAGCGCCCAGTAGTCGACGGCGAATCCGTGCTCCTTGTAGTTGAGAATTTCCGGCGCAAGATACTCGCAGGTTCCGGCAAAGGTGGTGGAACCGGCAGTGGCGCTAGAAATACCGTCCTGACAGAGCCCAAAGTCGGCAAGGAGAATGTGACCTTCCTCGTCGAGCAAGAGGTTCTCTGGCTTGAGGTCTCTGTAGATGAATCCCTTGGCGTGGAGCGCGGCGAGCGCGATGGCGATCTCGGCCGCGTAGAAGCGGGCGAGGACCTCGGGCAGACGACCGCGAATACTGAGGTGGGTGTAGAGCTCACCGCCCTTCATAAAGTCAAAGACCATGTAAAGACGCGAGCGGCTGTGAAAGGCGAATCGGAGAGGGACGATAAACGGGCAAGGTTTGTCGTCCTCTTGCATTGTGACGTTGACGCGGAGTTCCCTGCGCGTGTTGGCCTCTTGGCGTTGGCGCATGACGTTGTCCTTTTTCAACTGCTTCATGGCGTAGAGCACGCCGGTGGAGCGATGCTTGACGAGGTACACTTTGCCGTGCGATCCGCGGCCGAGGACCTTTAGAATTTCAAAGGACCGCAGCGAGACGGGTTCGCGTACGACGTCGCCCGCGGAGCCGGCAGAGGACCCGCTGAGGACGTCGGAAGAGTGGCGATGCGGGGGCGACTGTGTGCTCGACGGAGCGCGAGGCTTAACACGGCGCGTGGGCCTGTCACTGCTGTCCCGGAGGTCCTCCACAGTCATGCTGTTCGCGAGGTCTACGAGCGAACCAATGCCTGTTGAGCTTGCGGACTCGGCTGCCGAGGCGTGGGCGGCCTGGGCGCTCGAGGTGTTTGTGCTGGTGCTGGTGCTGGTGCTGGCGCTGGAATGACTACTGGTACTACTACTTGCTGAGCTATCCTCTGCATAACAGGAGTCGTCCTCGTCGCTGGCGTTTGAGTTGTCGTAGTGTTGCGGTTTTGCCGGGGCGCCACTACCCGTGGAACATTTTGTTTCGATGCCTTGCGGCGCGAGCGCCTGCGCCAGGCGCTCTTCTCTGCTGAGGGTGGAGTCTCTGGGTGCGCGTTTTCCAGCCTTGCGTTTGCTATTGCTGCTAATCACGAAGCCCGCGTGCGCGCTTCCTTCTGCGATTCTTGCGTTCGACATGGTCTGCGCCCTCGGCGAGGGCATGTGCGTGGCTGCTGCTGCCTGCGCGGCTGCGCATCGCCTCGCGCCGGCGGTGTCCAGGCCGAGGCCTGCCTCGAGGGCCGCCACGTCTGCCGCCTCCTGGCCGCCGCGCATCAGCACGCTGCTCTCCAGTCCGCAGCTGCCGCCGGCCGCGCTGCCGGCCGCCGCCGGCGCCGACGACGCGACGCCCATGCTCGCGCCCTCCTCGGAGCGCGCCCGCCCGCCTGCCTGCCCGCCTGCGTCTCGCGCGCGTCGAGCGAGCGCGCGAGCGAGGTCTTCCCGGCCGGGTCTGCGCGGCCAAGATGGCGCCCCGCCCCGCCTCTCTTCTCCTCTCCTCTCCTCGCGCTGCCAGCCGCGGCGCCGCTGCGCCTGTTGCCGCTCTGCCGCGCCTCGCCGCCTCGGGGAGCGAGGGCGAGCGCAGTCACGCCGGGCCCGTGACGAGGCCGGCCTGCCTGCCTGCCTGCCTGTCTGTCTGTGAGCCCGCCTGTCTGAGTGGCGGGCGAACGAACGGTGGGTGCCGCGATGGAGAGCTCCGGGATGGAATGGAATGGAATGGATGGAATGGAATGGAATGGAATGGCCGAATGGACTCTGCCGCCCGTGACGCTCTGCTCTGCTCTGCTCTGCTCTGCTCTGCTCTGCCCCGCGCTGGTGCGAGCCGCGCGTGCCTGCGCGCGGGCCTGCGTCGCCTCGCTCGGGCCTGGCCGCCGCGCGGACGGACGATCGAGGCCGCGGAGGACGGGGGAGGAGGGAGGGAGGGAGGCTGCCGGTCTGTCGCGCCTGTGCAAGCTGGAGATCGATCGATCGAGCGATCGAGTTGAAGAGGCGGCCGTGTCTCTCTCTCCGTCTCTTGTATTCAGGGAGAGGGGACGGCGCGGCTCTGTCTCTGGGCGTGTCTACCTATGCAGTGGCAGGTAGTATGCTCCGTATGTATGCAGGCAGTGGCAGGCCGTCTAGTCTAGTCTAGTCGACGAGTATGTCTGTCTGGCGAGCCGGTCCCGGCGGCCGGTGTTCTCTCGCGTATTCCGCACTTGCGCGGCCGTTTGGCCGACTTGCGCGCGTGCGCCGCAAGTGGGCCTTCGCGGCGCCCAGGCCCGTACTCGTCGATCGGGCGGGACCGTGCCGCCGCGCTAGGACCACCTAGGGGTTGGCTACCCGGATCGCGGAGTCGGCCGCAGAGCCTCGCACGGGTCCTCCAGAAAGAAAGGAAGAAAAAATAGAAAGAAAGAAAAGAAAGAAAGAAGAGCAGCCAATCGCGGCGAGACGCGCGCGATTCCCACGCAAGCCCTCTCGCCGCCCTCTCTCTAGGCAGCTCGTCCGGAGGGAGGTTCGAGGTTCGTTCCTGCGCGCTCGCGTGCCGTGCCGTGCGATCGCGGCGCTCGAGCAGCTAGTTATGCTACGCTATACGCGAGCGAGAACGCCGGAGGTGGAGTGCGCGGGATGGAGTTCGAGGTGGCGCGAAGAGCAGAGAAAGAATGAAAGAAAGAAAGCAATGAAGGAAGCAAAGGGGGGCCGGTGGGAAGAGGCCACTTGCGCGCTTTCTTTGGCGGACTTTGGCGGGCGAGCTTTCACTTGCGCTCCGCCTTTTCTTCCCTTCACGCTTCCTCCCTTTCGACTTGCGACGAGAAAAAAAGAAAAGAACAGCAAAGAAAAGAAAAGAAAAAGACCCGCGAGGATTCAAATTCGAAAATTCGAATCCGGATCCAGAAAAAGGGCCTTGCGATGAACGAACGCGGCAGCGACGCGATATGGCTCGCGTGCGTGCGTGCGTGCGTATGTGCGTGCGAGCGTGCGTGCGAGCGCTGTCTCGCGGCAAGAGCGGAGCAGAGCAAAGCAGAGCACCGCAGCGCAGCGCCCCTGTGTCGCCTTCTTCCTTCCCTGCACAGCTCAGGCCGCGTGGTCTGGCTAGCCCCGCGCCGCCACTTCCTGGGACCCCAACTGCCGTGACGCGAGGCTGTGGCCCGTGGCGGTGCGCCGTGAGGCCTCCGACCTCGCTCCCCGCGCCCCTTCGATCACGGCACCGCACTCCACTCGCCCTCTTCTGGTGGACGCCGGATTTCAAAAAACAACGCGATGCCTGCCTCGCGGACGCGAGCCCCGTGCGGGTTCAGACGCCTTGAACGCGCCGCCGCTGCCTGGGTCCACCCCCTGCTTCTACCGCCTGGCCGCGGCTGTGGCTCGCTCCGCCGCCTCTGCGTGTGCCCTTCTCCGACGCGAGCTAGCTACAGCTCGCTAGCTAGCTTTGGCCAACGCGAATCGCGTCACGCGTGCTTGCTTCGGCTTGCTTGCTTGCTTTGCCTGCTTGGCCAACCTTGAGCAACCTTGTGCAAGGTGGAAACTCCCAAGACCTGCGACCAAACCACGGTCCCGATCACGCGCAAATGTGTGGACGCAGCTGCTGCTGCTGGCTTGGCTTGGCTTGGCTCGACTTGGTTTGACTTTGGTCTCTCTCTCTCGACCTCGCTACGGCCACGAGCGTGCTCCTCGTTCGCTCTATCTAGCTCGCTCGCTCGCTCGCTCGCGTGCGTGCGTGCTTCGCCTACTTGCTTGCTTGCTTGCACGCGGTGGATTCGGCTCGGGAAGCGCAGCACAGCACGGCGCAGCTTCACCAACCGCTGCCGTCCGTCACGGCTCCGCTGTCTCCGACGCGGGTGGCCTGGTCGCGGCAGTCAAGGCGCCCAATAGACGATAGAAACGGAGAAGCGCCCCACCAAGTGCGCGTACGGGCTGCTGCTGCTGCAAACGTGCGTGCGTGCTGGAGCGAGGCGAATCCAAGATGGCGGCGTTCCCCGACTCCGTTCCTCTTCTCTCCTCTTGTTTATGCGCCCTTTTATTTTAGGACAGCGCCGAGGACGCACGCCACACGACCGGATTCCACGGGAACGGCGCGCTTTGCCTTCGTGGCTTCGACTTTCTCGTGACGTCGCGTCACGTCACTGCGGATCACGACGGCACGCACGGACTCCGGAAGCGGAAAGAAAGAACGAAACCAGAAGTTGCTCGTGTGAGTCGCAGCGGTCCCGCGGCAGGCCGAATGAATGAATGAATGAACGAACGATAAATGAAGAAGAATGAAAAAGACGAATCTGCTGCGACGAAACCCCGATTCGCCAGGAAGCGAACTCGATCCACCCAAAAATATACGCCGTTCAACTAACCCGGTCACGAACGCCCTGGGGCAGCCTTGGGTGCTGGCTGGCTAACGGGTGGGTGACCCGACCCGACCCAACCCGCGCAGCAGCCGTTGATCTGCACTCGATCGACACTGCCGACTGCCGGAAAATACACCGACAAGACGGACAAGGATTGTTGGCCTTGTGGACAGCGAGCGCCGCAAGCGAACGCCACACGCGGTCCGTCGCTCTGTGTACAGCTCAGCGTCAAACTCGTCGCGAGCAAGTAAGCTCCCGTAGATTCGCCTTATGGAAAAACTTGGCGTCGAAAACACGGTCCGTGGGACCTAGGTCTTTGCCCGCGAGCTGCTGGCTCTGCAAAGCTCGCTAGCCCTGAACAAAGGCGACTTGACAACAACGAGGACGTGGACGACGCGGCCGAAACCAAAGCAAAGCGAAGCGAAGCGAGGCGAGGCCGAGCGCAACTAAGACGAGCAAGAAAGGTGCCAAGGAATAGATGAATAGGTTCAGGCCAAAGGTGAGACGATCAACGAACGCGACAGACCCACGTACAGCAGTAGCGACAGCGACAGCGACAGCGACAACAGAACGATCTGTTGACGCGACGCAAAGCGCAACACCAAATCAAAAAACCAACAAGACGAATGAAGCGAAGCTAGGCGAACGAAGCACACCCGGCGCCACGGGACGGACTCGGCGACCTTGGCCGGTGCGTTAACGCATGCTCCGTTCCCTCCTCGTCAACTGCTGCTGGCTTGACGGACAACAAGAGAACTTCGGCACGGATGATGCAGTCAAAAGCAGCCAATTCAGTGCCACTTCGACAATGCTCCGACCCAAGCAAATTGAGGCCACCTTTTCGCGCTCGATGCGATCCGAGGTAGCAAGCAAGCAAGCAAGCAAGCAAGCGAAGCGAGCTATCTAACGCGTCGCCGCGCGTTCGAAAAGTCCCGCTCCTCGCTGGCTTTGTCTTGCTTGTTCGATTTTGCAGCTAGCTAGCTGGTCAGCGGCCAACCTAGCTAGGAATTCGTCGGACTGCTCGCGCCTGGATTTGTTGGTCTCTCTCGTCGTGTTTCTCTGCTTTCCTGCTTGCGTCCTTGCTCTCGTGCTCACTTGTTTTTGCTTGCTTTCCTGCTTGCTTTCCTGCTTGCTTTCCTGCTTGCTTTCCTGCTTGCTTTCCTGCTTGCTTGCTTGCTCACTTGCAGGGACGATTAACCCTCGACCGCCTCCCGTTGACCGCCGCCAGGGTCGGTCAGGCCGCCTCGCTGGGGTCGCGCCACGTTCGTACAAATGCACGCCTCGGCTCTCGCCCCACGCCACGTGCCTACTTTCTTGTACTACTTTCTTTGTCGTGCCCGGGGAGATGATGTCGAGGCGTGAACCACGTCCACACCTTGTTTATCGGTATTGGTGACGGCCAATCTCGCACCTCGCCACCCCTTCTCCTTTTCCCCAACCCGCGCGGCCAACCCCCCCTTGAGACCTTCCTCCTACTACTAGCTGTGGCTGGAAATGAGCACGTTTCTTTTCAAGCAGAAGCGGGCAAGCAAACTCTTCGCAAAGCAGGCAGTACGGACGCAACGAGAAGCAAGCAGCAGCACGAGCAACAGCACTAGCAGCTGCAGCCTGGCTGCAGAGCGGACCTGGGAAGAGACTTGATTCGTCTAAAACGAACCAAGCCTACCAGCTTCGTTGGTTCGAGCCAGCTCGACCAACCTCCGAGTCCTAGGGCCAAAGAATGAAAACAATGCAAAACAGCGCGGGCAGTCAGTCCATCAGCCGTCCGAGACGTCACTCGTTCACTCGCCCGCGCGGACATGGCAGAGCCAGCGGCGGGCTCCGAGGCCGTCTCCGCACGTGGTACAAGCGTCGAGAGCCGCTGCCGCATCACAAGAGATGAGGACAAAAGCGCGAGAATACTAAGTTTATCAATACCCCTTCAACCGACCTCTTGGGTCATCGGACCTTCTGAATAAGCATAATACACAGCTTTCACACACGGGGGTTCGCTGCAAGTCATTTCACTATGATAGAGCACTGGTGCTCGAAAAGAAAGTAACGCACCCCTCTGAGTGAAAGACGTCCATCACTAATGTGGGCATGAATCGCGCTCTCAGGGGTGTATCGGAAACGTCTGTAAAGTCGGTCAACCGGGAGGATGACGTGGGTCGATTGAAGCCGTGCGGCATGCGTGTTTTCTGTCTCCCGCCGGGCCATTCAGACGCGATAGGCAGGTCCGCCGCCGCGTCGACCCCACAATGCCAGCTTGCTTGCATGCCTGCCTGACTGCCTGCCCGGGTACCCAAAACAATACGATGGCCGGCACGGACGACGAAGAAGAACAATAAAAGTGTAACATGGAATGTCCGTCTCCGCGTCCGCGCTGCCGTTTCTTTGGGGGATCGTTTCGAATGGAAATACGTAGAGCAAGCTGCCACCAGCGAAACGAAGCGTCCCTGCCAGTCGGTCACGCTTGACATCGTTCATTTCGCCCGAAGTCTGGTAGCTTCAGCGTAGCTCCAGGCAGCTTGGACGAAGCAAATTGGAATAAAACATCATCACGGCGGACGTGTCGGTTACTTTTTTCGTAGTTCATTTGACAGATCGTTAGCGATGGCGAGCGAACGGAGCTGAGCTAGCGAGATTTCTTCTCAAATATCCGTTATCTGACAACAACGACTGACGCACTGCAGCGCGCCTTAAAGCCTGACAGGTATGAAAGACTGACTTCGATGGCCAGGAAAAAAAAGCCAGCTTGGGCACGTCCGTCATTTCGCAAGAACGACATGCATTTCACCTTGCGCGAACGACGCCTGCCGGCATAGCGGGCACGCATTCATGGTCCATGCCTCAATGCAGTCTGCATGGAAAAAGTGCCCACACAATGTCTTTGCAACTTCTTCCCCCGCACGATAGTCTTCAAGGCAAATTGTGCACGCGTCTGCCAGGCCAACGTCTCCTTCCTTATTCGGAACAATCTTTCGCTGCAGCTTGCTCGAGCTAGTTTGCCGTTGAAGTCGACGCGCTCGCCACATTGAATTTTGCCAAAACCGCGGTGCTCCTGTCTGACGCTGAGCACCGGTCAATCGAGTTGCACGTGCATGCGCCGACGTCGCAGGAGCTGATGGAACTGCATCTCTCCACGAATGGCGCAGAGCAGTCCACCACGTTGTGACGCGCGAAAGATGCGTAGTTTCTACCGGCGCGAGAGACCTCTCACGCCTGACTTGCTGTGCCGCGCGATCTATAGGTTGCACTAACCAAAGCCCCGCAGCTTGGACGAAAAGCAAACTCGGCCAGAATTTAAACCCGATAGAGGACTTTGTCGAAGCGAGACACACTATCACGAGCGCACACAATGTTCCGTAGAGCATCATGTACAAGAAAAGTGGACCCATATCGGAGATAAACCTGGCTAAAAGACTTGCAGGCCCACGTCGATGCGCCGATACAATGAGTGCCCAAAGTATTACGCTTGCAGTGAAGTTTCCCAGCAACGTCGGTGCATGAGTATCCCATAGCATCGTAAACGCCCCCGTCAGCATTGCCAATCCAGACACCTCTGGGACACCCAGCTCAGAGAGTATTTGGAAGGGACCCAATTGTTCCCAGAGGTCCTGCGACAATCGGGATCTCTGGCGGGGAATAGTGTCAAGCGTGCCAAGCAGATAACCACCAACGCTCAGGGCGAGCCATACCGACTCGGTCAAAATAACATTGATAACTCTGCATGAGGAACGCATCAAGTTCCCCGACTGTGTCAAAGGTAGCCAAAACACACACGCACCATAGACGACGACGCCCCACGACGATCTGTCTGCCACGCGAAAGCTGTGCAACGCTTGGGCTGCATGCACTGCTCGGGCCACAAAGCCAACGCAAGACATGTGAGTTCGAATCCATACGTTGACGTCGTCAGTGCTGCCAAGCATTGTCCACACACTTAGCATCGCGTAAATGCTTACAAGGACTTTCCCGTCCCGAGTCAGCCCCCTGCTGCACAGTGCCGGAAGATCGATCGAGACTGCCAATAAGGCAAACGAGGCGACAAATGAGCTAAAAAGTACATTCGCGATACTCGCGCCCGATGCCATCCCCTGTGACAGACAATGCGCGGCCATAATTCCCACACCAGCTTTGGGCAACGTGAGCTCGCGCTCGCAGACGAGCGCTTGCAACAGCGAGTTTGCGCCAACGTAGCGAGCTCGATCTGATCTTTCATCGCGCTGGCGCGGACCTTGCGTCGCTTGTGGCAAAAGTATGGAGCCGGGGCCGTCGTCTGGCCCCACAAACGCAAACCCGAGCCCAACAATATCTTCCCACGGCCAGTGGCGCCAAGGGAAGAAAAAAGTGAAAGAGCCGGAGATTGCGCGAAAGAAAATGCACAGTACATGCAAACCGAGACCAACAAGCAATGGCAGTTTGACGGCCCACGGAAGTGGAAGTCGAGATACTCCCGTCGTTCTTAAAAACCATGGGGAAACTCGTAGAAACAAGGCCAATGCATATGCTACCAATACGCTGACCTTGATCGAGGCCAGCAAAAAGTCGCCTCGTGACAAATCGTTGCTGCACGCGTCAGATGCAAGCATCATACCAAAGAGAAACCACGTGCCTCGTAGAATAAGTAGGCATGGCTTTGACGTAAATCGAGCAAGGCAAGTCATGCATATGAAGCCTAGCATACATATGGATTGCGCATTGATTTGTTCGCCGCCGTGCATGAGCGCTTGCCACGAAGTCTGTACGGCCTCCGGTCGAGGCCTGCGCCGCACGTCGCTTACAATCACAAGTGCCAGAACAAGCACTTGGCACATTGTCCGTGCCGCCACCGCTTGACCCATCTCTTGGTTTGTCTCGGCTTCTGTGGACAACGAATCGGTCCAAACACTTCCTGTTGCGCCCAGAAGAGATGCTCGAGCGCCTGCGGAGTTTAAAGTATCTGAGTCATCCCCTCCCTGGTCAAATGAGGCATCCTCTTCCTCAACGTGCCCCCGAGCCCCAGACGGAGAATCTTCCCTCGACGGTGCACCACTCTCACGAAGCCCGAGAGACCGAGCGCTGCGCACTCGCTTCAGTATTCTTTCCCAGGTTTGGCACATAGTAATCTGTGGAAATACGAGGATCAATTTCGTCGCCGCACGCCAGGGCCAGTTGAGCGTAATAATATGGAGCGCGCCTCGATGACGAGGTATACGTAGGAAAGAAGGAGTAGATTGCGTTGGGGCTGTCTCTTTCACGACGCGAATTCGAGTTCGCCGTACGGGCGACAAGTGAACCCTACGGGGCACAAGAGCCTGATTCTCGGCGTCAATACTCGAGGGTGCCTGCGCATATAATAGAATCACGAAACATCGATGCCGCTCGTCGTGAAGCGCAACAGCATATTGATAAGAGTGTTGCACGTCACGTTGCATCCTGCACCTCTCCTCGTCGATGCAGGCTCCGGCGCAAAGTAGATTGTCTCCGCGCAGAGCAGTATTTAAGCTCAGACGCTGATACATGGCTTCTCGGCGGCAGCGCGCAGAAGGCCGAGCGCTGTCCTCCATTCTATCACTATTCACATGATCGTAGCCAGCTTCCTCATTTTCATCACTGACATCATCTTCATAGTTATCTTCATCATCCACATCACTGCCCCGTGAGCGAAATCTCGCAACGGGTCGTGCTGAGCTCGCTTCTGACGTAGGAAAAGGATAAGTCCCAGAAAGCACTCTTGTGGAACTCGAGGTCTCCCTCGTGGTCCATGAAGCTGCCCCTGCCCCTGTTGCTGCTGCTGCGTTCCTCGTGGAGTTCTCCGTCGCGTTCGCAGTTGCCAAGGGTGTCGACGGAGATAGCGAGAGCCCTGCGCTCTCGCCGCGACCCGTGTGGAATCGTCCACGCCATCGCATGGCAGACGCACACCTCGTCCAGACGGTGCGCAGGAGGTCTCGGAGCTGCAAGTCTGGTCACGAGCCGAGGTATCTTTCTGTTCACGTGGGTGGCGGCGCGGCCTGGCGAGTCGTGAAGGAGAACGTGCGCGTATCTCCAAAGAGAATTCGCGTCTTCTCCGCGACTGACGCACCGAGCCCACCAGGAGACCGACCGGGGCGGGACGAGGGGACTTTGCGGCGACTCGGCGCCCGTGCGCAGCCGCCACGTCCCGAAGACCGCGCGGCGCCAAGCTCGCCAAGCCTGCCCCGCTCGCTCGCTGGTTCGTCCGTTCAACTTCTGCACCAGGCAGCCAGCCCAACTTGAACTTGGTTGAACAACATGTAGTATAGAGCACGAGCGGAGCATACTCGAAACAAGAGGGAAAAAGAAAGAAAAAGAAAAAGAGAAAGAAAAAGAGAAAGAAAAAGAAAAAGAAAAAGAGAAAGAAAAAGAAAAAGGAGGTGTGCGAAGGAGCGAGGACACACCGGGGACCCCTCAAGGCTGCGCAAACTTGCAGCGACGGAAACACACGACGAGGTGGTCGCAACGCATACAGTCGCGAGCAGGCCTTACGCGGACGCGAAGCAGACCTCGTGAGACGTCGGCAAATCCCATTGGGGCGAACGCGCGTGGTCGTCTGCCCGTGCGTGCACGAGTCCAGAGCACGAAAGTACGCGTTTAAACGAGCAAAGCGGAGAACACCACCAACGTGAAGGCTGAAGTGGAACAAACAAACCAAAGCGCATTTTTTATTGCCTCGCAACAGTCGGCAAGATGACCATCATGCACAAGTTGAAGAGCGAACTTGGTCGCCAGGCCATGAGCAGAATCAAATACGAAAAGTTTGTGCCCGATCTTGAAAGCGGCCCTGGCAGCGCCAAGCGCGCAGGCGAGGTTGCTCGACGCCTCGGAATTACAAAGACCCTCATCGTCACGGACAAGGTCCTTGTCGATATTGGGCTCGTTGGCCCAATCAATAATGCCTTGCAAAACGCTGGTACTCAGACTGTCATTTTCGATGGTGTACTGCCGGACCCGACGGTGGCCCAGATTGAAGATGGCGCAGAATTCTACATTGCCAACGGCTGCGATGGTATCATCGCCATCGGCGGCGGCTCGGCCATGGACTGTGCGAAAATGATTGGCGCTGTCGTGAGCAACAACAAGCCTCCGGCGGCCTTTGCTGGCGCCTTCAAGGTGAAAAAGCGCATTCCAGCTCTCATTGCGGTGCCAACAACGCATGGGACGGGATCCGAAGTCACATTTGCTGCAGTCGTGAGCGACCCAGTGGCACAGCGCAAACTTCTCGTTTCAGACTTCAAAATTGTCCCGCGTGTTGCCATTCTCGACCCCGAGCTCCTCACTGGCCTTCCGCCAGCCATCAGCGCGGCGACAGGCATGGATGCTCTCACGCACGCTGTAGAGAGCTACCTTTCGCCGTGGGCTACCTCGTATTCTCTCGAAAAGTCCCGCAGTGCCGTCCAAGGCGTCTTTGACTTCATCTTGCGCGCCTACCACGATGGAGAAAACGATCTCGAAGCGCGCGAAGGCATGTTGCTTGCTTCTTTCAACGCAGGAATTGGCATTTCCTGTGGTGCAGTTGGCTATGTCCACGCCATCGCGCATACCCTCGGCTACAATTATCACACGCCACACGGGGTCGCCAACGCAATGATTTTGCCCCACGTGCTTCGCTTCTACGGCAACGCCGCGGCTCCTCGTCTCGCGGAGCTCGCCCGAGTCGTTGGCCTCGGCACGACTGGAAACACGGACGAGGATCTTGCGCGCCTCTTTATCGACCGAATTTGCGAGATGCAACGTGAGATGCACATGCCTACAACCGTGCAGGGTCTTCGCGCCGATCGGGTCGACGACATGGCAACTATCGCTTTACAGGAAGCCCACGGAGAACGACACAGCATGCTGTTCCGCTTTGGCGAGTTCATGATGGATACTGGTTATCCGACCATCAAGCACATGACCCACGGCGAGTGCGCTCGAATTGTGCGTCACTGCGTTGCGCCGCCTTCTTCAAAGCTCTAGTTTTCCGAGCGTCCTAAAGTGTAGGCGGCGTGAAGTGAAAAAGAAGAATTGAGTCAGAGAGCCACAAAGCGAAGCTTGCGACTGGTAGTCCAACAGGCCAGTTGCACCCAGGTACGCTTTTTCCAAACCTCATTTTACCACCCATCTACTTATTTTCAATCATCTATTTTGTCTGTCAAGAAGCCGAGAATCTTTCTAGTATACGTAGAGTCACCTTTCGAGTGACCTGAAGTCGGTTCAGTCGAGTGACGTACCACGGAATCCAAGAGCGTTGAGAAAGAAAAACAAAAGGCCGTCAGCAAATTCATATCCGTACAAAATGTAAAATGTGCGCGGCGGCGGCGGCTTGCGCACGAACGTAAATGGGGCCAACGCAAGCTCGTGCAAGAGAGGATGCGCGGCAGGGCAGGTAGGCAAGCAGGCAGGCACTTGCTTTTCTGATGGAAATTCCTCGCGCCAGTTGGGTCACAACAAACACGTTGGTGATACTCCCTTCACCTTTGTCGCGAATGTGCGTGAGAGTGGTGACCATAGTCGACGCCAGAGCACTCGTTGGGCTAGTAAAATCTGCCAGTCAGAACTTGAGAGGGCAAAGAATACTTGCAAAGGTGTGAGTAGCTGCCTGGAGGGCTGGGCTGGCGAACGGGCAGGCAGGCAGGCAGGCAGGCAGGCAGGCAGGCAAGCTAAATGCCTACATGTCTTGTGAGTTGGACAAGTCCTCCGCGTCCATCTCATCGCGACCCGAAGGCTTTTGCTGCAGTGCGACGCCCTCGTCAACGCCAGCAAAGTACGAATGCTCAAGCGCGGCCTTGGCAGTGATGCGCTTGGCCGGGTCGTACACCAGCATGGATGAAAGAAGGTCCACGCCGTCGTCAGAGAGGTTCTTGACGAGATGCTTGAGGTTTTCCGGTGCAATGTACGGCTTTCCGGTCTGGGCGAACTTCTTCATGAGCTTTTGCTTGATGGCTGGCCACTCTGGCAGTTCCGTGAGACCCGCCCACTCTTGCTCGTTTGGCGTACCAAGCGCCGAGAAGATCTTGTCAAGCTGAGTTGGCTCCGAGGTGCCGGTAAAGAGCGGTCTACCGTTCGACATTTCAGCAAAGATGCATCCAATGCTCCAAATGTCAACGGGTGTTGAATACTTTCTGCTCCCGAGAAGGACATCCGGTGCACGGTACCACAACGTCACGACCTCGTGCGTGTAGCTGCGAACGGGAATGCCAAAGGCGCGCGCGAGACCAAAATCTGCGAGCTTGAGCTCTCCCTCACGATTAATGAGAAGGTTCTGCGGTTTCAGATCGCGGTGCAACACGCGGTGGCTATGGCAAAAGGCCACGCCCCGCAGCAGCTGGAACAAAAGGCTCTTGAGCACGTTCGCCTCAAGGCCGCCTTCGCAGACATCCAGGTACTCTGTGTTTATCGTCGTGGCATGGCCATTTGTTTATTTTGGCGGGCCAGTGCGTTAGATCGATTATTCTGGGGTGTGTGCGATGCCATTGCTTTCCGTTCATTTTACTGGCTTCAAGTAACTTACTCTTGAGATCCTGGTCTAGATACTCGAACACGAGAGTCAGCTTCCGCTCCGTGTGGACGACATCATAGAGCTTGACGATGTTCGGGTGTTGAAGCTCCTTGAGCAGACTAATTTCGCGAATTGCAGTTCTGTGAAGTTTGGCAGTCAGATGTACGTTAGTTAGTGCACATGTACAGACAGTAGAAAAGTATCGCTTCTTATCAAGTTCCTTTCCTCTTCCCGGCCCCGCAGCCAAAGCCATACACAAGCCCACGATCACACGTACGATGGGATGCCTTCATCCTCCTGCTCGAGACGGATCCGCTTCAAAGCAATGACTGCGCAAAATGACATAAAGATATAGGAAGAGAGACGTGTTGTTTCGTACTCACTCCACATGTTAGTTTTTCCGCCCGCTGACACCTAACAAGACAAGTGCGGTCGGTCACCTTCCTCGCCCGAAGGCACAAACGAGACAAAAACCTACCTTCTCCAGTAATGCGATCCTTGGCCTTGTACACGACGCCGTACGTGCCCTCGCCAATCTTCACCAGCTTCTGGTAGCGCTCCATCTTCCCCCACCGGACGGGCAAGCAACACGCTCGCGCAAAAAGCTCGCGCTCCTGCTCCTTGACGACCGCGTGCACGCTGTCGCAGAGTATGTCTGTACCAAACGTATGTAATCAACTCAATCTCTCGCCCCGCCGACGACGGGTGGGGCCTGGGCGGCGCGGCGCGGTGCGGCGCGGCGCGAGGGAGGGCTGCCGCTGTCGCTGTCGCGCTGCCGCGGCGAGCTGCGCGCGTCCCGAGGCCGCGCGGGCGCTCGAGCGCGGGGCTGCGCGGCTGGCTGGCCGGCCTGGCCTGGCCTGGCCTCGCCTGGCCAACGAAGCCGCCGCCTGCCGCTGCCTGCCTCCCTGCCTGCGAGGCGCGGCGCGGCGCGGCGCGGGCGCGGCGCGGCCGCCGGGGCGCGGGCGCGCGGGCGCGCGGGCGGGCGGGCGGGCACGGGCGCGGGCGGGCTGCCGAGGGCGCGGGCGCGGGCGCAGCGTGGACGGCCTTTTCCTCCTTTCCGAGTTTGGCGCTTCGCCGCCTCTCGCTGGCGGTAGCAGGGCCTAGTAGGGGACTAGCAGGAGGCAGAGCCGGCAGCAAGCAGTACAAGAGAGGGGGGCCGAGGCTGATCGGAGATGGGCGCCTGCCTCGCCCGCGCTCGACGCAATGCGCAGCGCGCAGGAAAGGCTCGCGGCGCGCGGGGAGGCAAGGTGAGTCGGGGCAGAGACCTTGGGGGGAATAGTGGACCGCGGGAGGAATGAAGCCCTCGACACCGAGGTGCCTCCGGTAATTATGGTGCGAGAGGCCCAGGATGTGCCAGTAGGGTTGGTTATATCAAGAGCGAGTCTCGGTCTTGCTTGTTGTTGGGCCAGCGGCGGCGAGAACGAGAAGTAGCACGAGAGGCAAGTCAAGACATGTCGCAAATGGCGTTTCGCAATCGGGAGCTCTGGTGTTGGACTTTTATTTCATAGAGGTAAGCTTGGCCTCGAGGTAATGATAATAGACAGCGTGACCAGGATCGCAAGACTTTAGCGCAGCGCAAAGTGAGCTCGCGCTTGTGCCCGGAGGTAAGACGTCGAGATCTGCATAATGACGAAGTCCGAGCTCGTAAAGGCGACACAAACCCAAGAGCGCCCACTTGCTCTCGCCGCCTTCCATCTCAATAAGCTCCGTGCATGTCGTCACCTGGTCCTGAAGAATTCGTCGACGGTCCACCTCGTCATCCAATGCAGACCGCGGCTGAAGCTGGCCCACAAGCCAGCGATGGTACATCCAGCCGGAGGAATCATCTGGTTCCGTAAAGAGCGCGTTGCACACGAGCCCGAACTCCTCTTCGAGATCCGCAGCTCGAAGATGATCCGGACGTGCCTCGAGTGCTTTGATACGCAAATGCCAGGCGGAATAGTTGGAAAAGTTGCGCTCCACGAGGCCCTCCGCAAAACGCAAGTCGTCGTCGGGCCCATGCTTCGCAATTCGCGCAAGTACCCGCCGATATTGGAAACAGTGAAAGTTGCGTTCGTCCGCTGCAAGCAACTGATCGCAGAGCATGAGTTCTCTGTCCACATTAATGCAGCGCCCGTCCTCGCCAAGGACCTCCACGATCCACGCGCGATGCGACCACCCTTCGTGACTCTTGACGTTACCCTTTACAAGAGCATGCCGGTTCAACTCCAGCTCTTGCTTGCACAGATCTTCGCGAAGGGCTTGCGCGCCGGTCTCGTCCTTTTCGCCGGCGGCGCGGATGCGTGCAAGAAGGCCATCCCGACGCACGTTCCAAAGCGTGTTGATGCTCGGGTTGATGCACAAGAGCTCCCCGCACAGCGTCATGGTCGCGTCCGAGGTATCATGCGCCGCGCGGCATTCCAGCGCCGTGTGCAGGAGCGACCGCAGCTTGGCGTACTTGGCCGCGCGCGCGGCCTTCTTCGCCGGGTCTTCGGCCTCCGCCAGGGCGCGGTCCTTCTGTTTCCGTCCGTGCATGATCGATCGACGCCAGCGCGACGGAAACCGTTCCAGCTCCGCCTCCGCCTTCGCCTCCAGCACGAGCGCGGTCTCCTCGCCGCGTCGCAAGCGTCGCGCCTTGCCTCGCCTCGCCTCGACTTTCGGGCTCTGCAAGAAGAGAGAGACGCGCTACGACCTGCAGCTGATTGATCTACGCATACTAAATCCATACCAACGCAGCGTGGTATCTGCGGCGGCCAGACCCCAAGGCAGCCAGGCGGCCAGCCAGCGGGCGAGCGAGCGCGCGCGCGCGCGCGCACGGCTGGCGCATGTCCGCGGCGGCAGAGGCCCACGCCGTGGCGACGCCCGCGGCCCCGCCGGCAGCGGCGAAGGCGAAGGCGAAGGCGGGCGCGCCGCAAGCATGGGCGCCGCCGCGCGCGAACTGGGTGCCCGTGCGGGCGGGCCACTTCCTCTGCGTGGAGGCGGCGCTCGAGAGCTCGGCAGCCTCGCAGCGGCCAGCGGATGCGGGCGGCTCTGCCGCCTCTGCTGGGGGCCTGAAAAGTGACCGTGGTGACGAGGACGCGGCCGGCAGCGAGCACGATAACGCGAAAGTCCGCGCGGCGCAAAATGTCGTGGCAAGGCTCACCGCCTGGCGCGACGATGAGGTCGGCACACTCGAGGTTAGCGGACAGGAGGACGCCATGATCGACGCACATCATCCGGCTCGCGTCATGATTGCAGTGCGCAAAAGCCCCTTTGCGTATGCAGAGGAAGACTCCTTTTGTGACAATCTTGTCCTCCTCCTCGCAATCGAGGACAGCACCTCGACGCAGGCCGTTGATGAAGCTGCCATCATTATTCGTTTCTTCCCTGCAACCGGAGATGCCGCGCGAAATGACCGCATCAGCGAATCGGGCCTTGCTGCCCCGCTTCTGGCTGCGAGCGCAGGCCTGCCGCCAGTCGACGCTAGAGATGCCACCGTGCCTCCATGGGTTCGCCGACGCTGCAAGAACGTAGGTAGCGCTGCAAGCCCAACAAAAGTCTGGTTCATGGATGTGCGCACCGAGCACAGACTCTGTCAGCTTCGTGAGGGATACCGCGACATGATCTCCGTCGGCCCGTACCACTTTTGGCTTCGTCTGCAATGGACCGTTTCGCGGTCCAATCTCGCTTCGCGCTTCGACCGCGTGTGGTTTATGCCCAGTTTGGACCAGGAATTTTTGCGCGAACAGTTCATGGACCATGTTGAAAACGCAACGCGACCGGCGACATCCTCGGACTCATTGCAAGGAAGCCGGGCTCTCCTTCTTCAGGACCGTGCCGCCGGCCCTTCTTCACCCGCAGTACAACAACATCACCAACGCGCCCGGCTTTCTGCACGGGAGTGGGCAATCATTGGCTGGCAGGGAGTCGGCGAAGGAACACCTGCAGACGTCGAAGTCGCCATCATCGAGGAGGGTCAGATCAACGCTGGAACCGCCGCACTTCGGTTCGTCTCGTACCTAGAAGCGCATCGAGTAGCAGCCTGCCTTCCTCTCACGCTCAGTTGGGTTCAAGAGCTCGCGCGTACAGAAGGCATCAGCATTGTGGATCTACTACTCAGTAGACCCGACCTTCTTGTCCTCTGCATTCTCATGCTCGCCAAGGTTACAGATGATTCGCTGGCCCAGGATGCAATCGGAGTCAGTATGATTGCTCATGAAATTGCTACCGTGGCGTCTGAGGCTTGTCTCGCCAGTCTGCTCGAGATTTTTGCGCGCATTCTCACGAGCACTGCAGCCACATCGAGGGACAAAACTAGCTCAGCGCAAAGCCCTCGAGGGTCCGCTGCTGCTACTGCTGCTGCTGCTGCTACTGCTACCGCTGCTACCGCTGCAGCCCCATCGGGGTCGCCTCGTAGCAATACTCGCGGCGGCGACGTGGCGAGAACAGGAGCGGGAGCAGGAGAATCGGGCCCAAATGATCATACTGCCGTCGTGGCGGCCACGGGAACTGTCGTCATGGCACTTTTGTGCCGCGACGAGCCTTCGAGTGATCCTGAGCTGCTGCGAGAGACCCTGGACCGGGTGTTTTGTTTAGTATGCCGCGCTCAAAATCTTGAGGTTGCCTGGGCAGGAGCCACTCGATTGTTTCCCGTCAGCCTCGTCGCATGTAGCACATCAGTTACTGCCCGAGAGCTCGTAAAGCTCATGGCCCGCTCTCTGCGGGCAGCCAAGAGCGCGACGCCGCAACTCAAAGTGGGTCTCGACTACTGGATGGCATGTGCTGCTCACCTGTTGCAAAGATTTGATCCGGTGAAAAGCAGCTTTGTGTGGTCGCGAGATATTCTTCCTTCAGCTGAAGAGTGGGTTCAACTCCATCTTATTTCGCCATCCGTGGCACTCGCAACTGTTGCTGTGCAGCAGTCTGCGGACCTCGACGACCAGGGCGATGGCTTTGATGCGTTGACGTTGACCTTGCTCGCGCGCATACGGACGCTCCGTTCTTCCGCGCCCGTGCCCACGAAAATGGACGCAGGCCTCATGACCCCCGGCTGGGCCGTATCCCAAACATGGACTCTCTCGCGCGCGCTCGTACGGCTCACATGCCGTCGCAACACCGTCGCTTCCACGGCGACGCTTCCTCTTCTCCAGCTTCTCTCTGTAGAACCTGCGCCAGATGCCTCGGAACGTTTGGGGTCCGCCAGGATGACGCTCTTACAGTCCCTTGTAGCCGCAGAAGATAGTATGAGTGGCAAAGGAACACTTGAGACCCTTCGCATGCTCTTTCATTGCATGCTCATTCATGTATCTACAGTATACGCTGGACCCTTTGTTCCGGAAATTGATATCGCCAAGATGACAGCTCAGCTTGTAACGCTGCTCATGGCACTCAAGGACAGTCACCGTTTATCGGCGCAGGAATGCTGGCGCGCGGCCTTTGACCTCTTACTTTTTGCCGCGCGCACATGGGAAGATACGGAGCACGCGGGATGGGCTCTTCTCACTGTTCGTGAAGTCATTTCAAGCTTTCTCGAAACGTTTGTAGAAACGCGACGTGGGACAGATCAAGAAGCATACGATTCTGAAGCACGGACCATTGGAGTCGCGCCTTGGTTTGCCGCACCCGTCGCACATGGGCTAATGCGGGTTTGCACGACACGCGGCGTCTCACCTGAAGTTGTGGACGAGGCCGTTCGCGTACTCAATGTGCTGCTGGCTGAAGACAGTGGTGGTTGCAGTGCAACAGTAAGCCAAGTTTGCAAGCTTGATGTCCTGGACAGCTCCAAAGCGCCTCGCATGGAGCTTGATCGCTGGCTACTGGTCCTTGAGGATCTCTGCATCAATCGAACGTTGCCGGACGACCTGTTTGCCTTGCGAGCCCTGGCGAAAGCGAGCCAGCTGGACCCTTCCTCTGCCGCCCTCCGTTTCAGTTTGATACAGAGTCTCGTGGGCCTACGCCTCTCGAGCATTTGGTGGCCGTGGGCCCCGCCCCCACCCGAGCTTACGCAACGTCGCCGTGTCATGGACAGGTCCCGGCTCAAGAGTGATCCGGAAGTGCGCCTCTTGTCGGCCGCAAGTGGCCTTCACGCCGAGGCTCTCTATCGCATCGACCGTGATGCCTACCCACACGATTTTCTCCTTCCCGCAGCAGTTGGAATCCAGCTTGGCGTTGCCCGGCTCCTTTGCGGCGCCCTCGACGACTTGGACAAAGATGCCATTGTGAGAGACCTCGAGGTTCTTTTGGACACTTGCATGCAGACTCTCGACGTCGCAGGCAGCAAGATACGAGACTTTTCTCTAGGTACACACGGAGGAGATGCGCAAACAGAAGCGTCTGCTCAATCTCTTGACATCGCCGTGATGCGCCGACGAAAACAAGCGCCGCACGCCATACAGGCTGAGTACTGGACACGGCTTGCTGCGGTAACGATCGCCATCGTAGAGGACGCTTTAAAGGAACCGCTAGGGTTTCTTTGGAGCCGTCTTGCTCAGCTCCCGCCGGCGCGGGTTGTGCTTGACTTAAATCGTGTGGCCTTTAGCATCCATGGTTGTCCTGCGCGCCGGCTGGTTGCGTACGATGGCACCTCATGGTTTGCACTGGCCTTTGACCCACGCCGTGCTGTTGACGATGTGCCGGCGCTTCTCGCATCTCCTCTTGGGCAGCAGCAAGTGCCTGGGCACGCGAGACGAGGTGGCTTGGCCCTCGAGTGGAATGGCCAGGCGCAGCCAAGGTATGCTACAAGCGACGTGCTACGATTCCCCTGCGATTCACTCAATCACAGGGATGGTTCGCCGAGGATGTTATCTGGCGACCATGAGGCTCAAAAGGACACAGACAATCAGGTTTTTATGCATGTGTTTTCGACGATTGCAGTGCGCGGAAATGGGGAGAGTCCATACGATGTAAGAGTCTTTGCGCGAACACAAGAGCCGGATAGAGCGCTTCGTATCAATTTGCGTCCTGGCAAAAAGGGCAATGAAGTGGACGCGCGCGGGGAGCGCGCGGCCCTTGGTCCTGACGTTGGCATGGGCGTTTCGTTTCTGGGCGAAGCTCTCCATCTAGTATCCATGGAGGAAATCCCCTGGGTGGAAGCGGCTCAGGAATACCTCTTTTTGTCCATCAGGTATTTGCGTAGTTGTCTAGAACATGAAGCCTGGCTTCCCAATAGCCAAGCAGATTTGACGTCATCCAAACAGCAGGAACAGCAAGAGGTTCTCTTTCTCAATATGGCGAACACGGTCTTAGACGCGATGAATTCGAAAGAGGGAATCAGCTTGCATGCGATCTTCCAGCTGCAACGCGAAGGGAATCTTGAGAGCAGCGCACTGTATAAAGCTGCAAGAGGTTTTCACCATCTTGCGGAGACAGTGTGTAAGTCACTTGAGAAAAATCTCGATGACACCCTGGATGATGAAATCACGCAACTTTTGGTGCAGAAGCGCGCATCAGTGCAAGCCGTGCTTGCGACTTTTCAAGGACTTTTCGCTGCTGACTTTTGAATTGAATAGATTGGAACAACAAGAAGAAAGCGCGGAAGAAAAAACAAAACTTGAAATCGTGTTATACGTGAGTCCAAAAAAGGTTTCATCTTAACCTTCTTTTAGAGAGGGCCGTGATTGATTGGAGAATGCTTGACTGCTCGATAGGTCTATCATCCTAAACAAGGAAGATAATTTGTCGCAAACTTGCGGCTGGCAGAAGACAAAGGAGGAAAAGGAAAGAAAGAGAATGAGGAAAAAGGAAGCGGAAAGGGATGGAGGAAGAGAAAAGGAGGTGTCTCCATTCGTTCACTCATTCATAGTTTCTTTGGATATTATTCTTTCTTTCTTGATGTCGTTCGTTCAACGTCCGCCCGCTCAGATGCTGTCCTGGTCTTCTGGAACACGGTAAAAGCAGACATAGTTCATGTCGTAGTCACCCCCACCGTAGAGCTTGGCAACGTCCTCCGAGGTACACCGGGAAGGTACTTCGTCATCAAAGACGATCCACGAGTCGGGGCCATCGTTCTGCTTGACCCAGCTCATGTAATGCCCGCTGTCAGATGCGCGACCCTTGTGCGTAATCACGCCAAAAAGCTCGTAGACGCCACGGAAGTCATCAGGTACAGTCACCCCCGGGTACGCATCTTCTCCGTCTGCGCCCATGGACATGCGCATGGCGGCCTGAACATCCTCGTCCTCGTCCTCCTCAGCGTCCATCTCGTCAGTGCTCGGCTTCGATTTGCCGCGAGACATGAGCTCCTTGGCGTGCTCTCGGCGCGGGCCAGAAAGAATGGCCTGGAGACTTTCGTCGCAGAAATCATAGACGTCGAGCGACATGGAAAACTTGACAGGCTTGAGAATCTTGCAGTTCACACCCTCGTGATCCATCGAACCGGGAGTCCGCTTCCAGAAAAAGCGGTTAAACTGTACAACGAGGTAGCGAGGCAGCTTGTGAATGCGGCTCGACTGCTTCCAAAGCGCATTGCGGCCGAGCACGCGCGACTGCTTCTCGAGCTCGGACTCCATGCCGAGCTTGAGGCCCTCCTCGAGTGTGCCAATCTCCGAGGTAATGTTGCACTGAAGCCGGCGCTGCGTGTCGGAGCCACGCACAACTTCCTCGTCCTCGCTCTCCACGCATCGGAGCTCGGTGCTCATCTCGACTTCGAAGAGGGCGGAGACGGCGTTGGACTTGCCGCCAAGGCCCATGCTTCCACCATTGGTGAGCTTTTGCGAGAGGACCTGCATGAGCTCATTGTAGAACTCGTCGACGTCCTGCTGCGCAAAACCACCACGAGGTGTGGTCTGCGCAAATTGGGGAAAGGTGAGTCGCATCGCTTGCACAAAGCCATTCGGAACAACCTCGTCTGTGGAGTCGTCCATTTGCTGAAATAGGTCGCGCAGCGCCGCGGTCATCCGCTCGCTGATATCGCCGCTGCTCGCGCTGATCGGCGAGGCCTCAAGAGATTCACGAAGCTCCGGGATTGCACGCAGGCACTGCAGGGTGCTGTTCATGTAGCAAGTGTTACCGAGGTTCACGAGGCCAGGCGGCTCTGCGGCTGACACCTTTTGCTTCTCGGCCGTGGTCATGTCCTCTACGAACCGCGTTTCTTCCTCGGGAGGCTTCGGGATACCGGTCGAGGTGCCCATCATGGCCACCAATACGCCGTCCTTCCAAGGCATGGCGTCCATGTCCATGTCGTCCTTGAGAGTGCCCTTGAAGATGCCCTTGCACATGACCTTTTGACGGTCCACGGGTACGCCCGTCAGGCTGTACAGGGTCTCTTTAAAGGTCTCGGCGTCCTTGGACGTGTCGACGACCACATCCTCGTACGTCTTCTTGTTCCACTTCACCCTGACGGAGAAGGTGCCCATGGTTGGCGTCGGCCTCGGGTCCAACGTCCAACTCTCGATCCACACGAGACACGCTTCGGTTCGAGCGTCTGTCGGCGACGCGCGAGAACGGAGGGGAGGGGGGGGAGGGAAACGAGCGCAAAGGTCGCGCGACGAGAGGGTGCGGCTCTTCGATGCTCGGCGCGGAAAGGCGGACGCGGAGAGCACGAGCGTTTTTGATCCAGGTCTGTCTCGGAGAACAAGGATTTGGCGAGAATTGAATAAAGTGTTCGTGAACTAATAGTTTGGAACTAGATATTATATACTATAAATAGTATTTGTAAAACTAGTTTTATTACTGTAATCTATCGATGAATCTATGGAAGCTTCGCGGAAGAGAACAAAAAATAGAACGATAGAACGACCAAAAGATAACTGCGAAGCAACCAGGCATTCCTCAGAATTAGGCCTACTACTCTCCCTTGTTTCGTCACCGGCCAGTGCTGTCTATCGTGAGTGAATCCTAGAAGGTGTCAGTCAAGGAGAAGAGAGAAACTGTAGAACAGGGTTGCAAGATCACCCACCACTGACCAGCAAAGGTCATCGCGGACCATTCCATGTGGATTTGGCCATTACCCTACCGCGCACAAGGGTGTGCGATTATGAGCACGTCGCATGGCCAGTTGACCGCAAGTAGGCTTATACTACTACCTCTCACCGCCCTTTTTTCTTCTTGACGTTCTTTCCATTGCTTCTTTTCCTCATCGGTGTCCCAAAGACCCAGAGAGAATGAAAAGGTTATGAAAGCGATTGTCCGTCCTCCAAGGTGGTCGATTGGAGGCGGCCACGGGCTTTCCATGCTTTCATGGGCTGGAAGCGCGCGACCACGCAAGGTCAAACGCGGAAGTAGAGGGCCAGATCGTCGATGGAGTACGTCAGAAGTGGCACCACCCGAGGGCCAGATTGTTGCAAGGACTTGCCGACCTGTTTGATAGTTTGCAAGGAAATGCCGACCCTCTGTGCATATTACAGCCCAGAGTTGCGCCATGCGAATGCCACGCCACCCCCTCCGTCTTGCGCAGGTGATAGCCTGATCGCATAGCCCGTGGCATGGTTCAGAGTCGGCCGACTCCGTAGATGCCAAACGCTGACTGTCAAACCCTCAAAGTTGGGACTTTCTTTTGTCCTTTGAGCCCCTGGGTACGACTTGCGCCCAGCAAACGTGCAACGCAATAAGTACA
The DNA here is from genome assembly GCA_003116975.1 of Aurantiochytrium sp. KH105. Classification (NCBI taxonomy): domain Eukaryota; class Bigyra; order Thraustochytrida; family Thraustochytriidae; genus Aurantiochytrium; species Aurantiochytrium sp. KH105. The sequence goes on from BGKB01000210.1 coordinate 284,839, forward strand.
CAACTATGGTGTCAACGAATGCGTGCATACTTGCGGCCGCGCTGGTGGTCTTGGCTCCGCAAGCAGCACTGGGCATGAGCCGATGCCCTTCGAGCGCCAGTGAACTTACCAACGTCGTCGAAGAACTTTTGACGTGCTCGTCAGCGGCCAAAGATGATGCCGAAGAGCTATGCTCTGTCTGCTTCGACGAGAGCATGGAGAATTTTATGGCTAATTGCTCAAGCCAGACATTGGAGGCGTTTGCAAGCAGCCTTGGGGCGTCGCTAAGCACAGAAGATTGCAATTCCCTGCCAAGAGGCTGCACTGAAGGGACCTTCGCGGACAACGCCGCGACAATCTGTGCGCGCAAAATACACGCCGTAGGAACATCAATCGAATGCAGCAACAGTGTTCGAGACGTGATTGAAGTCGACCAGTCCCTTTCGCTCAGCGGAGGCGAGGCTGACGTTGACTGTGGTGGCCCCTTTTGTAAGGCTTGCGGCGATGGGAAATTGTGCCGACGGGACTCGGACTGCGACATCTCTTCTGTCTGCGAGGAAGGTCTTTGCTTCTCGCACAACGATTACGTGGAGAGCACGACCATCTTTAACTACGTAACCATTCCTATGCTTGTAGTGACTCTACTGGCGACGATGCTCAGAATGTACATTCTTACGCAAAATGAAGAATTTGAAAAGACCGAAGCGCGGCGCACGCGCGACGGCGATACGCATCGGAGATCGTCGAACACGACGCGCGACGACACCACCAAGCCAACGACGAAAGGAACGACCAAGGGCACAATGCACTCCAAGCGTGCTAAATACTCACCTCCAGAAAATAAATCCAAAGGAGCCACTGGTGCAAGCGCCCCTGAAGTGCCGCAGACGTACGCTTCGCTTGACAGCGTTCTTGAAGACCGTACAGCCCGTGCGCAGTTCTTTGCCTTTTGCAAGAGTAAATTTGCAGCGGAGAATATTCTGTTCTGGGATGCGCTCCTCCGGTACGAAGACCTGTGGAAGAATCCAACCGCTTCTCCTGAGGCGCGGGAGCAAGAGGCGCTCATGATTGTAGAAACTTTTGTTTCTCACGATGCATCTTCAGAGGTAAATTTGTCGCACACGCTTCGAATTGAGCTCCTCCGTTTGTACAATCGAAGCAAGGCGCTCAGTCCCGGCGAGGACCTAATTTTCCGTGCAGACTCTTTTCACTCGGCCAAAATGGAGATTTTCAGACTGATGAATATCAACTTTTTCGGTGAGTTTCTCGAGCATATTCTCAGCAAAACGCGTGGCCCACCCATGGCGGCCGCTGCTGAGGGTCCTCAGCGTGCCGGAGCCTTTCCCAAAGGAAGTGGTCGATCGAGCCAGAATGCCAATGCGACGGATCAAGAAAGTGGCCAAGGTGCCAAGGGAGCAGTCGGCAGAGACGATAGTCGCAAGAGCAACCGCGATAACAACAACAACAACAATAGCAACAACGACATCATGCCCTCGGGCAGCGCTGACGATGACGACGTCAGACTCGCGGTGGCTGGACCGTGAGCAGAGCCACACTCATGGTTGATTCGTCCATTGGTCCACTCATTTACTCGGCCCCGGTGGACATTGTGCGTGTTGTTGTGTGAGCACAGCATCTCCATCTTGAATACCAAGTATTGAGTCAAAACGATGTTTTTCAAGTCTTCAACTTCGTCTTGTTCTTCTGGTTCGTTTTGTTGTTCGACGTTTGGTAATTTGCCCGAAGCATACAGTATGGAAGGGAGGCCTAGGTGATACATTAGGCTCCAGCGTCAATTTAGAAATGCAATAAATTGCGACATACACACAGCAAGTGTTCGTTTTGTTTTCCCGTTCGCCTTCCTCACCATTAAGCTAAAAGCGCATCCCAATTCGAATGGAGCAGAATAAACAAAAAACAAAGCAATAGCGATCGTCTACTTGGTAGTATTACTGTGTTCCGGCAGACGGAGCAGCCGGTGCCGATGATGAGGCCCCTGCCCCCGACGCTGTCGAGGGCGTCGACGAAGAAGAAGAGGAGGTGGCTGAGGAGAGAGCTTGCAGTGGGGCTTTGAAGACCTCGCGGAATTGCATGCGGGCGCGATCAACTACTGATCCCCACGAGTCCAGCGCAGGTCGCGCATCCAGATACATGGAAACGACCTCGCCCGGGTTGCTCGTCTGCGCACCTTGATAAAAATCAATCACGTAGCGAACCTCAGTCCCGCAGCGGTCAACAATCCAATCGTGCCTATCAAAGGGCTTGGCATACCCAAACCAGGACCGCACGGTGGCTTTAGGACTGAGGTTCTTGGGCTTGCCCATGAAGCGGACCAGCTTCGGACAATCACACTCGGGATGCATGGACTCGTACTTGGAGACCTCGCTCCAAGCCTTGTCGTTGACGTGGTTGTGAATAGCGAGCACAATACGCATGTCTTCCTCTCGGGGCTTCCACCCTTTTCGCTTCATGGCGTTGAAGAACTGCTGCTCGGAAGGGTACATCCACGAGCTGCTCTCACGGCTGTGCTTTTGATGATCGGGGGAGAACTCGCCCTTGGGAATGACGGACTCGACGCGGTTTGTCGAGAGCGGGAAGCGCTGTCCGGGCCATGCCTTTTGCTCCGCGGTCTTGGGCATGTAGTTCCTCTCGTCGAGCTCGACCTTGCCCTCTCGCGTGCCGCCCGAGGCGGCCTGCCCAGCTGCTGCTGCGGCTTCTTCTTCCTTGGCCTTGGCTTCGGCCGCGGCCTGCACGAAGGCTTCGCGGGCGCGGGACTCCGCTGGCACCGGGCACACGCCTGCCTCGGCCTCCGGGCCGCGGCCCTGCCCGTGGTCGACGGGGCAGCCAGCCATGTTGCCGGCGACGTCGACGACGATGTCGATTCGATGTCCGAGCTCTTCGCGGTGCTGTGCAGCTAGCCGGCGAGCAAGCTGCCTGCCTGCCGCTGCCGGTTTGCCTGCCTGCCTGTCTGCCCGGTGGCCTCGCTGGCTCGCTCCGCGCGGCCTCCCCGGCGCGCCTGCTGCGTCTTCTCTGGCCTCGCCAAGATCTTCTTCTGGTCTTGCTCAGGTTGCTTTTCGTGCGCTTGCAAATGCCGATCTCCGAGAACCAATAACTCGCGCCAATCGCCGAAGGCGCGGAGCGCAGGACGAGCGAGCTCGGGCGAGCGGACCTGCGGCGACGTTATGCAGGCTTCTCCGTCGTGCTCTTCGAGACGAGCACGATGACGACGTAGGCCCTGCTGCGCCGACCTGAAGACCATCATCAGCCAGACATGGTGGGCAGAGCGCAGTGCAAGTGGCCTAAACCCAAGTAGGCCTACTAGTACTAGGCCCTAGTGATAGGTGGCACTGTAAGACCTGCTTGCTGACCAAGCTAAGCTCGAAAAGGCACGCGTGCGAGGGGGAGAGGAGCGCTGGACATGGCGGTGGATGCAGCAAAGTGGAGGCCTCGGCGCGAGAGCGCAGCTAAATGTGTGACCTGACGAAGGCTGTCAATGCAAAGCTGTGCGATACTGTACGGATGCTTGCGTTGGTTTCTTGTATGCCAAGATCAGCGAATTTATCAGAGCATGGGCATGGCCAAGCAAGAACTCTCTCTGAGCCGATCAGTAAGAAGAAGGGCGGCTTTGTCGCTCACGATTATACATGGGCGACGCGCAGCAGAGCCAACCGGCCGTGTTTCTGGCACTTCCAAGCAGCTCCATCGATGGCTGGCGAAGAGATAGATGCGCGCTTTCCTGCCCCAGGGCACGCGGCGTGAATTTGGCACCAGTGTCTTCTCGCGTGCAAAGGTCTTGCCCATTGAGCTTAGGCAGGGCGTCGCGCATGACCCTCTCCAGCATGCACCGAAGACCGCATGTGCATCGAAGACCGCATGTGCATCGAACGTAGTATAGGCCTACTACACGTTCGCAGAAATCTAGTACAACAGAGTCGAGTCCACTTGCGCAAGCAAATCCAAGCCAAGGCACGCGGTGGCGAGGCACGTCGACCGCCGAGCAAAGCCGAGCGCGGGCGCGCGACGCGACGGACGGCGCGCGGGGAGAGCCCAGCCTGCGCACGCCGCGCGAGCGCCTGTGCCGGAGCTGCTCGCAGTTGGCTGGCGGCCTCCTGGGGCTGGCCGACTCGCTCGCACCAAGAAAGAACTATAGATAGATCATCCGCTTCACTCGCCTTCTCCGGTTTGCGCAGGCAGGAGCCTTGAGCTTTGCTGCAGAGCCAGAGCCAGAGCACGGACGAGGCGACGTAAACGAGGAGGGAGAGGAGGAGAAGGAAATCTATTGTTGAAGGAGATTCGCGGGTCTTCTTCAACAGGTCAAAAAATGTCTCACAGTCACCACGAGTTCGTGACGCGGTCGTACATGCAACCCACGAAATGCGCGTACTGCTGCAACATTCTCGCTCTCACCTCGCAGGGCGTCCAATGCACGCGATGCAAGGTCGATGTGCATCAAAAGTGCGTAGCCGATGCAACGCAAAAGTTTGCCTGCCTCAACTCCTTGCAATCTTCTTCAGCGACGCCCATGGTGCGGCGCACCTCTGGTGAGGGCGCGAATGCAGCCTCGCATGCTAGGGACGCGCCCGGCAGCGATGCCGACGATGCCGCCATCTCACATAGTTTCTCCACTATTACATTTATGAGCCCTGCGTTCTGTTGCGTTTGTAAAGGGCTCATCAAGGGTGTTTACAAGCAAGGGGTCTCGTGCTCGCTCTGTGAGGCTGCCGCGCATTTTAAATGCCAGAATGCCGCGCTCTCGAGCGTCGCATGTATTCCTGGCCGGAAGCGAGAATCTGGAGTCACCCAGCTCAGCAACGGGGTGACTCAGCTCGGTAACGCCGTCATGTCTATGCGCCGCACCAACTCGGGAAATGCTTCGGATGGTCCACAGATCTCCGGCCCCACCAACTTCCAGCACGTCGCTGGCGCCACCAAGGGCCGCACCTTTGTTCCACTCGATCAGGCGCAACACGATTCCAGGTTCAAGCAAGAGCCCGTGCCTGCGACCGGCGAACCAAGCACGAGTGGCGGCGACACGTTGCCATGGTCGTCCTCATCATCAGCGGCGACGGCGGCGGTCGTGCCACCGCGACCAGCCGTACCTCAAGCTCGACCTGGCGCGCCGTCTTCGCCGAGGCGTGCTCCTCCCCCCTCCAGCTCGTCTTCTTCAGCGCAAAAGGATTCGGGACCCGCCCCGGAAGGTGGTAGCCAAGCGCAGCATGGGGCCCCTCCATCCTCCTCGCTACCACGCAGACCGCCTCCAAGCCGGCCATCGCGACCACCCGCCTCGACGAGAACACCCTCACCAAAGGTCGACCAAGGTTCGCCTTCGGCACGAAGGCCTCCTGCGACAAGGCCGCCGCCTCAACGTCGACCTCCCCCAGCAGCAGGAGCAGCAGCTGATGGGTCGAACAACCTCGCGACAAATGTTGCGAACATGCACATAAGCAACCCCACGGACGTTGTTCATGAAGTGCACACAAACTACAACGCAGCTCTGGGAGAGTACGAGGGCCTTCCTGCTGAATGGCGCGGGAGCAAGAGCCTGTCAGCGTTGAGCTTTGGATCTGGCCTCACTTCACAACCTCGCGTACAGCTCGATGGTTATTCAGACCGTGTGCCTACGATTCTCGTGCTCATGGCGCGCGAGCTCCGTCGACGCGATGGCTTCAAGGAGGAGGGACTTTTCCGTATTGCCCCGTCTCGGACCGAGCAGGCACGAGTTCGCGCCTTGCTCTGCGAGTCTTCAAGCGAAGGGAACACGAGCCGGGCCCTGCACCAATGCAAGGATACTCACGTTATTGCGGCGCTCATGAAAGAATGGTGCAGAATGCTCGACAAGAGTATTCTCAGCGAGCTCTCGCGGACCGACCTCGACGTGCTCACGGAGGAATCCTTTGAGGAAGGACCTCCGACAGCCGAGGCGCGCGAGAACTATCAGGCGCTTCTCTTTGGGGACAAGTACATTTCGCGTCCGGCCAGTAATGCACTCCTCTGGATTCTTGATCTCATGGCCGTAGTAACAACGTACCGCGACACAAACAAGATGGGCGCGCGCGCGATCACGACGTGTTTTGCTCCCTCCATTTTTGTTCTCGATGAACCGCCAAGCACTGACTCCATTGTCGTCATCAAGCTTATCACAACACTTCTCGTGAACGCGCTCACGTTTGTGCAAAATGACGCCTCGAGCTCCTCGCGCGACATTTTTGGCGATCAATCGGCAACATTTACTGCACACTCGTCATATGGGCACGAGGGGAAGCCAACTGACGTGCTCTGATCAAATGTAGCAAGTAGAAAACAACTTGGGTTCTATAAAATGGTCTGAGCTCGACTTGCATGGCGGTACCTCCATTCGGCACTCTCTTCTGACAGTGGTGGTGATGTGGTGCATGCAAAGATCCAAAGTTAAGGCACGAACTTCGCAAGATGGAAAGGGATAAAGTCGAAAGCGTTCAGGTTTGCCTCGGGCCTTCTTTATGACCCTTGTGCATGATCGCATCAAGTTTGTCGTTCGAATACATATTGTTGACTGTGTCTAAGACAACAGTTTCGACGCGACTGACCCGAACCATGGAGAAATTCTTCTTGCGAAGGGGGCTCAAGTTGAAGAAAAAAATCTTTTTCCTTGTTTTTGTTGTTATCATCGCGAAAAGAAAGAAAGAAAGAAAGAAAGAAAGATAGAAAGAAAGAAAGAAAGAAAGAAAGAAAGAAAGAAAGATAGAGATGGCAAACGAAAAATCACCCAGAGCGAGGCTCGCTGCTGCGCGGCAGCGGGCGCCAGGAGAAAGCCGCCCGCGCGGCGCAGCCTGCTCCTGCACACTCGTCTACTCCAACAGTGTCGAGCAAGGGCTGTGTGCGGACACTAGGCGTTGGCTACTCGGACCACAATGGCGAAGCGCATCTTGCTCGGCGTCCTACAGGACTACTTTGGCCGATACATTGACGGGATCAACGAGGAAAATCTCAAACTCGCAGTGTGGGCAGGCGAGATCGATCTCGAGGGCCTCGAACTCAAAAAGGAAGTGCTTGATTCGTTGCGGCTGCCATTGACGATTCACTGCGGACATATCAGCAAGTTTAAGGTCTTGGTCCCATGGTCGAAACTTGGTTCTCAGCCTGTTGAAGTTCATATTGACGGAGTCTATTTGCTCGCACGGCTCGCGCCAGAAGACGAGGACAAAGAAGAAGATGATGAAGAAGGTGAAGAAGCTGCCAACGACGAAAATGTGTCCAAGGCCAGCACTGATCACGAAGCCGAGAGCGTTGTCGACGATGATGACGAGAACGATGACGATGACAAGAACGAGGGCGTTCAAGAGGATGCACGCGACGTGCCCGATTCTTCGGTCAACAACAGCCAAACCATCACATCCTCCAGCTCTGCCTCGCCATCAGCAAAGTCAACGAAACGTACAGCCAGGAGAAACAGAAAGAAGAAGCTTCCGCGTCGCATTGTAGAAAAACGCATCCGCCTGCGTTGGGCAAATCTTCTTGCTGCAGGCGAAGGATCCAAGGGCGGCGAACACAGAGGCGCAGAAAATGCCGCCGACCAGTCATTTTGGAGCAGGCTCGGCGCCAAAATCATGGACAACATCCAGATCAATATTACCAATGTCCACGTCCGACTCGAGGATATGATGAGTATCACGGGACACCCCTTTGCCGCCGGCGTAACCTTTGAGAAATTCTCTGCCGTCACGTGCGACGAGAAGGGGGACGCGCTTTTTGTTGAGCGCAATGCGCAGACAAATGGTGACGAAAGTGACCGCACCTTCTTCAAATCAATCCAGATCCAATCCCTCGCTGCTTACTGGGATGTGGACAAACCCATGATCTTCAACAAAACACGCTCAGAGTTTGATTTCGCGTACCAGCTTGCGCGTGGCATCTGGCGCAAGGAGCTGCGCGCAAGCTATTGCAAGGGCGCGTCACCGGAGGAGCCTGTTCTTGAATTCCGGGACTTGCATCATTTCCTGCTGCGTCCGTGCTCTCCGTCAATGCTCGTAGCGAAAAACGAATCGTCAGATTTCTCAAAACCGCGGTACAAAATGGATGTTGACTTTGACGACATCGCCGTCATTGTCTCCAGGCAGCAGTACTCCATGGCCCTCGCTCTGCAGCGATCGTTGGCGCAAAATTCGATCCTTTCCGTGTATCGCGAGCAACGTCCTCTCGACAGTCCCGTGGAAGACCCGGTTGCATGGTGGAAGTACGCGTACAAGTGCATCAAGATCCGCGGAGCCGCGCTCCGTCTCAACAGGCAAGCCAACACTGGAAGTGGGCCTTCTGCCCGCGACCATGCTAAGCTTTTGCGGCTCACGCAGGCTGACCAGCGCACAGATTGGGGTGATCTTGTGCGCCAGGTTCAACAGCGAGAAAAGTACATCAGGCTGTATAAACAACTTCTCTATGCTGAGGATGCCGTTCTCGCGAAAACGGGAAAGAAAGCCTCGAACACGGAAGGGCCCGAAGCAGAGGCACAGGCCCCTCTTCGCGCAAGTGTACAGGAACTCGAAGACGAATTCGAGGTCGAAAATACGTTGGCCTATCGCGCTGCGGCCTTGGCGGAGATCACTGCCGAGCAAAAGAAAACAGCAGAGGGCGCAGCACAGCAAAATGCCTCGCGTTCCAAAGGATGGCTTTCGGGCTGGTTCGCCGAACAGGGCTCCGATCAAGGGGGCGGCGGCCTTGCGTTTCGAGATCCGGTCAAACTCACAGCCGAGGAAAAGGCAGAGCTGATCGACGCTGTCAACTTCTTCGAAACCATTCAAGACCACAACATTCCTGAAGGAACCATTCATGTGCTCGTCCGGTCATCCCTGCGTTATGGCTCCGTGGCTCTTGCGAACGAGGCATATGACCGTGTCCTCTTTTCCTCAGAGATTATGGGAAAGCACACACTCGAAACGAGGTTTGGGAATTCGTGGAAGCACTCATTTGTCCTCAAGAACCTGACGCTTTTCAATCACGACGCTGCGCAAAATGGATACGAGGCCGAAGCTCTTGTCCTCGCGCCCAAACATGATGGCGGGGACGAAATCCGTGCAAAGGGTAATGCATGCGTTCTCAATGCGGAATACCGCCCGGCTGTATATGCACCCGATACGAATGAGCCCATCTCGAAGGAACTTTATTCAGTTCGTGTTGCAGCCGTACCTTTTCGCGTCATTCTATTACCGCATTGGGTCAATGCACTCAGTCATTTTTTCCACAGCCGGAGCGACTATCAAACGGCGCTCGAGTCCATAGACCCTTTGCACGGTTCAGGTACGATAGACGCGATCCTTGCTACCGAGCGAACAAGGCGACGCTCGAGTGCGGCCAATCACTCTCTCATTCGCACGCGGTCTGATACACAGGACGAGATGGCTCCAGCTCAGTCCTTCGACCAAGGTTTCAACGCCGAGGTCAATTGGGTTGCTGACTACATTGAGCGCTCATCTGAAAGAACGCGGAATCTAGAGGAAGCCTCCCTGCAGTCTGTTGTGGGCGCACGCTTGAGGCCTGACTTTGACGTGCGCATGAATGTAGCCGCCCCAATCTTACTTTTTCCCATCTTTGGCCTACGGGTCAGACGTCGGTCCAAGCTAAATGGCGTGCCGCGGCAATCACTCTTTATCGTCGACCTTGGTCACATTCAGGTGCTCCGCCAAGATGCAATTGACCAAGAGACGAGTGCATCTCACACAGACCACCACGACCACCGTAGACAGCAGCTGTCCCAATCAGGTCTCAGACAACTGGAGTCCATGCCAAGCCTCGAGCGTCAATTACTTTCACGTGATAGCATCGATTCTGCAAGCAGTCTTGCGCAACATCTTGCGGCGGAAGACGACATTCTCGATGCCGTGGATACGCAACTTGATAAAGAAGAAGGAGAAGAGGGAGATATGGACCTATTTGATAGAGATCCCGGCCGTGTTAGCTCACTGGATTCTCAAGGTCACCATCGAAAGCGGTCCGAGGGCGCGAGTGACCAGGATCAAAACGCAGAAAATGCACATGACCCCAATGGAACTGCATTAGGGGCTTGGAACATTAGCGTGAAACGCATCAGATCGCGCATCCTGATCTTACCTCCTGGCACTCATTGGACGAGAGCTCTGGCCGAGGACGGGTCAGGTTTCGTCTTGGAAGCAAGTCTGCAAGAGGAGGCGCTCAGCCTTGTTGACGAGTTCGACGTGGACGTGGCGCTTTTTCACCTCTTTTCCCAGAAACGGAGCCCCCGCGTTGAAACGAGTCTCAGCACAGTGACCGCCTACGTGACCCCAGCAGCGCTTCTAAGTCTATCGGGCCTTCGTGGTCAGTGGTCAAAGGAGCCATGGTGGTGGCTGGCCGGGACTGACACACCTGCGGCTCAGGATGTAGTGCCCCGCCATCGCCGTGCGTCATCTTTTTCAAACACAGGTGTCAACCAATCCCGGGGCCGGCACGACGACTTCAACTTGTCCGCCGAAGGCAATAACGAAGAAGGCTTGACGCATGCCTCCAAACCTATGCTTCAGCAGTCCGAGCAGCCGCAAACTAGCTTTGGGACATTCTACGGTTTCACGTCCACAGAGATTGTTGTTCACGTCAGCACCGACAGACACGTGACGGGAAAACGCCAGCAGCGATTCATCACCTGCACACTTCGTGGGCTCGAGGCACAATACATACAGCGGTCAAAAGGATCATCTGCACACGCGGAACTGCAAAGTCTGGATGCTCTTGATCTCATCGCAAGCAAATCCACCATGCCGGGATCCAGGGACGCATATTTTATCCAGTCCGAGGCCGATAGTGCCGACTTGAAGCGATCCCTCATCTCGATCGACATGCACTGGCGCCACGCAGACACCCCGGACGCCGGACCAAAGCTCATCTACACTGTCGCCAAGTTCCACAAGCTTCGCGTCGAACTCGACCCTGACACAGCGAAAGAGCTCGAGGAGAATATTTTCGCACCTTTTCGCGAAGGTACACCCATCGAGAAGCCTTCTGAAGAAAGTGGTATTATGCGAGCCTCTTCGACATCTTCGTCGTCTTCGTCCTCGGCATCCTCGTTCACATCATCACCGGAAATGCACGCAACCAAACCAGTTCAATCACAGTCTCCGACAGGCTCCGAAACTGTGCGCTTTCGGGTGGAAGCCTATATGGCATCATTGACGCTCGCACTTCGCAAGCGTGGAGATGTGCTCGCAGAAGCGTCAATGACACGAACATCGGTTGCTGTGAACCGTGGCACGCACATTCGCGCTCAAGGTGAACTTGGCAATGTTCTCGTTACTTCTCGTGGCCACGAGCTCTTCAGCGTAGCTTCCAAAGATCAGGCGCTCGTCAAGGTCTCCGTGACAACGCAACCGCGCAAGGGCGAGAACCATTTACAGATGCAAATCAATTCATCCCGATACAAGCACCTGCATCTGGTCTTTCTCGAAGTCAAAGATTATTTCAGCGACTCTGTGGTGGCGATCGTCTCCACACTGAAGAAATCGCTGGCTCCTTCCAGTCCTCATGATTACCAGCCGACCATCCCAGGAACGCCAGAGTCGCCCTTTTCTTTCAAAGTGAACATGGAGACTTTCGAGGCAATGTTTCCCGTCACCGCAGCGGTGGACGAAGCAAGATTTTTTGCTGCAACCTGCGCCACCTTGTGCGCCTCGCACAATTGCGACGCAGAGGCTGCAGAGGTCACCAAGGTGCGTATGGAGGGTTTTCGCATCTTTACAAGCGAGGCGACCTTGCTTGATACGCCCGTCAACTTCGTCATGGATCTTTCCTATGACAAAGACGGGCTTTTGAAGGTGCAAGGCCGCATCTCTGATGTAATTGTGCAGCTTCCTCTGACACAATACTGGCTTATCCAAGATATGTTTTCCTACAACATTATGGAAGAGCCGATGGCATGGCATGGGGAGTCGCAACTGAGTCCCAGTGATTCCGTGTCCTCCTTCGGATCTAATCACGACGAGGGCTCAAGCGAGGAAGGCCACGCTGCGTCCCACACCTCGTTTTCAATGGAAGAAACGCTCGAGGAGGTCTTGGACGAGCTTTTGCTCTTTAGCGTCGACATTCAACTCGGTCGGGCATCGCTGCAACTTTTACAGCCCTCGCCCTCCAAGGCCCCCGTGTCAGCTTCCTCTCCATCCCTCGCCGAATCAGACGCGACACCCCTTGCTGAGTTCTCCATGAAGGCCTTTCGCGCCCTCGTGCTTCGAGACTCGCCCGGGGCATGTACGGCCATCGAAATAAGAGTCGGATCACTGGATCTCATCGACAGTCGGGTAGACAGTGGTCATCACGTCTTTCGACATCTAATTCAATCCGATCCGCGCGATAGCGCCAGCCGCACGGGTACGGCACAGCGTCGGGATGCACACAAAAGTGCAAGCGCGCACGTAAATCGCGAGCTGGCGTGCTTTTTCCGCTATGTGCATTCGGAAAAGGTTGTTCGACTCGACCTTGTGGGCTTTCGATCTGTCTTTATGGCAGACCTCCTCGTGGAGGTTGTCCAATTCTGGACCAGCTCGGATGACTCGGAAGCCGTGCAGCTTGCACAGGTTCCCCACAATCGGGAAGCTGGGTTTGGGTTCGAGGAGAGGGCTGCAGGTAAGGCTGCGGGTCCGTCCGATAGTGACGATGCTGCCCCGGGCCAATGGCGCGGCGAATTTAACCTTGTCGACCCCTGCATTTGCTTTGTGCCAGATTATGCGGACGCAGCCTCTCAAATGGTCGTGGTGCGGAGCAACATTTCCTTCACGTGGACATCTGAAGGTGACCCAGACAAACGCCAATTCTCACATTGGGCCGGGTGTCTGAGCAGTGTTGAGGCCTACGTCGCTTCTGCGGGTGGTAACCATAATGACAGCCGCGACGAGGATGATTCACAAGATGATGCGACCGAGGGTGAGATTAATCGCGCCACGAGCGCTGACGACAACAAAGCTTTTCTCGCCATCGGTCAAAGGGGCATTCAGCAGCAACTCGTGGAACCGACAGACTTAAATTGGAGCTACGAATATGAGGAAGTTGCCCTCGGCTCAAAAGTTCATGCCCGAAGGGTTGATCTCAAGTGCGGTCAGCTAGAGCTCTACGTCTCGATGAATGATGCGGCGCTCATCGGGGCAATTGTTGGCAATATGCGCAGCAGCGGCGGCGGTGTTGAAGGCGCTGCATCGGACGATTTACATCAACTCGCGCTCGCTCAGACCACTGCGCAGCAAAAGGCTGCTGTTCGGCAGCTCCACACCGAGGACTCGGGCCGAACGTTCCGCTCAGAGGACGATGGGAGCGTGAACAGAGATGAGATGGAGGCCAATGCGTGGGCACTCGAGGGAAGAAACGATGAGGACTATCTTGAATTTGTCATTCCGGAGGGCACGCCCGATGTTGGGCTTCGTCTTGAGCAGGACCACGGCTTCGTTCGCGTCGCAGCCATGTACAACTCTTTTGGGGATGCCGCGGGCTCCATCTGTGAGTCGTTTGGCGTACAGATTGGGGACTACCTGCTCAAGTTGAATGGAGAGTTTGTGTGCAACGAGAGCCCGGAGATTATTTGGGAGCGCCTTGTTGCGCAGCGTCCGCCATTTACACTGAAGTTCCTGCGTGGATCAAGCGACAAGCCAGTGATCTTGCAAGACTCACTCATGATTGGCACGCAAAAGGTTATCTTCAATATGATTGACGACCTCGACGGCGGCGATATGCCCCTGAGCAATCTTGTGCTGAGCAAGGTGGACCTGTTCTTGAATGGATCCAACGATGGCAACTATGTGTCAGGGGCCCAGATGGAGATGACGGGTGCGCACTTTTACGATCTCCGTGCAGGCTCTTGGGGCGTTCTCATGGATCCAGGGCGCGTCAATCTATCTTGCACATACTACAACTCGGGTGAACTCGACATGTCCGTGGACATTCCAGACCCCATCAGCTGCAATCTGCCCGATACCTTTCTTCGCGTCGTGAGCAATTCTCTTGCACGGGCGGGAGAAAGTGCGCGTGCCGAAGGCCGGCGACTCGGATCTGCCGTATCCGCCAAAGCCTGGCGGCGAAAGCTCGACAAGGTTTACGCCAAGTCAAAGCAAGGTGCTGGGCGTGCTTTGGGCGATGATCATAACAAGGCTTTTCTCTTTCGCAACGAGACTGGTCTCGCCCTCAAGTTCTGGAAACAGGGCGAGGATCCAGCAGATACCGCCATTTTTATGGGCCCCGAGGATGCCGAGCTTCCCCTTGGGTTTCCCTACCATTCAGGCATGGGACATGGCACAATTCGAGGGTTTTCGCAGTACAAACCGCTCTGCGTTGCCTTTTTCTGCCCACGGAGCGTAGCAGAAGGTCAAGTTGCTCCATCCTCGCAAGGTCAAACTGACGAGATCACGGACGAAAAGGATCTCGAGCAAGTCTGGGAGACCTTGGAGGGTGTTGTGGTGAACAAAATTGGCGATGGCGTGGCGCGACTCGTGGCGCGCAAGTCACGACGAACGTTCTCTCCCAATGGTCTTCGCGTACGCTGGTCTGTAGAAATCGATGACGCTACACGCAAGCTCAAGGTCGTGGTGACCTCTTTGTTGCAGGTACAGAATCATCTAGACTACAACATGCGGGTCCTCGCGAATTGTCCGACGTGGCCCTCGGCCCGAGCTCTTCCGTGGACGCTTCCAGCAGGCGAGTCTCGACGGCTTCCACTTCTCTACGGGGACGCGATCGAAATTCGTGTACAGCCGATGCTCCCGGAGCATCTCGAGGAGAACGCAAGTCACGCCTACGAGTGGAGTGGCCCAATTCACGCAGCGCTTGCCTCCCAAGGAAATACAGCTTATACCGAGCTTGAGTGCTCACTTTCGAACGGAATGGCGCGGTACCTTTGCGCGAGCGTCGAGCCGGACGAGGACGGTATTACGACCGTCTTTGCACTCTATCCTCAGGTCCGCTTCAGAAATCTGTTGCCCCAGGATATTGACTTTCAAGAACATATTCCCGCAATCAGTCCAGACATGCCCATTGGTGGTGGGCGCGTCAGTTCTGGTGAGGAAAAACAGCTTCACTCGCTGACATCGGCGTCTTTCGTGGGCGGGACCTTGAGCACTCTGGTCATGAAGCTTGAGGCCTCCGACTGGACGGATCAGATTCCACTTCGTGCCAAACGGACGCGACGACGAGGAGCGTCCATTTACCGTCGCCACGGAGCGAAACGTTTTCGCAAGATCTCGTTTCTGAAAACGAGCGTACGAAGTTCCCAGGTCACCCAAGCTGCTTCGTCGCAGCAACACTTGCAAGGACGAAGGAGCTCGGCTCTGCAGGCTGAAGGATCTCTGGCCCACCCACCTGTCCCGCCAAAACCCTCTCAGAGTGCATCGCTTGCTGCCAGAGGATCGATGATGTCTTCATCTTCTTTGTCTGCAGGAAGGAGGCCTTCGCGAATGCTCGCCAAGGCGAGAACGGCGACTTCGTCACTCGTGGGATCGCGACTCTCGTCGACCTCTTCTTCAAGGTCGGACACGCCTTCAAGCGATGTCGAGAGTGCGGGTCTGGAAACGGAAAATGCAAGTGGGTCCGAGCCAGGCGCAAGCGCTGGCACGGCAGGACGATCCATGTCGACCACGTCTGCGTCCTCGGCACGCACGCTGACAGAAGAGGATGTGCATAATTGGCCCGAATCTGAATTCTACGACGAAGGCGACGATGACGACGATGACGATGACGAGTTTGAACTTGATGAAGATGAGGAGGACCTAACTGCGGATGGCAATACCGATGTTGGTGGCGCTCGCACCATGGGAGAGAGATCTCGCATGATTCATCACGGAAATAGCAGCAGTGCGGATGATCCAGCACAGGACGCGAATGTCGTCAAGTGGCACGAGATCGTCTTTGCTGGACTCACCGGTCGTGGTGTCGGTGAGGAGAACCTTTGCCGCGCAAAGATCGTTTGTGAAGAAGCCGAGGCCGGAGGTTTGCTTGTCGTCGTCTACGCTGACTTCTGGATCGTTAATCACACCGGTCTCAAACTGCTTTACGGCCCAGAGACCGGGACGTCATGGGTCGCGCCGACGCCGCTGAATACGGCCAAGGGCCAAGAATCTATCGTTCTCTTTCAACCACCCGATGGTCGCATGCGCATTGCGCATGAATCTGCGGCGAGCGCGCAGATCATTGACATCACGACACCCGGAATGCAGGGTCACGTCGTCCTCCCAAATAGGGCGCAGGGAGGGCGGTTGAGTCCCGATCTTGGCGTGGCTGTGGATGTGGGACCAGGACTGCTTCATCGCACCAACATGGTAACGATCGTGCCTCGATTTACCTTTGCCAACTTCACAGGGTGCGATCTCTATGTGCGCGCCTACAACTTTCGAGGGTCCGCTGAGACGGATGTGCTGCACGTCATTCCAGGAGGGAGTACACCATTTTGGATGTCGAGCACGACGCCACGAGAGACCACACCTCGTTTCCAAATTCGATTCGGGGCGCAACGCTTGCAATCTGAAACCGGGCATATTTCGCCTCGATCGCAGTTCACCGAGTGGTCGCAGCGATTCGACGTTGAAGAACTCTTACGACGACGCGCAATCACCACGTGCAGGCTGAAGCGGGAAAACTTTTACGAGAACTACCAGCTCGAGGCTCAGGTCGGCGACACTGCTGGCTCCGTGGTTGTGGAGCTTTCCTCTCAAGGATTTGAGCAGCAGCTACGCGCAGACAACTTGGAGAGTCTTGACAGTATTGACGACATGCGAGTCGGTGCGTCTGATGAAGGCCTGAGCGGAGACAGCGTTGGAAAGGACGGCGCGAGCAGCGCCAAAGGCGTAAAGGCCGAGGAAGCGACCGGGTTCTGGAAACGTTTTAGCAAGGTGCGCTTCGAGATGAGCGTCAAGGCGGTCGAAATTAATTTGCAGCGGGATCAGACGGATCTTTCGATCTTCCATCGAGGTCTTGAGACCGCGAGACGAGAGCGTGAAGACAGGATTGCACAGCGCACGGGTGTTCGCTCTCGGCGCCATGCCTCAAGCAGACCAGAGGTAGTCGCAGCGTTATCCCTGAGGATGTTCAAGACGATTTACGAGACGGACAAGATCGTGGACAAAATTCTCATAACCTGTCAGTCCCTAGATGTGACGGACCAGACCCGAGACCCCATGTTCCCGAGGGTGCTTTCTCAGAGTGTGGCAGGCCCCACGGGCCCGGGCCGTTTCTTCTCCTTGCTTTTGCAAAACAAGCGCACCAAGAAGCCTGGATACACAGAGTTCAACCTTGTCGAAGCCAAGATTGCTCCCTTGGATTTGTGCTTGGCGGAAACTTTTATTCTGGAGCTTCTCGACTTCAAGACGAGCGTGCTCCACACAGACAAGAAGGGCACCGAGGCTGTCGTCGCTGCGGAGTCCGGAGTAGAGTCTGTGCAGGCCGTTCTACAATGGGGCGAGCTGAGCAACGTTGCGCGTGCAGCCCGCAAGTACTCACGACGCCTCCGGGCGGATCAAGGCTTGCTCCATGTGGCCGGAGGTCACGGGTCTACAGACGACGAGCCTGCGGCGTCATTGCGTGGCCAATCTGCACGGCGGCAATCGCACGGAGGCGCTGCATCAGCAGGCGGGAGTGTGAAGGGGGGCGGAGACAAACTTGGTCTTAACCTGGTGAAGGCCAACCGTTTTTACATATCTCGAGTCGAAATCAGATTAAGCTATCAGCAGCACCACGACAAACTGCAGTCGGCAACACTGTACGATCTCGGTGGTGGCTTGCTGAGTCGAATGAATTTGCGCGTTGACAAGGCTCGTATGAACCTGGAAACGTTCGAAAAGCTGAACTTTATTGGATCGGCGACTACGCTTTGGACCGCTTTGCAGACCCACTATCAGAATGAGGCCCGGAATTCGATGATGGGTATATTTTCTGCGGTGAGTCTTCGCTCGACTGATTTTGGCATCGCCGCGGCCATTCGAGACCGGCTGTCGCTCACGTCCGCCAAGGTCCAGTCGGACGAGTTTAAAGTGAGAGAGTTCCGCAGCGGGGATGCGCTCATTGCACACTTCAAGTCGGAGCTGCGCCCTGGGCGCTCTTGCAGTAATATTGAGTCCTTTGTGCGACTGCTTCGAAATCTCGTCTTCGACTGGCGTAACAATCATCGCTTCCTCTACGGGCGTAGAGTATGCGTCATTGGCGTGATCAACCGGTCATCAAAGGGTCTTCGGGTGGACAAGCCGCGGACGAACCACTTGGCGCGAGACCAGATCCTCGTTCCCCACACCGAGATCCCACCAGGAAACACTGCATCGATGCTCGAGCCGTGGCAGCCTGGCCACGAGTGGAACGAAAAGGGTTACACGGCGTGGCTGGTCTCGTCGAAATTCAAGGAAGCTGTATCGTTGGAGTCCAAGGGCGTCGCATTTCAGTTCAAGGCGACTGTGCCAGGAGAGATCGCGATCACGGCGAGTCAGAACTTCAACGTTGCCTTTGTCCACCGCGACGTGCAAACCACAAATGCGTTATATGTCGTTGCGATCGAGGACCGGCTTCCGATCTCTTTCCGCTCGTGAAATGTAGAGCATGTGGACATGAAAAGCTAGCTGTGTTTGTGGATTATTATTCTATGATGCACGTTTCGACTTCGTGAAACTTATCTCTTGGATCCCCAGATTGATCTTGTCCTCTGAAACATGTTTTCCTTCGTTTTCATACTTGGAAAGATAGCAGACGCTGATCCTTTCTTGTTGAGGGTGTCGACGCTACCACCGGATGGCTTGGAAAGAACGCTAGTTACGGATCGGGCACGAAGCAAATTCTTCCCGGATCCCCATCGAGGCGTTGGCGGAGTCGAAGGCTCTTCGCCGTTGCCGCCGCTGTCGCCGCTGCTACCGAATCCGGGGAACGCAGCGATTGAGAGTGACCCATGCGACGCAAGCCCGGAAAGTCGGCTGTCGGCTGGCGCAAGTTTGTGCGAGCGCTGCTTGCGACGCTTGCGCGCAAGCTTTTCCAGTGCAGCATTAATGCGTTCCTGCTGCTTTGGAGTGATGTTGACGAGGCAGGCCGTATCTTTTGTAACGTGGGCTTGCCGAGCAAGTGTAATGTCCTGGCGCGCGCGCTGTACACGCTTGTGGACGGTTGCGCGAGCGTAAATTCGTTCGCGCATTCGAGCCCTTGCAGCCTGTGCTGGTCCCTGGCTCGCGCTGCTACAGGATTCGGGCTGCGATCCCGTGCCCCAGCCTCGATTTGCGGACGGGTTCACAGCTCGTCCGATACTGGGCGTTTTGTGATCGCGTCTGCGGTTGCGTAGTTTGTGCAAGGCCTGCGAGCTTGAAGATTCCAAAAGTGACCCATGGGCCGAGCTTCCTGCTTCGCTACCACTGCAGGAATTTGTTCGTTCGAGGTCTCGGCTCAGACGCATGTGTCTTCCCGCAACAGCAGCAGCATCATGTTTGTCGCCCTCGCCTGGAGCTCCCACCATTGAAACGCCGAGGTTGCCTGTGGATTTCGATCTTTGGGTTGCTACCACTGTGCCGTGTCTGCCGGAAACCTCGTTGTCGGCCTCGTTGTCGGCCTCGTTGTCGAGCTTTGGCTCGCCAAATTCAGTGCTGACAAAGTGACCAAGTTGGCCTTCATCGTTCTCTTCATCGTCATTTTCATCTTCGTCCTCCTCGTCTTCGTCCTCCGCTTCTTCAATACCACCAACGTTGGCGATATTATTTCCCATGGGATGCAGGGACTCGAGGAGGTACGGCTGGAAGTTGGAATCGTCGTGTTTCTCCTGCAGAGTAATGTTGATTGTCCTCGGGGCAAGAGTCTTTCGGTTGAGAAGCCGTCGTACTTCGAGTGAAGTGAGAAAAATATTGCTGCTGCCGCTCTCCTCCAATGCGCTGCAGTCATCCTCTTCATCCTCCCCGGCGTTATGCTGACCAACGAGCTTGAAGGAGCCCCCAGATCCAGCGGAATCAAAGCTAGCCATGCTCGAGTAGAATGACTTGACGCTCGCCTGTTGTCCGAGAGGGATCCGAACACGAAGTGTGTCTGCTTGTCCTTTGGCGTTTGTTGAACCATGGGCATTATTACCCTTCCCGGCGTTGCTCACTTTACCAGAGCTATCTGTTGAAGCGCTACTGCCTCCTCGCTTGGGTCTGTGCTGCCCAAGTCCTTTTGACGGCCCCACGTTTGCAGATTTTGCGTCTCCGCGTTCTGCCTGAGGCTCGTGTTGGGCTCGTTTCTCGGACCGCGAACTCTGGTACTGTGGTTGCTGCTGGTGCTGTTGCTGTTGCTGCTTCGGTCTTTGTTGCTGTTGGTGATGCTGGTGCTGTTGCTGCTGTCCTTGTGATCCTTTGTCGGCCTCTGGCCTTTGCCGTGGCATCGAGTCTGTCATGCGACTGTTTGGGCCTGGACGAGCTAGCGTCTGGTCAGGGGACGGCAAATTCTCTTCATCTGGCGGCACAATGCCGAGATCTGTAATGGCGTTGATGAGACTCATTCTTCGCGCAGGACGATGCGTAGGCATTGTTTCGCTGTTGTCTGCTATATTCCGTCCTTTTGTGCCGGCTTTGAGAATTCGACCTTTGAAGAGTTGCGTCCGTGCAAGACTTCGCATTCTCGAACCTAAGCCGGAGGCTTTATCCTTTGCTGGAGGGGACGGCACGCGTTTCTCCCCCCTTCTCCGTAGCCCCACGCGGAGTTTTGGGGCTTGAACTCCGTTCCCATCGACCAAAAGGCTCAGAGAACCAATGTTGGAGCCAAGCGTGAAATTCTGCGATGAGCCGGACACCGTGGATGATACTCCATCCGATTGTGTCCTCGGGTCCGTAGATTTCAAAGACATGTTGCGAAACCCTCAAGAAATCTCCGCGTTGTATTCTGGCAGTATCTCCGCCCTCGCTTACCTTGACCCGTCCAGTCGTAACCTAATTTTCGCCTCAGGTTTTGTCTTGCTTGCACAGACCGCCAGATGCGACAGCCTAGAACTGCTGCCTCCGGTCTTCGCCTTTCACTCCGCTTCACTCCACTTCTCTTCTCTTCACGCGAGGCGCGGCGGAAACGCGGCGCTCTTCGCCCGCTCGCGCCCGCCGCCCGCCTGCTCGCCGGCTGGTCGGCTGCCTGGCGTGTCTGCGCCGCCGTCGACGCGGGGCGTCTCGTGTCGCCTCGCGTCTCCGCGCTCTCAACTTGGACACACGCACCCTCGGAACAATACCGAAGAGGGGGTGCGCGCAACGCGTACCCCTTGGGCGCGGAACGGTGTGCGCCGTCTTGCACAGTAGTATAGTAGGGGTTTGACGGCAGGTTCGGAAAGAAGTGCGAGTTTTTGGGTGGCAAGACAGACACCGAGCGACAAAGATTGATGGACGGATTGCAGAGCACGGCGAGAAGGGAAACGCAGGCGAGGCGCGCGAGAAGACCGAGAAGATGCCGCGTGCAGAGCCACGGACAGGCACCTTGGCGTCGCAGCTCGGGTTTGGGTACAGCAACCATGGGAGGCGGCGACAATCAAAAAACCAAGGGACTGAGGCAGCAGCAAATTGGGGAGTACCGCAACATAAGACCAACAGATACATGGCCAAGGTCCTCGAGAACAGCGTTCGGGCAGACATGGAAGAGCGCGACGCGCGGCTTCTAGCGGAACGAGATCGACTCGAGCGTACGCACCGCATCTCGACGCTGTATGGCGCGAATCGCACTTCAGAACTCGTGTGCGACCGGGCGAAGAGACCGCGGCGCAAGGACAAGTCGACAACAACAAGGCGATGGCCCAATGAAGCGAAAAGGGATACGGACGAGGGAAACATCGTCGCTGAAGCAAAAACGCGAGGTCAAGCATGGCAGCAAGCACGTCGAGCAAAGAAACAAAGCAAGGCGGCCTGGCGTCTTGGGTGCTGGCAACACCAAGATCCTGACGTGCAGCTAGGCGGTGCCTGTACTAGCTCGACGATCCGACCAAAGTCAGCGCAACATGCTCGTCGGCGAGGAGCCGTGCTTGTTATGACTGAAGGAGGGCCAATGCCGCATTACATGGTCCCAAAGAGATCCAGTGTGAATCTTTCGAGACCGAACAAGTCTGTAGCTCCGCTGCGACCTCGATCTGCGGGTCCGGGGCGTCTCATTGTGTCCGGAGAGGTGAAGCAATGGCCAAAGACCCGCATGGTCGAGCTCGAGCACTATTCTGCGCTTGTGCAGAGTGCGCCGACGTCGAAAGAAGCCTTGGATCTTCTTGAAGCGCCGCTTCGTGAACGAGAACGGCGCCGTGCGATGCGAAAGCAAGTTGCTTCGGCACTCGAGGGCTTGCCCCGCTTACGTGTTGTCTCGACGACGCAGCTTCGCAAGCACCTTGACCCGGAGGTGACTTCCGAGGGGCATATCGATCGCGCCTCGTTTGTGAGCGCCCTGCGGTCAAGTGGGCTTACAAATCAGACCAATTTACTTTCGCGCATTTTTTCTTCCTTCGACATGGATGACCGCAATGCAATTTCCGTCAGCGATTTTCTTGACTTTTACACCGCTTTGCGCAAGCGGGTGCAGGCTACGACGGCTATTGCTCCTAGTGTACTATTCATGGCCGATTAAATCTGACAGACTGTCAATCCACGAGACCATAGGTCTAAAATGTTCACAGGAAATCAGCATTCTGCTTCTTCTTTTGTTTTCTGTCCATGCGAAAAGTAGCGCTTTCAAAGTGTAGCTGGAGAAAGTCGATAACGTGCAGCTCGCGATTAAGCGCGCGGATACTTGCGGCTATTCGTCGTTGCAGCGCATTCTGCAGCTTGATCGTCGCCGCACTGGCCGTGCCTTCATAATTTTCATTTGGTCTCGTCTCGTGGAAAAACAAAGCAAAATTTGAAGAAAAGCCGAGTGTC